>CM052437.1:100234062-100298993 GCA_028533085.1 Varecia variegata
TCCTTAATATGGTCTTCTTTTCCATCTCTCATAAGTACAGGTTTTTGCAGCAGTTCTGCCTTCTCCCTCTGTCATTTTCAACCATACCAAATCCCTCAAGGGTCTTATTCTCTGAGAGTTATCCTTTAACTCCATGAAAAGGGACCCTCAATCTACATTGTGCTTCTTCACTTCCTTTTATCTCCTCGCCTTATGCCCAAGCGCCTGGCAGACAACCCCTGGCTATCCTTCAGCCTTTTCTAACACAGCACTTTCAAAAATGAACACAAATACCTGCAGAAGCATATATTTCTGTTTTCCTTATAACCAATCAACTTAAAGTCCATGAACACACTCCACCCAATGAGCCACCTAAGTACTTTCTACATTTTCTTCTCATAGCTTCATGTATTGTGCATGTGTGTGTGCTCCTGCTAAGGATTTGTGATTAATACATATTTTCATATTATACCTCTTTTTCAGAAACTTTTGATATATCCTATTTGACCACAAAATCCATTTTCTTGGATAGCAACTAAAGTCCTCCACACTATTTAGAATCTAAATTTGCAAAATCAACTCTGAATCCCTCCTTCTAATTTTGCAACTCACTGTCTAATTATCCCAATTAATACATGGTTTCATCAGCACACTATACTGTTTATGCCTTAACAATATTACTCATGCAATAGTACACCTTGCTATATTGTCTGATAAGGATCTTATTAATTAGAAATACAATATTAAACAAGAAAAAATAGAAATAATATATATATATACTTTTAAAAAACAATAATAATGTGAACATGCATGTAATCACCACTAAGCTTAAAAAAATAAGACATTGTGACCACCACACATACAACCTGTGAGTGCCCTTCCCCAATTGCATGCCCCCACTTTCTCCATCAAGCTATTTTGACATTTGTAATACCATTCTCTTGCTTTTTGTATACATAATTTTGTTACCTATGCATTAATGTTTAAAGAATGGGATATTTTATTTTACCTGGCTTTGAAATTCATATGACTGGAATCAGACTATAGATATTCTATTATTACTTGCTTATTTTGCTGAAAATTATATTTCTAGAATTTATTGATGATGATACCCATGGCTGTATTACCAATCTTTATATTGCTTTGCAGCATTGCATTGTAACATATGCTGCAATTTATTTATCTAATCTACTTTTGATGGAAATTTAAGTTGTTTCCAGATTTTGTCTGCTATAAAAAATGCTGCTTTGTATATTCTTGCGGGGGTTTCCTAGTTCACACATGCAAAGGTTTCTGTAAGGTCTATACCTGTTAGTTTTCACAAAAATGGTTTGCACAATCACTATGTTTGAATGTTTGTCCCTATCCAAATTCATGCTGAAATTTAATTGCCATTGTAACACTATTAGCAGGTGGAACCTTTTAGAGGTAATTAGGCCATGAGGGCTTTACCCACGAATGGATTAATGCTGTTATTTTGGGAGTGGGTTTCTTATAAAAGAATGAATTTGGTCCCCTTTTGTCTTTTTCACCCTGTCTTTGCCCTTCTGCCATGAGATGACGCAGTAAAAGAGTCCCTCACCAGATGCTGGCCTCTTGATCTTAGATTTCCAGCCTCCAGAACCATGAGCCAATACATTTCTCTTCATGACAAATTACTCAGGCTCAGGTGTTTTGTTACAGCTGTGCAAAACAGACTAAGACAATTTGTACGCTTATCTGCTATGTATGACAGTTACCATAGATCCATATTCTAATGGTTTTTTATATAAAATATCTGTCATAGTTAACTTTATATGTCAACTTGACTTGACTAAGGGATACCTAGATAGCTGGTAAAATACTACTTTTGTGTGAGAGTGTTTCCAGAGGAGACTGGTGTCTGAATTAGTGGATGGAGCCAGGAAGATCTGCCCTCAGTGAAGGCGGGCACCATGCAACTGGCTGGGGGCCCAGGTATAACAAAAAGGCAGAAGAAAGGCAAATTTGCTCTCTCTCTTTTCTGGAGCTAGGACACCCTTTTTCTCCTTCCCTTGGAGATCAGCACTCTGGGTTCTCGGGCCTTCAGACTCCAGGATTGCACTGGCAGCTCCCTGGGTTCTCAGGCCTTTGGACTTGGACTGAGAGTTACATTTTTGGTTTCCCAGGTTTGAGGGTTTTGGACTTGAACTGAGCCACACCACCGGCTTCTCTGGGTCTTCAGCCTGCAGATGTCCTGTTGTGTTTCTCAGCTTCCATAATCACAGGAGCCAGTTCCTCTAATAATTCCCTCTCATCCATCTATCTATCTAGTCATCTATATTTTGTTGGTTCTCTCTCTCTCTGAAAAATCTTGATGAATACAATATCTTAATATTTACCAACTTATTAGGTATCTTACTGCAGTTTTAATTTTTATTCTTCTAATTACCAACAATGTTGAGCATATTTTCATATATTTGTTGGTCATTTAAATTTTATATTTTTGTGCACTGGCTGTTGAAGTATTTGCTTACTTTTAACTGGGTATTTTGCCTTTTTCTTATTAATTTATATGTATATTTTTATATTCTAGAGAAATAGATAATACACATTTGTTTTTATAATCTTCATGGCATATTTTGACACAGACACTTATTTTCATTGTAGTCAAATGCATCAACATTTACCTTTATAATATTTGCTTTTGTTATATTAATAGATTTATCCTAGATACTTTATACTTTTGATATTATTATAAATTGTATCTCTTTTGGCCTTACTTTATCTGATAAGTAAACATGCAAGTAATTTTTGAATACTGTTTTTATATCCAGTTTTCTTGTCATATATTTTTATTATAATGCTTTATCTGGATAAACTTTTTTATTTTATATTATGTAACCAAATATTCTGTAAAAAAGAGAGTTTTTTTTTTTTGTGATACACATCCATTTTAAAATTTCTCTTTTGTGCCTTATAGTAACAAAAATTTTGGTTCACTCTTGAATAGCAGTGGCAAGCAGGTATCTTTATCTTGCTCCTTAATCTCAAAGGCAGGTCTTTTTTGTTGTTGTTGATATCCTTTATCTTGTCAAGGATGTTCTCCATTTTTTAATCCAATTTGCTAAGAGTCATTATTTTTCTTGTGTCTGTTTAATAACAAATGAAGGTTATATCTTATGAAATGCTTTTTTCTGCATATATTAAGATGACCAAAACATTTGATATCTTAATCTGTTGCTGTTGATAATGTTAATTAATTTTGAAAAATGTCAAATCCAAATCGCATTTCTGGAATAAACTGACTTTATCATGGTGCACATCCTTTTTACATATCATTCCAATTGGTTTGCTAATATCAGAATATTATAGAATTGTGCATTCATATTCATAAGTATGTCAGCCTCTCTTGTACTGTCTTTTGTTTATGCTGTTTTACCTGCCCTGATTTTCATTTAGACTACTAAAAAGAAGTCCAATGAGGATAAATGTAAATGACTAAAGAAGTCCTCATAGCCTTTATTGATTTAAGAGATGTATAGACACGAGAGCAGTGTTTCAGTAATTGTTGCATTAAACATGCAGTGTGAATGCTGGCGTAAGTGCTAGCATATTTCCTCAGCTAGTAAATATAATTTGAATTATGGTTTCTGGGTCTGGAGAAGGTCTGAACAAAATTGCTCCTCTTTTATTAAAATCATCATTGATTTCTGCTGCCAGAGCAGGGGTTTAGATGCCGTGTGTCACTAACCGTCAGTGCTAAGAGAGTTAGCTGGTCCACATGTCTCTAACGTAAATGCTCTGCAGTGAAACATGCAAGGGAGTTAAAGTACCAGTGTGATACAGTGTCCTGTTACCAGTGAGGAGGACATTGGGTATCCTCTTTTATTTCATGTTTGTTATATTGCCCCTGTACTGATGTTTTCCTCTAATTAATAGTTAATCTTTTAGATTACTGCTTCTTTCCAGGAAAATATTTGGCCAAATTGTAAAATTTCAAAACAATAAACTATAAATATTTTTAAGCCAACTGGTTAAATTATTCATTCATTCACTTGTTCATGATTATTCTATGTTTATTAAGCCCCTAAGGCACCACGACACACAGACAACAATTGAATATGCACATTTTCATTCAATCCACCTTGTTTCACAGTGGTAGTTCATTTTTGCCCTCAGCTCTGACCGGTTGTCTGCATCCTAAATTGCTCTGGGGTAGCCTCTTTACTAGGTTAAGTTTATTCCAGCTTTGTTTTTATTCTTCAGCTCAAAGGTGTGCAAATGTGTTGATGCTTTTCCCGCTATCTGGTACTCCTGGCGTTACCCATCAGAGTACTGGGTACCTGCCACTTACCAAGTCATCCTGGGGTTCTGATGAATAATCAGTGTCCTTGTATTAGTTAATTTCCAGCACCGCATCTCATGCATTTTGCCATCCCTCAAACCATCTTTCAGCATTCTCAACTTTTCTCCTGCTGTTGCCATTCAGCCATCTATTCTCCATCTTCTATTTTGGTAACATCCATAATCTGCTGTCATCCCTCCAAATATCTCTGTTTTTTTCCATAAGATCTTAGATTCCTTAGCTATCAAAGAAATCTCAAGAGAAATTTTAAAAATACTTTGAGCTAAATGAAAATGAAAACCAACTTACCAAAATTTATGGGATACAGTGAAAGCCATGTTTAGAAAAAAAGTTTTAGTATTAAGTACCTATATTAGAAGAGATGTGTCAACCCAAATAAGTGACCGAGGCAAAAATCTCAATCAATGGAGCTTTATTAAGCCCAGATTTTGAGGACATGCCTGGGAAAAACACAAACCGTAGATAAGCTGTAGCTGTTTTTCTGATGGGGAGGTTGAAACCTTCAGCATTTTAATGGCAAACAAAGAGAAGGATAAAGGCAGGGAGGTGGGCGGCTCATGAAGTAGTGGCTTCATTCTTGTGAAACCCCCAAAATCTACACTTTAAATAAAATAAGGAATGAAGGAAGCATCAATTATGTATTATTCCCTCGGTAGGTAGAATAATGTCTGATTCTGTCTTGTCTCCAGTTCTGTTACCTGTAAGATAGATTTATAATTCATTACAGTGTAGAATTGGACAGGCTGTAGTTTTAGGTGCTGGACACAGATACAATTTGCATGTCCTTGCTTATGGGAGGTTAGCAAGGAATTTCCTTAATGAATTATCTGTGGGGCCAGTTTTTCAACAGGTGCCTGAGACTGTGATTTTCTTTTTACACTCCCCACTGTTCTTCAAAATCCTTCAGGAAAAGCATTGTATTAATAGAAGACATGAGTTTATGGTTGCATTTTTTTCTTTATATTGAATCCCATGTTGCTATGAAGGTTCATTTTTAGAAGATCATGTCTCTCAGAGGAGAAAAAAAATTAAGTGAAGAAGGAGCAATGGCAAAAATTGTAGTTAATTAAAACTCAAAACTGATAGATAAGGCTAGAATCTAATAATGAGTTTACTATACATATATTTTTTTAAACATAATTTTCTCTCTCTAGATTCTCATTTTATTAGAGACAAATCATAGCAAGACCAATGTATTTGCAAACTAAATTTTAGTTTCATACTTAGTCTGATTATTTGCATAAAATACAGTAAGAATAATCATTGACCATGTAGGCTTTTTGTTTTAAATTGGCTTTGCTGGAACCCTTTTATTTTTAAAGGAATTTCAGGTTACTTAAAGGTCTCTCAAGCCAAGCCAAGGACTTAACTGTCTGCAGATACCTGTATGAATTCGGTAAATACCTCTTTTCTGAGGTTCCAAAGTAAGTTGAGTTTCCTGAACCTGTTAGAAAGTGACATCTTGTACTTATTACATATGATGAAATGTTATAGATGAGGTATCAGGTCAGTGTTTTTTTCCAGAGGGATTTTTATTTGCCTTATAAAGTCCACATGATTCCTCAAAGCAGTCTGGACATATTTGAAAATATGCCATTCCAGTCAAAGGCTTGATAAAATAAACAGCATCTCTAATTCTGTTGTGTTATAAAAGAAAAACAGATTCTTATTGAATTTATGCAAATAACTATATTGCCATAAAATAAGAATACTTATGAATAGTTTCGAGCCAGAGGACATGGGCAGTGAAGGCTAATAAGTAACATCCGCAGCCAGGAAGAGTCCTGGCCTGGAAACAGGAGGGTAGGGCGGTGGCATGCACCTGCATGGGGTGTGGCCTAACTAAGCAAGCTGGGTTGAGTCAGGTGCTGCTTCTGGCCTCTGTGGTCAGTTGAGGGACCCAGTAGGAAATTTGGGTCTAACGAAGGGTTGGGGCATGTGAGATGGCCTCAGCATCCCCATGTGAAATATTCTAACTGTCCACACACAAGTAGGACACCGTATGGACAGCACTGTCAAGGGGCTGGGCAGAAATGGGGACCCCCTTCCTTTGGGTAGTCTACCCCTGCTTCTATTCTGATAGATGGCCATGGGACACGGAGTGTCAATTCCTTTGAATTTGCCCTGGGGATGCCTGTTAAAAAAACTGAAAGATTCTTGACTGTGACAGCCTTCAAAAACAGAAGCTAGTTTTTCTGTGCACCACAGCCTGGCCTCAATATCAGCTACCAGACAGTGAATCACACCATTTTATAATTAGATTTGTTTTGTCAGTAAGTCGGGAAATGGTCAGAGGTTCCATATGTTTAAGCTTTTATGTATTTGAGGGATAATCCCCAATACTGTGAGTCTTGTGTAGAGAGGTGTCAGATTAAGAGCCAGGAGGGAGCAACAAAGGGCAAGTGCCAGGTCCCTTCTGAGCACCAGCCCCTCCATCAGGAAAATAAAAAGGAAACAGAGGAGGCCAAGGGGAAAACTGTAGCCTCAGCTCTGGGACAATCTCCAGAACTCCCACCTGGTTATCATACTCCATCTCCTCTCTACCCTCCTGCTCCTCACCCCAACCCACCTCCCAACCCCCCTCCAATATGCTCTTTACAGGAAGTGTCAGGACCTGCAGGACAGCTTATGAGAATACATGTCCCATTTTCCATGAGAGATTTGAAAACATGCAAAGAAAAACTGGAAAGCTATTTAACTGACCCTGGAAGGTTTATAGAGGAATTTCAACACCTAGCAGTTGTCTTTAACCTAACTTGGAAAGATGTGTGGATTTTATGTTCACATTACTGTTCAGTAGATTAATAAATAAAATAACTAGGCTGCTGGTAAAGTGTATGAGTATCAGCTCCATTCAGTCAATGAGAGCCTTCCCCTGGACAACCAAAGCATTCTTCAAACAGACCCCAGATGGAATTACCAGTGGGGCCAGAGCCAGGGGGAGAACTTCACAGTCATATGTTGATCTGTTTAATTGGTGGAATGGGAACTGTACAGGTAAAGACTACTGACTGCTCAAAACTTGCTGAGGTGGTCCAAGGTAAGGAGGAAAGTCTGGCAGTGTTTAGAGAGAGACTCACTGAGGCCATCTGGAAATATACTAGCATGGACCCAGACTCCAGAGAGGCAGTGATAGTAATCAATACTCATTTCATTAACCAGTCTTTCTCTGATATTTGCAGAAACGTCAAAAACTGGCCCTGGGCCCCCAAACTGATACTGCCCAGTTGTTGACAGTGGCCTCCACTGTCTACGACAACAGAGATTTGGAGGTAACACAGTGGGAATGCTAAAAGGCCAAATTATTGGGAGTGGCTATTGCTGCACGGGCTCACCCAGCCATGCTGAGAGACCGAAAGGGAGGTGGCAAAACATGCTATCAGTGTGGGAAAGCTGGGCACTTCAAGAGCGAATGCCTGGAGGCTGATGGCCAGGCAGGAAATAGGGCGAGGAAAGCCTTGCTGCCCCAAACCCCTGCCCCAGATGTGGACAGTCTGACCATTGGGACCGGGACTGCCCCTCAGCCTCTGGGGGCCGGGGGACTGCCCAAACCCTAGTGGTGCAGGCCGATCAGGCCAGGTGGGGCCCAGGTTCAGCACAGACTCCCACCCAAACCATTAAAATCTTCCACAAAAACAACCCAGGTAACCTTGGATGTGGCTGGTAAACAAATACTTTACTTAATAAGGGAGCCACCTATTGGGTCATTCAAACCTTTGGCAGGCCTCTGTCACCCTCCTCCTCTGTGGTGGTAGGTATTGATGGATGCCCCATTAAGAAATATTATACTCCTGCGTTGTTATGTAGCTGGGAAGGAATACTAATCACTCACCCATTCTTACTTATTCCAGAAGTCCCAATCTCTTTATTAGACAGAGATTTTTAGTTAAGCTGGGTCTCCAATTACAACTATTTCCCCATACCGTTACGTGAATGGACAACCCTTGAGACAACCCTTGAGACAACTTTAATAAACAAACTAATTTAAAAAAACATTCTAAAAAAGATTAATATGCTTCAGGAACAAAGAAATTCTGGGGGATTTGACTGGTGGAATTTTAAATCGAATATATGGTCCCGGTTTTCTTGATTAACACCTCTCCTAGGACTTCTGGACACTTCAAGAGTGCTTCTATTATTCATTTTTGGGCCTTGCCTGTTTAACCTCTTGGTCAGGTTTATATCTTCTAGGTTACAACAATGTCATGTGAATCGGATAGTGGCTCAACAATTCCCACCTATACCTGCAGGGATTCCGGAACAATACCTATGGGCACCCTGGACCTACATGCCTCCACTTTTAGAACAAACTCAAACTCCTAGGGACAGAACAGGAGAGACAGACATGGCCTCTAGGTAGGAACAACACCCCTTTTCAGTAGGAAGTAGTTACAGAAGATTGACCATCGACCCTTTTCCCTGAAAGAATGCAGGCCTGACTGTCTCTCAACAGCAAAAGTTAGGGACAGAAAAACAAGTGAGAGGTGATGAAGATCAGAAAAACAGAAAGGAAAAAGCAGCTATAGAAAAACAATAAGGAGGAAATGGTTGCAGAAAAATGAAAAAAGGGAACGGTTATTTCAGTCTTAAAGAATGGGGTAATTAGGCCATGGAACACTGAGCATCAGTCAGAGAATGGAAAAAAACCCATAAGCAGGTCATGGCACTTTCCCCACCATACACATACTAGAAAGAATGGCTGAGACATAACCTTTAAGTCACGTCCAACATAGAAAGGAATCCAGTCCCCAAAACAGTGACGTATAGTTATGAATCATTATAACTAACCTTTACCTAAAATACTAGCATATAAAGGGAAAAACATAGACGCCAACAGGGTCTTCTCTACTCCTGGAGACAGACCCATTCCCCTTAGGAAATGTACTTTTGCTCTGCACCCTTAAACTTTCCTTACAATAAATTCTTCATGCATGGTTGCTGAGTGTCTGTCATCTCTCTCTGTCTCATGGGCCAAGGCTTGTGATTCCTCCAAGCCAGGAGCCCAAGAACTGGGGAAACACTTCAAAGTCCAGCCATGGACTGAACCATGACATATGTGGTTAAGGAACTTTCCCCTACACAAATCATACACACTAGTAAGGGTGACCAAGAGTAATCTTATCATGTGGCCATATTATTATTAATATAACCTCATCTATAGCACATTTCCACCTCCCTCACAGTGGGTTTTCAGAGAGGATTATAGGAAACTGTGATGCAGCGAGTGATCACCATGTAAGCTACAACCCATCCATCCATAGGAAAATAAAAAGAACAAACCTTGTATTCCACAGAGTCATCTCCACTTTTGGAGACCGACCTGTCCCTGCTCTCGGGATATACTTTTGCTTTGCAATAAAGGCTGCTTGTGTTACTTGTGGGTTTGTGGCTTGCTATTTGCTCCATCCATTGTTCCCCCAGCTATGATTCTTAGGGTTGGAGGTTAAGATCCAGTCATCACCCTGACAGTACCTGGAGATGGGGCCCAAGCGGAGCCTACTTTCCAACATATGGAAGCAGGCAACTCACTTTCCTTATCAGAAGTGAGCAAAACTACCCTACAGGAGTTTCATGGCACAATAAACCTCAGATCTCAACCAAAAAGTTGGGAGATTGAGGATATCTGGAATGAGTAGCCCAAATCTCAGCAAATTGCCCAGTTGGCTGGCAGTAAGGAGCTCTAGCTTGGTACCAAAGCACAGATTGGAAAGTTGCTACAGGTTAAGAAAGCCAAACTCTTCTCATAGTTCCCTCTTAGTAGTTACCATTGGTCAACCCAAATAAATGACTGAGGCAGAAAACTCAGTCAATGGAAGTTTATTAAGCCAAGATTTTGAGGATGCCCCTGGGAAAAACAGCCTCACCTTATCTGCCATTTGTGTTTTTCTTGGGTGCATCTTCAAAATCTTGGTTTAATAAACCTCCATGGATTGAGATTTTTGTGTCAGTCATTTATTTGGGTTTACAGGAAGGAAGATCTAAAAATCAATAATCTAAGCTTTCAACTTAGGAAACTACAGAAAGAAAAGCAATTTAAGGTAAAACAGAGAAAAGAGAAGAAATAACATAAATTAGAGTAGAAATCAATAAAATCGTATGAAGGAAAATAATAGAGAAAGTCAATGAATCTAAAAACTGGTTCTTCTAAAAGATTAATAATATTGACAAAATTCTAGCAAGGCTAACTAAGGAAAAAAAAGAGAAGACATAAACTATTAATACTAGAAATGAAAGAGAGATCAACATGATTCATCCCATGGATATTGAAATGTAAATAAAGGAATACAATTTTATTCCCACAAATATAGTAGCCTAGATGAAAAGGACCAATTCCTTGAAATATACAAATTTCCAAAAATCACATAAGGAGAAACAGATAATCAGCATAAGGCTGTATCTATTGAGTAATGTAAATCAGAAATTAATAACTGTTCAAAAAAAATGACCAGGTCAAATCAAGATTGTTTCATTGGTGAATTCCACCAACTTTTAAGGAAGAAATGATATTAATTCTCCACCAATTCTATTCATAATCTCTTTCAGAAAATATGAGCAGAAGGAGTATTTCCTAACTCATTCTATAAGGCCAGCATTACACTGATACTAAAATCATATAAAAACATTATAAGAAAGGAAAACTTCAGATATATATTTCTCATGAACATTAATCCAAAAATTCTCAACAAAATATTAGCCAACCCTATCTAACAATGTATAAAAAGAATTATAGACCATGACCAAATACGATTTATTTCGGTTATAAAAGACTGACTCAGCATTAGAAATTTTGTCAATGTCATCCACTACAATCTACAGGCACAAGAGAAAAACATCACATAATCATTCCAATTGATGCAGGAAAAGCATTTGACAAAATCTAATATCAATTCATAGTGGAAACTCTCAGCAAAATAGTAATTAAGAAGAAACTTCCTGAACATGATCAATAATGCCTCCAAAAATATACAGCTAACATCATCATACTGAACAGTGAGAAAGTAGATGCTTTCCCTCTAAGATGAGAAACAAGACAAAAATACTCCCTCTCATCACTTATATTCAACATTGTACTGGAAGTTAGTGCAAAAAGACAAGGCAATAACAGGTATACAGACTTGGAAGGAATAAATAAAACTTCCTTTGTTTGCAGAGGACATGATTGTCTATGTGGAAAATTCCAAACAATAGACAGAAAACCTCCTGGAACTAATAAGCAAGTATGGAAATGTCACAGGATATAAAGTTAATATATAAAAGTCAGTTGCTTTCCTCCATATAAGCAATACACTGTTGGAATTTGAAGTTAAAACAATGTCATTTTATAATAGCACCCCAAAATGAAATATTTAGGTTATAAATCTAATAATTTATGTATAGGATCTATATGTGGAAAACTATAAAACTCCGATGAAGGAAATTGAAGAAAATCTAAATAAATAGAAGACAGTCTGTGTTTATGGATTAAAAGACTCAATATTGTGAACATGTCAATTTTTCCAGACTTGTACTACAGATTCAACAACATCCCAAACAAAATTCCTAGAAGCTATTTTATAGATATTGACAAACTGATTCTAAAGTTTACATGTAAAGACAAAAAGACCTGGAAAGGCCAAATGATATTAAAGAAGAATGAAATTGAAGGACTCACTACCCATTTTCAATAATTATTTTAAAGCTACAGTAATTAAAGTAGTGTGGTGATAGAAAAAAAATATGCAGATGATTGGAACAGAGCTGATAGTTCTGAAGCAGACTCAGCACATACTGACAGTGGAGCAAAGGTAATTCAGTCAACAAATGGTGTTGGCACAAATGCAAAAACATGGACCTAGAGACAGAACTTACACCCTTTCACAAAAACTAACTGAAAATTGATCATAGACCTAAATGTAAAATGCAAAACTCTAAAACTTCAGGAAGAAAAAATTGTAGAACATCTAGGTGGCTTTGGCTTCGGCAACATATTTTTAACTACAACATTAGCAGTATGATCCAATAAAGAAAAATTCACAAGTTGTATTTTATTAAAATCTAAAACTTCTGTGAAAGATACTGTTAAGAGAATAAAAAGAAAAGCCACATAAGAGATAAAATATGGTGCTCGCTTTGGCAGCACATATACTAAAATTGGAACAATACAGAGAAGATTAGCATGGCCCCTGCGCAAGGATGACACGCAAATTCATGAAGCGTTCCATATTTTTCATGATGAGTGTGATGCGCACTATCTGGGGAATGGACACGCTTGAAGCTCTGACTCCGGGGGATGGGCGGGACATGGGCAATATATATAACCTGAACTTTTGTACCCCCATGATAAGCTGAAATAAATAAACAAACAAACAAAAAAGAGATAAAATATGTTCTAAACTCATATTTGATAAATGACTTGTTTTAAAAATATATGAGGAATTTAAAAAATTCAACTATTAAAAGAAAAACAATACAATTTAAATAAAAATATGGACAAGAGATCTGACCAGACAACTCACCAAAGAATATATAGAGATGGAAAATAAGGATATGAAAGGATGCTCAACGTCACATGTCATTAGGGAATTGCAAACAGCAATGAGATACCGTTACACAGCTATTAGAATGGCTAAAATCCCAAACACCAACAACACCAAATGCTGATGAGGATGTATTGCAACAAGAACTCTCATCCATTGTTGGTAGGAATGCAAAATGCTACGGCCACTTTGGAAAACAGTTTGGCAGTTCCTTATAAAGTTAAACGTAGTCTTATGATCCATCAGTCATGCTCCTGTGTGTTTGCCCAGGTGAGTTGAAAACTTATATCCACATAAACACTTGCACAGAAATATTTGTAGCAGCTTTATTCACAATTGCAAGAGATGGGAGTCAAGGGTGTATCTACATTTTAATAGAATTCAGCAAGATAAAAAAGTCATTAAAGTCAAAGTTATATCTTAGTCTTTTGCAAAATAAAATGAAGTTTGATAGTAATGGATTTTAAAATAGGTGATCTCAAAGTAGCACGTTTGCCTTTGGTGCAGAGACCTTACTCAATGGTGAGGGCTTCCCACCATCCCTGTGTGGGTGTCACATTTTGCCTTTCAGCAGCTCACATCCTGACTACACAGAGGACTTGGCTTGTTGTAGTAAACTGAATGTCATTGTATATCTTATGAAAGATATACAAGGGGTTTCTAGCACACAGTTTTTGGAAATGCTGAAAATTGGTGGAAAAAATAGAAATTATCATTTTTGTTTCTATGCTCTGAAAAGCCTAAAATAAAGCCTAAATAAACCTTTTTGTTACATATTATAAAATATAAACAGATTTAGCTAGACTTAAGTTGTTGCTTAACTCTGGCATTCCAAGCTGACATCTAAAGTTTCTTTTGACCTCAATTAAGATACACTTATCTCTGATACCTACTTGTAATTATGTCTTGAAGGGTTCTCTCCTTTTGGACTTTTTAGTTTGAGATATAACTGAACATTTATGAAATCACACCATAAACTGAGAACAAATAGACAAAAAGAAACCCAAAAACCAAACCAAAAAAAATCCCACAAATTAGTACGCATAAAGTCACAATTATTATTATTATTATTTTTTTTTTTGAGGCAGAGTCCTGCTCTGTCACCCTGGCTAGAGTGCCGTGGCATCAGCCTAGCTCACAGCAACCTCAAACTCCTGGGCTCAAGTGATCCTACTGCCTCAGCCTCCCGAGTAGCTGGGATTACAGGCATGCGCCACCATGCCCGGCTAATTTTTTCTATATATTTTCAGTTGTCTGGCTAATTTCTTTCTATTTTTTTAGTAGAGATGGGTTCTCGCTCTTGCTCAGGCTGGTCTCGAACTCCTGAGCTCAAACGATCTGCCTGCCTCGGCCTCCCAAGTGCTAGGAATACAGACGTGAGCCGCTGCGCCTGGCCCCACAATAATTATTTTTAATTGGATGCATTTATTTAGCAGATTGACAATTTTAGGGTGTGGCAAGAAGGCTGTATTACTACTCCTTTGTTCATGGCTTGAACTCCTAAGTCATGAATAGTTTCCATTTGTTTATATTTCTTTCTGGGCTAAGATTATCTGATACAAGTGGCTTATAATTTCACTAGAAGTATGAAGAAAAGAAACTTCTTGATATTGATTTAAAGGAGAAAAAATAAAAGGTAATTCAAGTTAGATAAGTTAACATCCTTTGTATTTAATATTAATTACTACTTTCCTTTACAGAGGTGTTACGATGTTTGTACTAATCCAGAGCCAAAAAGTTTGACCTGAATAATACTTTAAGAAGTATTCTTGGTAATATTTTCCTGCTACTTCATGTGGTTCCCACTTCTTGAAGCCTTAGAGTACTTGTAATGAGTAATGATTTATAAATTGTTCGGGAGGAATTGCAACCTTGATATAAACAAAAATAGAAAGCCAATTATTAAAATCCACCAAAAGCATCCCACTGACTATAGGAAATAAACCAATAAATACGTAGGATGTGAAAACAAGGCCAGCCCTCTGCCACTTACTTGTTCAACCACAGCTGAACTACGGTTCATTTACCTTTATATCCTTAGATTTAAGAGTACATAGTAAATGCTCAATAAATTTTGAAGGAAAGGGAATAAGAGAGTTAGTTAAAAGTTATTGGTTTTAAGCTCTCTTTTGAATCACAATCATAAGGTCTGGGGAACTGTGTATGCGAAAATAGCTTCCCAAAGTAATTGTCATAAGTAATTGTGCAATACTTTTCTCTACAATCCTCTAGGAGGGCATTCTGACACAAGACCTGGGACAGCAAGGATTGTTAAGAGACTTCACAATGTGTAAAAGTCCCTGGCTGCTCATTTTTCCCCTTTAGACTAAGAATGGGGTTGGCATCATGGTGTTCTCTGAAACATTCTGTGCAATAAAGACTGGTGGTGCAGCTAAACCCTATACGTACAATGAAGAATATTTGCTGAGATATTTAAGGCCTGTATGCTGAGACCATTTATTGACAAATTTAAGTCATGAAGAAAACAATATTGTACCTTGTGAGGGTTAATGAAAATTTATTCACATAATGGTGTCAATGCTTGACAAACTATGACAAATTATCTAGTCTCAGAGATCATTTTCTCAATAATACTGGTACGTCCAAAGTGTTTTGGTCAATGGTGATTTCCAACACTACATGCCAAATGTTAGAGGAAGTACTGTAATGAAATTAGAACAGCACAGGTGAAAGAGTGAAAAAGTAGGGTAAGCACTCCCATGTTTTGTTCACACTCTTTAAATTGACCTCTCATTGACATAAGTATGGGCAATACAGTTTGTTTTCCCCACCACCTCCTCCAGCTCATCATTCCTATTAGACTCTCAGACAAAAGGAAAGTGGAAAGGACAACGCCCATCTCACCTGGCATGCTCCAACACAGCACGTTATTAAATGAAGTTACATCCTTTAACCCCATGTACTTTGTTCTGTCTTGACCAAAAGATAAAAAGTTAAAAAGTCTGTTAAAAAGTCTGTTTTTAATTGTTGAGCAATTATAAACAATGAACAATTTCTTTCTTTCTTCCTTCCTTCCTTCCTTCCTTCCTTCCTTCCTTTCTTTCTTTCTTTCTTTCTTTCTTTCTTTCTTTCTCTCTCTCTCTTTTTTTCTCTCTTTCTCCTTCCTTTCTTTCTTTCTCTCTTTCTTTCTTTCTTTCGTTCTTTCTTTCTTTTTCTTCCTTCCTTCTTTCTTTCTTTTCTCTTTCTCTCTCTCTCTTTCTTTCTTTCTTTCCTTGTTGTGTTGCCCAGAAGTACAGTGGCATGATCATAGCTCACTGCAGCCTTGAACTCCTGGGCTCAAGGTATCTTTCTGCCTCAGGCCCACAAAGTGCTAGGTTTAGAGGTATGAGCCACCATTTCTGTCATGTTCATCCTGTTCTTGATACCTTCATTTTTTTTTTTTTTTTTTGCAGATCCAAGGTTTGACTTATGTCATATCATTTCTGCTCAAAGAACTTACTTTAATATTTATTGTGGAGTACTCCTGATGACAATGAATTCTCTCAGATTTTGCCTGAGACAGTATTTCTGCATTACTTTTAAAGTTTATTTTCACTGGTTATAGTACAATATTTTTTTTTCTTTCATCACATTAAATACCTTATTCCATTGTGATCTTGCTTACATGGTTTCTATGAGAAGTCTGCTGTACTTCTTATCCTTGCTCATCTCCAGATAATGGTCTCAATAAACCTTCTTATCATAATTGTCACATCTCCATCCAAGGAAAAATTAATTAAATTTAAATTTATCCATAGAGAAAGTTAAATACGATGAAGGGCCACAGACCATTGCAATATATGTTTTGCAATATATGTTTTGCTGGGCATGGTGGCACATGCCTGTAGTCCCAGCTACTTGGGAGGCTGAGGCAGTAGGATCACTTGAGCCCAGGAGTTCGAGGTTGCTGTGAGCTAGGCTGACGCCACGGCACTCTAGCCAGGGTGACAGAGCAGGACTCTGCTTCAAAAAAAAAAATAATAATTGTGACTTTATGCATACTAATTTGTGGGGGTTTTTTGTTTGCTTTTTGGGGTTTCTTTTTGTCTATTTGTTCTCAGTTTATGGTGTGATTTCATAAATGTTCAGTTATATCTCAAACTAAAAAGTCCAAAATAAGAGAACACTTCATTTGACCCAGCAATATGTTTCCCTCTTTCTTCCCATGCAATATATGCCCCACCCCCTAAGAACTAACTTTCATACTGTCAGGAACAATACTATAGCCGTTGAGAATGCATGTTCTCTAAGTAATGTGACTTTTCTTTTTGGCCTCCTCAAATTTTTCTCTGCTGTTTTAAATTTTTTTTTTAATTTTAATTGTGGTAAAAAACATAACAAAATTTATAATCTTAACTGTATTTAAGTGTACAGTTTAGTGTTCTTAATGGATTTTTTTGTGTGTCATCCTTGTGCAAAGGCCATGCTAATCTCTGTATCTTTCCAATTTTAGTATACATGTTGTCAAAGTGAGCACATTGCCTTTGGTTTTTGACAGTTTTGTTCTATGAAATTCTTAGACAGTAGTTTAATGTCTGTCAGTAATTTTGGAGAAGTTTTGGCCATAATTACTTGAAATATTTCTGTCTTTTCTCTCTTCTTCACCTATTGATTCCAATCATACTTATGTTGCTCTATTTGATACATTCCCATAGCTCTTAAAGGCTCTGTTTTTAGGGTTTTTCTTCTCTTCTTTCTCTTTACATTTCAGTTTGAGCCATTTCTATTTACATCTCTTCAACTTGACTGATTCTTTCCTTGGGTTTACTGATGTGCTCATCAAAGGCGTCCTTCTTTTCTATTACTTTCTTTTTGATTTCTGTAATTTCCAATACATCCTTTCTCATGGTTTGCATCTCTCAGGTGAAACTTCCTATATGATTTTGCATATTGTTTACTTTTTCCCATTAGAGCAGAGTTTACCAGCCTTGGCACTGTTGAGATTTTAGATTGGATGAAGTTTTCTTGTTAGGGATTGTCCTGCACACTGTGGGATGTTTAACAGCATCTCTGGCCTCTACCCACTGGAGTTGACTTCCACCACCCTCCCTTCCAGCTGAGAATGACTGCAGCAGAGTCGTTTTAGGTCCTAGTTGTTTTAGATTCCTGTCCCATTGTTGTACCATCTGTGTCATATCTGAACATAGCTGTCATAATTGCTTTGTCTCTTCAGACTGGGTTCAGACTTGCCTTTTTATGTGTATCACAGTTTTTCAGTGAAAAGCAGATACATTATAAAAAACAGGAGACACTGAGGTAAATATTTTTATGCTTGAAGTTGAGCCCACCTTTCTTTCTGTTAGGCCTTAATGTAAGTGAGTATCAACGTTAATCTTGTCAGCAGTTAGGCTGGTTTTTAAGTTTGTTGTTGCACCAGAAACTTTAACTTCACATGGTGATGGCCTCCTCACTTAACTTTATGTTTTCCTTTTTGACTGCTTCCTAGGGAAAGTCAGTCTGTTCCAGCACTCACTTGCTTATTCCACTACAGATTCTACTCGATGCTAGTTAGCATTAGAGGTAGCAGGGAGAGGGAATGGTACTCTCTCTGATGTTCTAATTTAGCCCTAGTCTTAGGTAGGCATCCTGAAGCATAAGCTCCATTCTTGCTCAGTATTTAATTCTGGGCCTAACATAGAGTTGACTTGTACTTCTCCTGTTTATGCATCACATTTTCTTGCTTCTTTGTATGTCTAATGATTTCCCATTGTACATTGCATATTGTACATTCTAACATTCTAATTCTTTAGTGTTAATTTTTTTTCTTTCAGATTTTTAATTTATTGTAAATCAACTTGAGAATTCCAAGGCCTTAAAAAACATAGTTGGTTCTGAGTAGCCTTCAGTCCAGGGCAGATTAACCTTAATCACATGGTATGAACTTTCTGGATTGTTCTTCTGAATTACCAGGATACTCAACAAGGTTTCTCCCATCTGCCTGCTTTGAGCTTGAACATCATCTTATACAATCTTTGATTATTTTTCCATTCACAGATTTCAAGTAGTTGTTCTTTCTCTGGTATTTTTTCTTAGCCTGACCTTGTGAATCTGACTTGTACAGATATAGCTCAACACTAGCAGGGACCCTTCTGCAGAATTCTGAAGTCTGTTGCAAATCTCAGCTACCTTGGTAACTCCAAATCCTAATTTGTCCCCTCATCTCAGAGACCTTGCTGTGTTTTCTGCAGGCTGCCTGTCCCTGTGCCAATGGGGAAGTGCCTCCAGGCAAAACTGAGATAATCTCAAAGCTCACTTTGTTTGTTTTCTTCTTTGAGGGATTACAATCCTGCACTGCCTGTTATCTAGTGTCCGAACACAGTTATTTTGTACACTGGCTCTAGTTTTTCAGTTGCTTATGGAGGGAATATGTGCCTGTTAAAATTTACTCAACCATAACCCTAAATAGAATGTTTGATTGCCTAAGGCGCGGCATCTGTTTGCCTGATGCTCTGCGTGCTACTGGCCTGCATGCTTCTTAACAAGAAAACAAATTTATTAATTACAAAAGGGTTAATCTAGTCTTCAGATCACAATTTCCATAAATTCAAAACAGCTTGTCTTTATCAGTTATATGTCTTCTGCTAACAGGTTTTCTTCAATTGCTTTGGCTCTATCATTTGTCTGCAAGGATTTTAGGAAGCATAGAGTGTTTGTTATCAAAATAGAGGAGGCAGTGACTCTTGTAATAACTTTCTATCTTCCTCTCCAGACCTATATTGACTTCCTGCACTGATCTTTGGAGCTCCCTGTTAATGCACAAAATTGTTCCAAAAACCTTCTTTTGTTTCTCAGACCCTCATGTCATGTTATTAGAAGCCAGACAAGAGATCAAGTCATCTAATTAAGTGTGCAGAGCAGTGAGCACATCGGTAGCTTTTCTGAAATGATCTCTGAATGCTTAGAGCTGAGGGGTGAATATAAAAAGTGTTCTGAGAATTGCATTTTGTTTTAAAAAAGCAAGAATAAAATAGTCTGACAAGTGAAGAAAAGCTAGTACAGAGTAGTGCATGGCACATAGATGATACTCAGAAACTCAAGCAGTATTTGTGCAATGATATAAGGAAAAAAATTAATGAATCTTACATAGAGCTAAATGTGGTTTAGGTACTCAGCAAAGAAAACCCAAAAAAGCATAGGTTGAGATAGACAAACAAGAGATGGTCTAATTCCAGAGATGTGGAGTCAATACTCATAGTAATAATATTACTAATACTATGTGACACTTACGTAGTGCTTAAGCTATAAATAGTATACTGTTAAGTGCTTTAAAAATTTAAAAATGTTACATGTTAAGAGTTTTACTAAGTGTGATATACATATATGCTCGTTTGATCTTTTAATTCCTTTGGGGTGGTTGCTATTATAGTCATTCCCATATTACAAATAAAGTAACTCTCCAAAGAAAGTTGAAGTTTCAGTAATTCACTTAAGGTCACTTATAGCTAGTAAGAAGTGCAACCGAGGATCCAGTTGAGGCAAACTACACCAAAATCCATATTTTTAACCACTGTGCTCTATTGAATTCTACGCAGCTGGGCTTTTCTTTGCTCCCAGACTGTTTTTGTGGGTGGCCAGAGCCCATGTAAAGGCTTATGGAAAGGATGGTCTGGACACTACGGTGCTTCCTCTCATCACCTGGTTTACAGGTCTCTTATCTTCCTCCTCCCCCAACCCCCCAGCCTGTGTCTGATCAGCTCATCTACGCAGCTGTCTCACATCACCACACTGGATTTTGCTGTGGAACTGCATCAGCTCTTTTACACATGGGTTGTATTTTAAAAGGATCAATTCTGACAGAACCCTAGGAATAAATTTACAATTAAAAACTTAGTAAAAAATGTATAAAATTCAGTCAAAAACTAAAGCATAAAAACTCAACAAAATGCAAAAAATGATTAGGGCATATCCAGTGTGCATATTCTCTTCCATAAGCAAATTAATAACATCAATAACGTCCGCATTTGAAGGAATAGTAAATGATGATGGGAAACATTATCTAGTTACCCTTCAACAGCTGTCTCAGAAAAATTTCCCTCTGGTTTTTAATATATATTAATAAAATTTCAATTAAGCACAACATAGTTATAACTGCGGTGGTAAAAATCTCCCTAAACAGATGTGAAACGATGGCACTAAGACATTTCTGTAATTCATCACATCTCCATTAAGAAAACCACTGGCGACCTTTCAATTCTCCTCCTTTTGTCGTGGGTCTTTGTCCTTGTCTCCACCGTTTCTGGTGCTTCTTTGCTCTTTGGTCTCCCGGGTTGTAATGTGGTTAAGTTTCATTAGAACTTCCAATCAAATTGAATAAAACATATATGGTTAAAATACATTTTAAATTCTAATGTATGTTTTTCAAATATTATATTTATGATTATTGTGCTGTTTTACGTAATGTGCAACTGTATGTTCAGGGCAATGTGCAGTTAAAATAAATCTATAACTTGAATACACAAACAAGAAAAACAAATCACTCATAAGGCAAAACCAAACAAAAAAAAATGAAAAATTAGCCAGGGTTTAGTGGAGAAATGTGATATATAGAATAAATGTGAGCATTAAGATACTAGACTCATTTCTTTCTTATGAATGAGATGTACTTAAACAGCAATATGAATTCATATGTTATTTTGGAGAACTTTGCTATAATAGGTCAAAAGAAAAGCTTGAATTTCTGCTCTAATATTGTTTCACTATTGTTATGTTTATTTCCCATTTATAAAAATAATATATATTTATCAAAAAACATGGAAATATGTCACCATAAAATTGTTCAAGATCCAGATAATCACTGTGAATATTTTTTTGTATATTTTCCTCATTTCTTTTCCTTCATTATATATATTTTTTATTATTGAAAATTTCAAGCATACACTAAAGAAGGAAGAATAATATGGTGAATGTCCATGGTCCTATTATTCAACTTCAGCAGTTTGCAACCGTGCTATTTTCTCCACTCATCTCCCCTAATCCCACTGGATTAATTTTAGAAAGTTTCATTTTGCTTCATGCATGAATGATTTACTATCTAATTCTAAGAGAAGTTTTTAATTTGTACTTAGTTTAGTATTATATTTGTGTAAAACATTTACATTGACCAGAATATAACTGTGAAAGAATGCGCATTCAGAAAAGTCACACAAATTCTCTCCACGGTCATTCATTTTCTTTCCTCTCCATGTGGAGAATCATTTTCATTAGCTTATGAATTATTCTTCAATTTTATTTTAAACATTGGCAGGTACATATCTTGTTCATACAGTATTTTATATATTTGTCAACTTGCCTTTCTTCAACTAAAATGTGATTCAGATGGAATATTGCCAGGTGATGCCAACTTGTCTTCTGCATGGTCACCATTTTGTAGGAGAGTTCCTGTTTTTCTACAGCCTTAACCATCAGATTATGTTGTCAAGCATCTGAATTTTAGCTAACTGGACATGAAAGAAATATTATATCAGTTTATTTTTTTCCTGAAAATTTATCAGTGCTTAATATACATACAGAAAAAAATCACAAACCGTAAGTTTTCAGCTCAATGATTTTTTATAAAGTAAGCCTAAATGTGTAATCAGCCCACAGTTTAAGAATTGAACATTGCTAGCACCTCAGAAGCCCCAGTCAGGAACTTTATCTACCCCAAAGTAACCATTATATTAACTTGTGAAACCCTAAATTTGATTTGCTTATTTTTACACCATTACTGAATGAAATTATAATGCTCTTTTCTTTAGAGTTATTTTATTGATTTATTTGCCAATTTGTTTTTGTGAGATTTATCTTTGCAGTAACATGTAATAATAGTTTGTTCTCATTTCTGTATTCATATTCATTTCACCATTCCAATAGGTGATAGAATCATAATTTGTCCTATATTTGATAACACTATAGTGTGTCTAGTTTTATCTGTTATAAAGATTATTGGCATGAACAATATTATATGATTTTTTTTCCTGAACATATATACACATCTGCACAATTTTTATAAATATCTGACCTTAGATTAAAAATGATCAGGCATTATAAGATACAGGACCATATGACCAAAAACTAAGAAAAAATAAGACTGTAGAAAAAAATTCACAGATGATCTAGGTATTATAGCTATGAGAAAATAATTTTTAAAATTCTATGATGACAAAATAAACAGAGGAAAGATGAATATTTAGACAAATTTCTTCATATTTAGACATGAAGAAATTTGCCATATAATTGAAAAATATATAAACAAATAAAATTTTAGAACTGAAAAATATATTAACCAGTAATGAAGAACTTACCTACTGGGTTTGTCAGCCTACCAGACAGCACAAAATGGAGTGTTACTGAAGTGGAATACGGAGCAATCAAAAGCATCCAGACTAAAGCACAGAAACTAAAAATGCGAAGAGAATACATTTCACTGAAATTAGTTACAGAAAAACATGACTGCCATGAACGCCTAAATTCAATACTGTACTTCAATTGTAGCCAGAGTAATAAAAAACAGAAATAAATAAGTTTAAAGGTTAGGAAAGAAACAAAAACTTGTCATATTTCAGGTAACATAATTGAATACATAGAAAATACAAAATAATCAAGAAGTAAACTATCAGGTTTATAAATGAATTTAGCAAAATTGCTGGATGTGACATTAATATAAAGACAGTATTTCCATGTATGAGCAACAAATAAAAATAAGATAACATCATGATAGTATTGGGAATCATTAAATGTTTAGAAATACATGTTATAAAATACATATGGAATTTCTACCCCAAAAACTATGAATATAGTACAGAGATTAAACAAGTAATAAATAAATAGATGTATATGTCATTTTCAATAATTGGAAAACTTAGAGTCGTAGTTGTAAAAATTATCTTCAAGTCGATCTAGAGAATTAGTGCAGTCAATTCCAACCAAAGTCCCGCAAACTTTTTCTGTGGGGATATATAAGCTAATTTTGTTTTATTTTATTCCTTTTTTGTAACAATGACAAGTTTATTGTAGGCATTTATAATTTCTTTCCTCCACTACCCATTCATTTAATTAATTAATTTATTTATTTACATATTTTTATTTCAGAAAATTACGGGGGTACAAATGCTTTGGTTACATACATTGCCTTTTCACCCACCACCCTAGTCAGAGCTACATGCATGCCCATCCCTCAGACAGTGTGCATAGTACCCATTAGGTGTGAATTTATCCATGCCCTCCTCCCCTTCCCTCCTGCTTGATTGCTGATGAGTGTTATTCAAAAGCTATTTTTAAAATGCATGGAAATTCACAGGGTTCAGAATAGCCAAAACAATTTTGAAGACGCAGAAACTTACTGCATCATGTATTTTTAAAAAAATTTTGTTATGGTTAAAAAAAAGAAATACAATAAAATTTACCATCTTAATCATTTTAATTATGCAGTTCAGTAGTGTTTGTTATGTTATGTATATTCACATAATTGCATAACAGATCTCCACAACTTTTTCATCTTACAAATCTGAAACTCTATATACATTAAGTAACAAATCCCCTTTTCTCCTTCCACCAACCCCTAGTAACTCTTATTCTACTTCTGTTTATCTGAACTTGACTACTTTAGATACCTCATATAAGTGGAATTACATAGGATTTGCATTTTTGTGACTGGCTTATCTCACTCAGCATAATGTCCTCAAGGTTCAGCCATATTTTAGCATGTGACCGAATTTCTTTCCTTTTAAAGGCAGCATATATTGTTCCATTGTATGTATATACTTCATTCTATTAATCCATTGATGGACATTCGGGTTGTGTCTACCTCTTGGCTATTGTGAATAGTGCTGGTATGAACATGAGTGTGCAAATATCTCTTAAGACCCTACTTCAGTTTTTTGGATGTATATCCAGAAGAGGGATTGCTGGATGATATGGTAGATCTATTTTTGATTATTTTAGGGAACCACCATAATGTTTTCCGTAGTGGTTGCACCATTTTACAATCCCACAAACAGTACACAAGGGTTCCAAATTTTCTACGTTCTATTTGTTTCTATTTTCTTCTGTCATTTGTTTCTATTTTCTTTCTTTGAGAGTAGCCATCCTAACAGGTGTGAGGTGATATCACATAGTTTTTAAAGTTACAGTATTTAAGACAGTGTGATACTGGCACAAAGAAAGACAAATAGATTAATGGTTCCTCAATAAAGAGTTCAGGAAAACATTTTTTAATATAGGAATATTAGCTTTTTGAAAAAGGTAATATTGCAGTGTAATGGGAAAATAGTGTTCTTTTCAATTAACTGTGTTGGGTCAATTGAGTACCCACATGGAAAGGCAATGATCATGACCCCTGTCCTATGCCAAACACACAAAAATTATCAATTCAAAATGGATTGTAGATCTGAATGTGAAACTTTTAGAAAACATCAAAGAATAAATATCTTCATAATACTAGTCTTGGCAAAGATTTCATAAGTAGAATATGAAAAGTACTAGCCATAAAAGAAAATTAATAATTTGTTTTATATTAAAATTAGAAACTTTCATTCATCAAAAGAAAATATTAAATAATAAAGATAGAAGACCCAGTATAAAAATATTTTCCAGGATGTATAAACATAATAAAAATGGGCAAAAGTGTGGAGCAGACACTTAACAAATGCCTCTAAGTTCACCGTCATTAGTTATTGGGGAAATACAAATTATAACTGCAGGGTGACACTACTAATATACACTTACCAAGATGGATGGATACAATGAAAAAGAAGGTGAACAATACTAACCCCAGTGTGGATGTGGAGCAACTTGATCTCTGTAGGCAACTGGTGGGCTTTATACTTTAGAATTCTAAACTTACATATGCCTATGATGCTGAAATTCCAAGGCTAACTATAGAAGCAATAAAAATATATTTAGAAGACTGATTGTATAAAATTTCAAATAAAAACATAGACAAGACTGTTCATAGAAGAAATGTATGAAATAGGCAAAAAAATAAAAAACAAATATTATCAACAAAGATATTAATTGTGATCTATTTGCAAAATAACTATTATACAGCAGTTATTGTTAATGTACCACTTTAACCTTCAACAAAATGAAGACATCTCAGTAAAAAATCACGTTGATGGAAAGAATCCAAAGACATTTACATAGAGTTCAAAAAGAGGTAAAGCATATATATGGTTGTAAGTCCCGATAGGGACTATTTAGAGAGGAGGTTGTAACTGGGGCAGGGTGAGGGGGAAAGGGAGACTTCTGAAGTGCTAATATTCTATTTCTTGATCTTGGGAATGTTTACATGGTTATGTTCACTTTGCATAAATTCATGCAGCAGTTCACTTCTTATCTGTATACTTTTCTGTCTCAGTGGTACATCAAAAAAAAACATTATAAAAACCTGGGAAAGAAAGAACAACTCAGGAAAAATTCTCTAGAGAATGGACCCCCAGACAGAAGTGTGCACAAAGGCAGTGCCACCAAACTGTTGTCATAGACACCATAATAGAAGAAAGTCCAGGCTACAGGTGGAAATGCCCACTAAAGTTCCTGTGTTCATAAAAGGTATATGTCATAGTTAACCCAGATCTCCATGGTAAGGCCTCTTTTCACTTTACCACATGAACTTTCTCCTACCGTACAATGAAGTTTTAATTAATATTTTAGTTTTTAAGTGTTCTGTCAAATTCTGAAAGGATGATTCTAGGAGGAAAACTCTCCCTGACAGCTAAAATTTTGCCAACTTAAAAAGATGTACTTTGGTATTAAAAAATGTCTACATATATTTTCCAATCTTTATTGCTATCAGGAAATTATTTATTTTTGATCTTCAGAAATGAAAATTCTGGACACTTTGATGGGGAATCAAAATGGTGGGACCATGAAAAATAGAAATACAACAATGCATGTTTTAAATTTTTAATTTATATACCTGAGGACACTAGTTAAAAATTTAAAATACATTTTATGAAGACTATTACTTTGGAATATATTGTTAAATTTGATTTATGTTAAACCTCATAGAATGATAATATTATTCAGGCTATACTTCACCTGGTGAATTTAATAAGATACAAATTTAGAAATTTTACATTATTCTATTTAAAATTACTAAAGGATAAAATTTATGAAAATATTTTATAAAAGCAAACTTTCTTTTTTTAAATGAAAACAGATATTTTTAAGGAGTTGAAGAATCAGAAGGAAACATTTTTACAACTTAGAATAAATAACGCTTTTAGTGAACCCAGGCGAATAGTTAAGAATTGAGGTGAGCCTAAGTCATCGGTTCTCTGCAACTGGGAAAGTGAAGCAATAGAAGAGGCAAAGTGAGGATAAAGTAGACATTCCTAATAACTGCACGAGGGACAAAACCCTGCTTGCCAAGTTGCCTCCATTTGCAGATAATTCCAGTTTCTGACATGTGATAGGTGCTCAATAAAGCATTTGTTGAACAAGCTCAAGAGTGAACGGGTGAGTGAAGGAGTAGTTCACGGCAGTCCAGCACGATGTCAGGATCACCACCTAAGAGTGGCCCGCACCTCCCACCTTCATCTTGACCCATTTCTCCTGTTCCTGCTGTTCTCAAATACCCTGGTGGTCAGTGGTTTTTACCAAATTAATAAACCTCGGTTTAGGCATTTTTAACATTTTCATCATTTTCCAGAATATCCTTTAGCCCCTTTTTCAAGTCACACTGAGCCATTATCCCAGGTTATGTGTTTTTCTTATATATCATTTCATCACTTCTGTCATGAGCCACATTTTGTGTTTGTATTTTCTTAGCTCATATTTTATGATTTAAATTAAAGGTTTCAAGCATTTATAGCTGCATTACTCTTTCATTTCCAGGAGCCTGGTTTCACTTGCATAGCAGTGAGCTGCAAAATACAATAAAAATGCACATCAGAGTCTGAGCAGAAGCTCCATATAAAAGTGAAGAAGCCATCAGAAAACAAGGCGTCAATCAGCCCTTATTGATTACTGCTCTGATGTTCCAGGCGATGCAGCGGAAGTGGTGTGGAGCTAATAATTCAGTGAGAGAGATAAGGTTTAAATGAAGGAAAGAATCACAATGTGTGTACTGTATAGAGATCAATAATATACGTAAGTGTTCTTGTTCTCACAGTCTAACGGGGAAGTCAGACACGTAAATCAATATATGTAGTACTGCTGGCAAAATTCTGCCATAGAAATAGAGGTAAAATGCTCTCTGGACATTGAGGGAAGACTGACTGACTCTTTGTTCAGTGGATCATTCATCCTCACTTTAGCAGACTTTAATTATCTTAATTACAGGGAAAGCTGTCCTGGGAAAGGTCACTAAGTGCTTCTGTGACTGTTCACTCTCAAATGCTGACCTTGTGACCTTATAGCAAGATATTCTTCCTTCCTTGCTGAGACAATGTTACCGGCCAGATCCACCTGGCACCTCACCACCCTTCCCTCGCGCAGTCCCAGGGGAGGCGGGTGGCTCATTCTGACTGGTGGATTTAGAGAGACTAAAGTAGTCCCGCTTGTCGCAGCTCCTCATTTTGCTGCAGCAAGTGCTCTTAGGGAAAGGTGCGTGTTTCTCTGTGTGCCGTGGGGAGGAGGAAGTCCCACTGCCCCTAGGATCGCGTGGGCACATCTGTTTAGTTCTGCAGTTCAGTCAACTGGCCCATCCGTCTCCACACTGGCCATAATACACCCTCCAAGTTAGACTTCCTCAGGAATAAAGATCTTATTTTGTGTTCTATCTTGTAATTAACCTCGTTATTCAATTTATAAAATGCTAGTAGGGAAAGAGCGGTGGTGTTCATCGGGTACTTTCAACACCCAACAAAGCCACCCATAGGAAAAACGGGATTTGCGCAAGAACCACCTGCACAGTCACAAGAGTGCCAGCTCCTGCCTCTCGCCCTGCAGCACAGACGCTGCGGCCAGAGAGTGTCCCGCACGGCTGGGGACAGAAACACGGGGAGAGAGAATGGTTTTTCTCTACTTCCCGAGGTGTTGTTCTTCTAGTGAGCCCCACAGTCACACTAATTACCTACCAGATATAGTCCTCGAGGACAGAGACCCGTATATTTTCTGCGTGACAGCATATTAGTTTCCTCAGGCTGCCATAGCAAATGGCCACAAGCTGTGTGACTTGAGACAACAGGAATTTATTCTCTCACGGTTTTGAAGGCCAGAAGTCTGAAATCAAGGTGTTGGTAAGGTTAGTTCCTCCTGGAGGCTCCAAGGGAGAATCCGTGACATGCCTCTTTCCCAGCCTCCGTGACAGTCGGCAGTGCTTGGTGACTCTGGGCTCCTGGTTGTTCTCCCACCTCTGCCTCCGTCTTCGCGTGGTCCTGTCCTCCGTTTCTCTGGGTGGCAACTCTCTCTCTTCCTTCTCCCACAAGGATGTCAGCCACTGAGTTTAAAGTCTAACTTAAATCCAGTATTATCTCCAGATTCTTAACTTAATTTCATCTGCAGATACACTATTTGCAAATAAGATCACACAGGTAGGGGAAGTTAGGACTTGGATATAACATTTGGGTTGCGGGGAAAAGAATTTGGCCCACGATAGACAGTTGCCCCTATTATCAACTAATCGCCCATGCACATCTTCCTGAAATTTATGGGTCGGCCGGTTGTATGCTTGTTTTTCCTCCTAGAATCTTCTGAAATAGACCGTAACAGAGTAGGAAAAGTTTCTTATATGATACAGTTCCAATTAGGAAATTTGAATTTAATCTCACTTCAGATTTGTACATATGACAATATGTGTCAGCAAAAATATTGCTGGACTTAGTGTCAGCCATGTAGTTGAGGGGATTAATAATGTTTAGCACAAAATTAAATATGATTATGACTAATTATGTATTAATAACACAGTACCTGATACATGGTGGACACATTATATGTTATATGGATGGATCAATATGCAAATTTATGGCTCAATGAGTTAGAAAGGAGTGAATGAATAAGACTATGAGTGAAGGGGAGAAAACCAAACAGAGGTAACCTAGTTACAGGGCATGGGGGTGATCCAGGACGAGGTGGGGAGGGGCTGAGATGAGACTGAAGGGAATGCAGTCAGATAGCTTCAATTTTCGAAATGTTCCAAACAGAAACTAAACCAGTCTCATGGAGAAAAGCACAGGGAATTGGACAAATGTGTCTTCAAGTGTAAGTCTGAAAGGTGTAGATGGGAAAAGGAACCGACTGTCAGTTACAGAAGCACCTTGAACAAGCAACCTGAGACAGCCCTTCCATCCACGGCTTTTTCCCCTTCGTTCCTTCTCTGATGCACAAACACCTTTCCAATCCCTGCCTGCACCGGCCATCAACACACTGGTCTCTGTTCCCTGTGTGGGGACTCCTTTCCAATTATAGTTTCCCTCCTGTGCGTGTCTTATTCCTCATTGGTCTATTCCTGGCATTTTATAGGCAGGACGGCACTTTACCTCCAGATGAACCTTGTGTTCATTTTGTTCTACTCCAATTGTGCTCTGTCCTTCCCTCAATTTCGTAGTACAAAACGAAAACATTTTGCAGCAACATCACCATTTCATGCTTTTTCTCCCTATATTCTCTTGTCTATTTGTATGTCTTCTTCTGCTTTACTGCCTTCAAAATTTTATTTTTTTGTTAACTATTCTTGGATGTTCTCCCTCTCAATAATGTCCATCAACATGTTCTTATTAAATAAGAAATGCCTAATGAGTTAGGCTTACCACATTTAGCACGTAAAGTACAGGGCATCCAGTTAAATTTGAATTTCAGATAAATAATGGGCAATTTTCTCTTACCACAGTTTATTTATAATTGCTGTGGGTCTGGAATGAAAATGGCAGTATGAGTGTCACCCAGCAATCTTAAACTATGTTTGTTTGTTTGATTTACATATCATTTATTGTTGTTATGTTTTGAATGGGGAACTCACATGAGCTGCAACTTTCCAATGTAACAGCGAACAGAAGTCCCATCTGATTAAGATTTTGTTTAGTGTGGAGCTTTTAATCATGTAAGCAAAGCCCTGTGAGCTGCACGGCCCCCACGTCTCTTTCAGTGCCAGCTCCTCGCAGATGCAGGGCACTGACGCGCCATTCCCGCAGGACTTGCAGAGTGGCGTCCCTGGCTCTCTCCTGGACGTGCTTCTAGCTCAACGTCAACTGTTTTCCTGTGTAATGTTCACTCCATGAGCAACAATAAATGATACTCACTGTCATTCCAAAGAATGGGGAAAAGGGGCAGCTCTCCCTTTTGTGCTTGCAGAATGGAGGCACATCGAACAAATTCAAGAAATGACAGCTCTTTAACAGGAGGTGCCAGGCAAGTTCTATCCTGGTTTTGAGATTCCTAATGCTTGTATAGTTTGGAGCCATTTTGAGTAAATATTAATAAACACAAAATTATGAACACAATACAGAAGAGGAAATGGACTTTCTCAACTGCATTAGAGAAACATAGCTCAGTTATATTTCTTAGGGCCTTCCAATCAAGTATGTGGAAACTTTATGACTCATGAATTTTTCTTCTTCTTATTATACTTCCTGAGGGCCTTGGCTGTCTACCCCAGTGGAAACGTCTTCGGTTCTGCCCCTTCCTATTAATTGTTACCACGCAGAAAACATGCTCATTTGATGAGATTGAAGCCTGTGTCTGTGTAGGAATATGCATGTCAACCTTCATTCTGGGGTGTGATTTGTGCCTTCTACTGATCATGGAGCACTCCTCTGGGACTTTTAGGTGTTTTGTTAATTATGTTGACTTTTTGGAAGTATGTAAGCTTCACCATGAATAGAAGCTCTTTGCCTAAAAATAATAGTTTTTTAAAAAGTAAAAAATGTCATAAAACATAATTTCTGCATTTTAGTATAATTAATTAACAATTTATTTATTGATGCTCTATCCATCAAATACTTTCTGATGTTCACCCTCTGCTAGGCACTATGTTGCATATATCTATTAAGTACTTTTGTGTCAAAGTCTATTGTGTTGTATAGGTGTCATTTCATGAAACTGTCACCATAACCCTGAAGGAGTTTATACTGTTATCTCCATTTTTTCAGGAGAGGAAACTGAGGCACAGAGTCAAAATATTTGGCCAGAATAATATAGATAGCAAATGGCAAAGTTGGGTTTGGAGCCCAAGCAGTTTTTATCTAGATCCTGAACCCTAAGCCCAGGGCACGCTCTTCCTGGCTGACTCTCGTGCTGAGAAGACGCAACCACAGCAGAGAAAAGCACAGGACATTCTGGAGTAGTAAGATATCCCCTCTGTCTCCCACCTGAATAGTGAGAGATTTTGAACTGAAAGTGAATCCTACCAATCACCTTTGCTAGTTATACTGTGAAACATCCCAAAGCTCACTTATTTCCTGCTCATGTTGCATTTTCTAAGAAGTCTTCACGTTGCAAAAGCAGACTGCAGGAGCTACCCTAGGGGATGTGCTCTCCCTGGGGCAAGAGGCCTGGGGGGCCATGCCCAGCTCCACATCGGTGGGATGGGGCTGATGTTTCTCCATCAGCAGGAGTCATCTGGCCACCAGCTGGGACGTGCGATGCCTCACTGGGCCTAAGGCAGTGCTTGTTAGTGAGAATAACAATGGAGATATTGGATTTGCACATTGAACAAAGACTCTCATCAGAAAATACACCAGGCCTATTCATTGGCAACTACTGAATTCCAAATTAAAAATACTGGATTAAAAATATAGGTTTGATACAAATACCTTTTGCATAGTGTCTCCTTGTCTAAGGCTGGCTGGTGAATAGAAAGGACTAGGAGCCTGAGAACATATGCAAAAACAAACCCCTTTCAGATCAAGGGAGGACGGTTCCTGGGACCCAGTGATGCAGCTCAGTTCTCACGGTTGCTCAACTAGAAGCTCAGCTTTGTGTTCCTCTGGCACTTTTGTGCAGTCCCCAAGATGTGGTTTCTCTGAGCTAGCACCTCCCAAAGCGGTTGGAAAAGTCAGGTGAGGAGCTGGTCAGTTTTCCCGTTCTCCCACTCCCCAAGTTTCCCTGAGTCCTAGACAAGCCCGGGGAGCCACAGAAACCCACTCCTGCGGCTATTTCTGAGATCTGCCTGCTCCCCCGAAGTGTGGGGCCAGCAGCCAGCTGGAGAGAGCTCAGGCCCCAGAATTGCAGAAACCAGCGGTGAGGGCTGGGCTCCTGCTTCCCAGCTGCGGAACGTCTCTGAGCCTGTTTCCTTGCCTATGGGATCTGTGCTCCTTAGTCTTGTTGTGAGGCTCAAGTGGAAGCACATATATGAAGCATTAGCAAGACGTCAGCCGAGCACTGAGTGGGAAACTTGCTGCTGCCGCTGCTTTACAACTACTGCTTGTATCACTACTGCCATGGCCACTGTATCAATCGATGGAAAAAACTGCTGGCACGCATGCAGTGCTCAGATGAGGTGTACTTTTTTTGTTTTGTTTTTGTTTGAGACAGGATCTCACTCTGTCACCCAGGCTACAGTGCAATGACATCATCATAGCTCACTGCAACCTCAAACTCCTGGTTCGGAGGATTCTCCTGCCTCAGCCTCAGGGAGTAGGTGGGACTACAGGTACACACCACCATCCCCGGCCAATTCTTTTCTTTGTTTGGTAGAGATAGGGTCTCACTCTTGTTTAGGCTGATCTCGAACTCTTGAGCTCAAGTGATCCTCCCACCTCGGCCTCTCCTGGAGTTGGTGTAGTTTTTTAATAAAGATGTATACATACATAATGAGTGCAATGCGCACCGTCTAGGGGATGGACATGCTTGAAGCTCTGATTTGGGGGGGAAGGGGGACAAGGGCAATATATGTAACCTAAACTTTTGTGCCCCCATAATATGCTGAAATAAAAAAAAGAAAAAAATAAAGATGCTAACATCAAGCTCCTTAAGCTCAGAATTTTGGAAATAATATTCAATCACTCTCATCCAATTTTATGATATAATTATGTGAAATGGGGAAAATGTAGAAATAAAACTATATTTCTAAAAAATATTATGTATTGCATTTTTCCAAAATAATGATTGGATTTGGACGTCTAAAGATTATGGAAGGGAAGAGCCTCCAGGACAACTTTGGAATATCTTGAGAGTTAGGATTTGGAAGTTTATCCTGAGATGGTCTCTGGTGCACTAGGTTGTTACCCCACCCCACACCAGACGAATGTTAAACTGGGAGCATCCCAGAGTGAGAAGGAATGCACAGAACATGATGCACAGGGCCGTGGAGAGGAGGGGTGACCTCAGAATCAGCTCCTCTGGGAAGCGATGATTGTGCTGGGGATTTAAGTCAAAGGAGGAGCTAACTGGGCCAGTGTCCCAGAGGGAAATTGAGGGCAGTTGCCCTATGCCAAGGATGGGGGTGGGGAGCTGAGGAGCAGAGCAGAGTGAAATTTTGGTACTGAAAGAACATCGAGGAAGTTTGAGTGTAGAGAATGAAAGGGGGGATGACGTACAGCCAGAATGTAATGGCCACAGCATCAGATCCTGCAGGACATCATAGGCCATATTATATTTTGATCTTTAACATAAAAACTATTGAAGATACAGGTGAGAGATTGAGATGATATCTTTGTATGTGCAGAAAAGAATTGAAGGTGAATAAAACTAATGTGTCAGACTGTTTAGGAGGCTTTTCGAGTGTCCCAGGAGAGGAGAAAGATGACCATAACTTTGACCAGGATACTGATAGGGTGGATGGAAAAAAGTGAAGATATTTACTAGAAATAATATACCGGAACCTAACTATAGACTATAATTGGAAGATGAGGTAAAGAGTGGTGTCAAAACTAATTCTAGCTTTCTGACTTGCATAAAATGATGAATGGTGGTGACATTAATCAAGTTAGAACACACTGGAAAAGATTTTTCTTCTTTTCTTTTTTTTTCCAGGGAAAAGATCATAAGTTTGATCATGAATCTAAATCATAGAAGAGTGTCCAGGCTGGCAATATATCTTGATGAGTCAGCTGTGTAAATGTTGCAGTTAAAGTGATGAGTATGAATGAGAAGTTCTAGGCAGAGTAATAGAGAAGAAACCTTGTGAAAACCAGTGAAAATTAGAATCCTTCCTATGCAAATTTATAAGACTCATCTATTTTACCAAAAAATAAATGTATAGCCTGTTATTAAGAAATAATGACTACAAGTATTCATTATAAGAAATTAGAAAAATGATAAACATTTAAGACAAGTAAATCTTGTTTAACTCCTCTCCCCTTGAGTTCTGAAACCACTGCCTCTTTTCAAAGAACCCAATATAAGGTATATCATATAGAGGGTGCTATCTATGATTTCAGTGAGTTTCAAAACCACTCTGGAAACAGGTGCTGAAAGCCTGCAGAATTTCCACCCTTTTTAAGACTTTGAACTACTGGGCTCAGCGCCTGCGGCTTACAGGAACTATTGGTGTGGGAGAATTGAAAATTGGCAGGGAGAAGCTTGGAGAATTCTCTAACCCATTTTTCCTCTTCTTTTTTCTTACTGTAGGGCATAATTTCATCCCTGTATTTGGAACACTGCTAGAAAGTTTGAGGTAATCAACTTGAAATATGGAGGGTGGTAAAAGCTTGGTCCCGTCTTCCCTCTCTTCCTCTGCTCCCATCTTCTCTTGCTGAGGGGTACCAGCAGCTGACAGAATGGAAGCTCAGAGGTCACCACCCACAGCCCACCCAGGCTGGGACTTGATGGTCCCTGGAGACTAAACCTCTTTTATGTGGGTATCCTTTAAGTATAACTGATGCAGGTGGCACACAAGAGTCAAAAACCTAGAGTCTAATTGCCTCAATTTGGTGAAAAAGTTAAAAGTATATAGCAGGATTCAGGTGAGGTCATGAATCTACTAAAAACCAACAAAGAAGCCTCCATGGGTCTATAAACAGCATAAAATATCTCCAGTGTCTAGAATCCTACATGAAACAGTGAACTCAGTAAATATGTGGTGGATAAATGAAATAATTAGTTCATGAATAATGGAAGATGCACCTCATTCCAGGTCATAGGGAAATTCGTTGGATTAGGGGTGGGGAAAGCCATGATGAAAAATGAAAGGTCAGTTTCAACTCTTTCATATTATCTGTATCTCCCTAGAAATCTAAACTTTATCCCCGGCTATTGGAAAAACAAAGCATTCTGTCATTGTTATATCAGTACATATGTTTAATAATAACAACATTTTCAAACGTCGTAGAAACTCTGACAAGTATTGAAGTTTAGTATAGGGTAACTTCTTCTCAGTCTTACACCTGGTGTGTTCCCGTCAGAATTGCCCCATTTTTTTTTTGTCGTATTCACTTCCTTACTCCAGGCTTGGGAGATGGGACTTCCTCCTCCCCCGTTCTTCTCACTGGCCCCATGTGAATAGAATCTAAGAACCTTTAAACTTGCTATTATTAAGATCCTAATAACCAAGACACAAAACTAAAACTTTAACCATAGTTCCAGTGGAGAAAATTTACACCACATTTTTGTAATTTTAAACATTTGATAGATTTTGTGGAATACATAGTGCCGGATTTAGGTTGAATATTTAAATATTCAAAGGTTTTATAACAATGTGACATGTAACAAGTGAGTATAATAGCATTTGATTTTAAATACAGCTCTCCCGAAAACCAAGGGAAACTTTCTTTAAACAATTCACTGAAGACTCAATGATTGAATAAGAGTTTGTTGTAATATTTTAATGTTTTTATTTTTAATTATTATGGGCACATTATAGTTGTATATATTTATAGAGTCCATGTGATATTTTGTTATAGGCATACAATGTATATTGATCAAATCAATGTACTTGGAGCATCCCTAGCCTCAAGCATTTATCATTTCTTTCTGTTATGAATATTCTAATTCCACTGTTTTAGTTATTTTAAAGTATACTTGAAAGTATAACTTATTGTTGACTATAGTCACTTTGCTTTGCTATCAAATATTGGTCATTCTATCTAACTATATTTTTGCACCCATTAACCATCCCCACTTTATCTTCCCCTCCCTGCTACCCTTAGGGTTTGTCATATTATCATTTTAAGGTTCAGTTATAGCCTCTTATCTAGGCAATGGACTGTCATTTTGTTAAAAAGACCACTTTCGTTTCTAGTCCCTGAGAAGACATTGTTTACATTCATAAGCAGAGATAGTCAGATTAAGAGAAATGTAGAAAATGTGTTATCTTAGAATTGGGAGATATTGGAGCAGGAAGTTGGAAATATTGATTTGCTTTGCCACCTGCTAGTTTTACAGAACTTCACCAGTTCCTGTTCACCAACACCGTGCAGGAAACTTGAACTAGGAACCGTGGCCTAAACCAGAGAGTGCTGCCTTTTCCTAGTAAGGAATTTGGAGAAGAGATTTAGGAACGACTAGGGTAGGCACAGCCAGTTATAAACCAGTCAGCTCTGTAGGGATGTCATTTTTAAGGGAGAGGTTGAAATGCTAGTGTTCTTTATCTGGAAACTAAATACATACATAAACATACATAAATATACATATATACATGTGATTTTTCCTGGGATAAATAAACATGTTCAACAAAAAATTTCTATTGGGTTAATGTTAATGATGATATGAATTTAGGGCTTATTTTTCATCCTTTATACTTCATAGCACCGTGACTAACACACAAACTATACGTAATTAGAGTCTCTCATGGTACAGGAAAATTGTTAATGCTTGTTGCTTCAGGCGTTGTAATAAATTAAATTTCCAGGCGTTGTAATAAACAGGTATTGTGAGCCATGATTTATATACATACAGAAACTGAAGTGCAGAGATGTACTATACTATATGCTGAAGATCACACACCCATTAAAAGGAAACACAATTTTCCCCTACAAAGCTGGGGACAAGACCGTGAATGTGTGTGAAGGATAGTGCCCGTCCCAACCCTGCTCCTGCTGGTCATCCTAACTGGCTCCATGAGCCGACTCCTGGAATTCACGCAGGCCTGTGAACAGGATGTTAAAATGGAATGCAGGACTGGCTTCGCCTCCACAGGCAAGAATAGTGACAAGTACCTTCATACCTCCAAATAGGACTGATACAACACTTGCAAAGACAATGGTCAAAAACTTTTGCCACCCATAACCTCATGGCCTCCAGAGGGATCAAAATGTTGAAGCCGAAGTGATCAGATGGGAGGATATCCTTGAAGAAACTTGCCAGTGTGCTGTGAGTCCCATGTCCACATCACCTCAAAGTTCTGAGAATGGTTCCAAAGAAACTGTTTGGAGAACAAGAAACAATTTGCTGTGTTTTACGGAACACAGGGGGCAGGTATCAGACTTACGCCTGAAAAATATCTACAGACAAAAGGCTGATTGAAGCAGCCACTATATTAGTGTTATCTGAGAGTCACCAGAAAAATCATACCCTAATTTCACCCAGGCAGCAAGGAAGACCCAGCCCTCAGGTTGGGTCTGATTAGCCAGTGGAAAGAAAGAGAAAGGTTAACCCAGGATTACATTTATGAAGCTATCACTGCGCTGCCTAGGGACACGTGAAATTCCTTTATTTTCCCTGACTTCTTCTTAGGCTTCATTCTGTAAAGATATTCAATTAAGGAGTTATGATTAAATCCTTTAAATTAAAGGATATTGTTATATCTTATCAATGATGTAAATTCAGAGATAGATTGCAAATAAGCTTATATTGGAGCTAGTGTCGTAGAGTAACATGTCACATGTACTGACTCTCACCATTGCTCCTTGCTCCTTTATCTCTCTCCTGGTGCTTTCATGTCTTTAGTTTCTGAGCTGGTGAGTAAAAATGAATCTGGACTCCCTTTCGTCATAGTGCCCTCTCCATCCTTTAGAAAGACAAAAGGGTTTCTATCTGCCTAACCTAGACAAATGGGATTTCTGCAGGTTCTCACATGGTTCATCTGAGCCTCTTGAGGTAGCATTCTACACTGGGTTTGGGGCCGAAGCTTGTCATTGGGTGTAATGATATTTGTATTTCTCTCTCTCTCTCTCTTTCTCTCTGTCTCTTCCATTCTGAAAGGTGTAGAAGTAGGGAAGGATGAAAAATTAGGTGTTTTGGTTTGTTATCTATCTATTTGTGTTTCCAAGACTCTATTAATCATCTACCTATTTATTATCTAATTACCCTTTACACCTTTTTACAATGAATTACATATAGAAAAATTAGAAGTGTGAGGTTTTGGCATTAGTTCATTATAATAATTCGGAAAGGCTATTGTTTGGATAACATTATCATTTGGTACATATTATATAATCTTGTGTTGTAAATTGAGTCAAATTCATGATGGGAAATACAATTAGGATTACTTTTTACCTTAATATCAGTGTTGTCTTTATGTAGACATTTTAGAAATAAATTAACACATTGATTCGTTTCAGCAATTTTAGGACATAAGATCAATGAAACACTAAGGAAGCAGGTGTGAAGAAGGAGTGGCTCATCTCATTGATGCTTCAGTGGATAGCGGAAGCAGCACCGATGACTGGGGAAGCAGCTTCATGACGGGGTGGGCAGTTATGGAGAGCATATTGAAGGAAGAACTGAGGCTAACGTGGCTATAAAGCAATGAATAGAGGAATAGGAGGTATGACAGAAAGGTAGCAGGGGTCAGCTGGGAAAGCTTTTGTAAACCTCTGTAGGGCATGAAAAGGAGAGCCAATGCCAGATGTCACACAGAGAAATGGCTTGATTCACTCCCCGGGATTCACATCCACTGTGCTGAGAATAAATGGGAGGAACATGAGTAAAATCAGGGACATCAGACTATTATCATCATGTAGGCAAGGAATTGCCGGGACTTGGACCAGCATTTAAGCATTGGAGGAGGGGAGAAGTGGTGGGAATACGGATATATTTTGGAAGTAGAGCTAACACTATTTCCTGAGCAGATAGAGTCAGGAGCAAGTGAGAAAGAGAAGAGTGAATGATGACTCCACAATTTTTTCCATGATCAATGGAAGGATAAAGTTTCTACCAACTGAATTAGGGGTGGTTACAGATAAACTGTGTTTGGGAAGAAATTTCAGGATTTCATCTTTGGACATACTACTTTTGATGTGTCTATTTGATAACCCAGTGGAAATGTTGAGAATCAAACAAATACATGAATCTTGGGTCAGAAAAAGCACATGTGAGTGGATAAAGAAAGTTGTCAGCATAGATGATATTAATTAATTTAATTATTTCAACTTTAAAACTTTAGGAAGGTGTTTAATTGTACATGTGTATCTGAATGAGTTTACAAAACTGAAAAGACATATGTAACTATTAATATCAGAATATTATTAGAATCCAAATGTCTACCTCGTGTGTCTCTCAGGTTGTACTACCCTCCACAAAGATAACTACTGTCTCAGCTTTTAATAGCATAGAAAAAATTTTCCTCTTTTTTTGTACTTATAAAAAATTCACTCTTTTATGATGACATTTCAACATTCATTTATGATTAAAAATAAACTATAGGAACATAGGAATAAGAAAGACATTTCTTAACTTGATTTAACAACATAAACCTGGGAAAAATGCCTGCAGTAAATACCATAATTAATGCAGATTTTTTTTGAAACTTTCTTTTAACTTAAGGCCAAATGCACCCTACTTCACTGTTTGCTCAATATTCTGAAAATCCTAGACAGTGAAATTAGACATGAATACAAAACAAATGTATCAGCATTGAAAAGGTAGAAACAATGTTATTTTTGTCTATATTTAATTTTTGCCTATGATTCTACCCAAAAGAATGTAAAGACCATTATTAAGAATAATAATTAAGATTAGGGAATTTGTTTGACAGTTACTATGTAAAATTCAGTTATACTTCTATACATTGGTAATAAACAGAAAATATATAATTTTAAAAGTATACTTTATAACAAACAAAAATATTACTTATTTAGAAGCAAATCTATAAATAAAGCACAACATTGTTTGGAAAAATTATAAAGTATTATTGAAAGTCATAAAAAAGTATTTAAAGAAAAGTTGTTATACACCATGCACATTAATTTGGAAACTAACATAGTAAATATATCTTGTCTAAAATTAATTTATATCAGCAGTTCTAAATCTTTTTTGGTCTGTATGCCCCTTTAAAGTCTTAAAAATTATTAAAAACCACAGGGAGGCTTTTTTTTGGGGGGGATATGTGGATTGTGTCTGTTATCTTTTTTTAAATTTTAAGATATAAACTTTTAGTTTATTTTAAATGACAGTTAGAAACCCATTAAATTTTAACATATATAACACATTTTAAGAAAGATATCTATTATGTCCGAGAGAAATAATATAACGAAGAGAGAAATCTTCTTTTTCATTTTTGAAATTGTCTTTAATGTCTAGCATAATGGAAAACAGTTAAATTCTTTTATATTTTCTATTTTCAATGTGTTGCAACTTTTTGTTTTGATTGAATTATGTGAAAAGAAGCCAGCCTTGCATAGTTATGAATTGGTAAAAGGAGAACCTTGAGAACTTTCTATAAATGTTTTAGCACCTCCAGTGCTCTTTCATTTAAGACTTGCTGTTCTATATATTAATATTCAATTTAATTCCAAAATCCCAAGAAATTTTGTATGTTTGTGTGTTTATGGAATGTGAAGGGGTTATTTATAAGCTCAATTTATTTGTAAATGGCAGAAGATTTGCTGTTGAACCCCTCTAGTGAAATTTTCATTTCAGTTATTATGCATTTTAGCTCCAAAATTTAATTTCTTTATAATTTCTACATTTTTATTAACATTTATTTTCAGTGATATATTGTTCTCTTGGGTTTCTTTATTTAATTCTCTATGTTTTCCTTTAGATTTTTCAGTGTATTTAAGACCATTAACTTAAAAATTTTATTTAGTAATGCCAATGTCTGAACATTCATAAGAGCTATTTTTTTTTTAATTTTCTTTTCTTTCTTTCTTTTTTTTTTTCCTTGATGGGTCATATGTTCATAGTCTTTATTTGTCTCAAATTTTTTGTAGAAAACTGGATATTTTCAATGTTATAATTCAATGACTATGGACATCAGATTCTCCCTGATGCCCAGATTTTGTAGTTGCTGCTTTTTGTGGGTTATTAATGTTTATTTAGTGAATTTTCTAAATTAGTTTTATGAAGACTATACTATTTGTTATTTTTAGTTTTTAATGTCTCTGTTCTGTTAGCTTAGATGTCAGCTAGTGATTTGACAGAGATTTCCTTAAAAATCTGGAGCCAAACAACTAACACCGTTCAGTCTTTGCAGACTGAGTCTATGTTGGTGTATTCTTTCAACACTTAGCCAGGCCATTTACAACCCTGCCTTAGCCTTCACTCCGGTATGCATAACTGTGAAGGTCAATCAGAGGAGCAAGTTTAGGGTCTTGCATGTCTTTTCTGAGCATGTACCCAGTCATGAGCATGGCAGATTGGCTTCAAGAGTCCACAGTTTAATGGATGTTTATTCCCCCCTAGCTTTACTGAGGTATGGTTACCAAATAAAATTGTATACATTAGGGTATAAATTGTGATGTTTTGATTTATGCATGCATTGTGAGATAATTACTATAATCAAACTAATTAACATGCTTATCACCTCACGTAGGTACCCTTTTTGGTGATGAGAACACTTGAGATCTATTCTCTTAGCAAACTGCAAGTGTACAATACGTTATTATCAACTATAGTCACCCTTCTGCACATTATGTTTTCAGCATTTATTCATCTTATACCTGAAGTTTTGTACCCTTTAAGAAACATCCTTCTTTTTACCTTACCGCTTAACCTCTAATAACCCCTATTTTATTCTCCTATACTATGAGTTCAACCTTTTTTTTTAACATTTCACATATAAGTGAGATAATGCAGTATGTGTCTTTCTATGTCTGACTTATTTCACTTAGAATAATGTCCTCATGGTTCATCCATTTGATCCATTTGTTGCAAATGCAGGATTTTCTTCTTTTTCAAGGTTAAATAACATTTCATAACATAACTACTCATCTGTTGGTGGACACTTAGATTGTTTTCATATTTTGGCTATTAAAATAATGATGCAATGAACATGGGAGTGGAGACATCTCTTTGATATAGTCATTTTGTTTCTTTTGATTATACACTCAGAAGTGGGATTGCCGGAGCACATGGTAGTTGTATTTTGAATTTTTTGAGTTACTTCCGTACTGTTTTCCATAATGGCTATCCCAGTTTATATTCCCAGTGAAAGTGTGCAAGAGTTTCCTTTTCTTCATACCCTAACCAACACTTATTATCTTTTGGCATGTTGACAACAGCTATCATCACAGGTGTAAAGTGATATCGCACTGTGGTTGTAATCTACACTTTAAAGCCCTATTTCCCAGGTATCTCTTTCTCCAGGCTTTTCTTCCCAAATCTTTCATTCTATTGCTTGCCCAGTATGCTATTTACCTTGGGGGAGGCAAACAAACAAAGGCTAGCCCTTGAGCTACTAGTTCAGGGGGACACCAGACCGGTCCAAACACACAACTGCAATTTTTTTAAATTAAGGCTGTGTGCTCCCATTGATTCCAGAAACCTGCAGCAGAAATGCTAACTGTCTGTCCATGGCTACTGCCAAGCTGGGGATTAGGGATGGTGAGTGGGTAGATACAGTGTTCCCTTACTGAAATTCAGCCTTTATTTCCTTATTCAGCATAACCCTGGTTATTGCAGGTTTCATTATTATAGATTCTAGAATTCTTAAAAAAGTTGTTTCTGGTTTTTGCCAACTTATTTATTGCTTTTGCTGTGGGATGGCGTTTTCTGGTTTCCTACTCAGCCTTTCTATGTCAGTTCTAAAAAATAATCCTTATAACATGATGAATTTTCTTATTATTTAAATTTGCTTTTCTTTAATAATGAAGATTTTGTATGCTCATTTTCCTTTTCATTTCTTTCTTTGTGCATTATCTGTTCAAATGCTCATTTTCTATTGAGCTAACTTTTTGTACTAAAGTGTTCAATTATATGAAAATGTTTTTTCAGATTTTTATTTTTAAATTATGTTTATGGCGAACTTCTAAATACAAAGTTGTGACTATTAATTATTTTTCGTCTAAGACTTTTGCCTATGATGTCATGATGCTTAGAAAGTACTTCTCTGCCAGACTGATATCATTTGTTTACTTTTGTGTTTTCATATTTCATATTAAAACTTCAACCAAAATGCAAATTACTTTTCTGTGTAGATTTTAGTATTTATTTAATTTCATACTTTTAATTGGCTTGTTACAAATCTAATCCTATGTTCTAAAAAGAGTTATTTTAGATAACTGACTTAGAATACTAACTTTATTCCAGGATTAACATTTTGTTGTGTGTATTCTGAACAATTGATTCCATTATGATAAGGTTTAAGTTTTCATGCCATTTATATTTTTATAACATAATTAAGTATCTCTAATGTCTTTCCATTGCAAACCTTAACATTCTTTGTTAAAATTATCTTGCCCTTAAGACTGGATTTATTCTGCCTAGTCCTTTGTCTCTACTAAATATGTGTTTCTTGTGTTAGAGACTTTTCATGGCAGTGGATATTAAAATAATTCACATATAAGCATATATTCATAATAGAAAAAAGAATTCAATTTTGTCTAGAAATCAAGTACCATTTCAAATGATCTCTAAGGCAAAATCAGGAAAACCTAGGAAACTCTGTGTGTTTCATACATTCCTAGGAAATGTGGAAGTGAGAGCCCAGTGACTTGGGAATATGGACTTCTGCATGTTCGTCTACATTTTGCTACCCAGTTGGATCTTATCATCTAAGTTATTTACGGTTCAGTATCCTCAGACGTAGACACAGTGTCTCAACTGTTCAATATGGGCAAGCATCAAAGAGTTGTAAGAAATGTGTATGAAATTATTTGGTTAAAAAAATATGCTGTGTAAATATTAGGCAATCCCTTGCCTTTCATGAATTTAATTTGAGATATTTTCCTATCATATTTACTTGACATAGGCTTAATGTGCAACTATATAAAGCTTTACAGGTTTAAGAGGTAAGGTGATGACTTCCTTCTCCACAACAACCTCCAGCTCGTGATTCAATCTCTAGATACAGTCAGGATTTAGCAGACTTTTACAAATCAGAAAAGTCTAGAGGGAATGTGTTTTCCTCTGGCCTTTCAAACATACTGTTGCTACTTTGCTATTGTGTTTTTGTTTCTGCTACCCCATGGAATGCCAACATGCAGCTGTATGTATATTTTAATTGAAACCTTAGAAGTAGGTAAAGAGTTAATGTAAAAATGTTGTAAGAAACATGAAATATTAAAAACTGTATTTTATTGATGGACTTTTACCTCCCTATTCAAATATTCATAGTCATGATTACATTTTTATTTTCTTGTTTTAGAGAAATAAACCCCCAAAACAATCATGACACATTGGTAGATTTCTAGAAGCTAGAGGATTGAAACATTCATTTTAAACCATAATTAAAAGTCTTTAATAAATTCAAATTTGAAATATTACTTTCTATAGAAATAAATTTCAATGATAGCAATCCAAATGCTGAATTATTTATTTAAAAATGTCAAACTATAGGAAATATGCAATACAAGTTTAATATTAATATAAATATTTTGAAATAGTTTTCATTTAGAAGTGGTCTAGTTTCTCCCAAGTAATTTTGTCCACAACTTTTACTTATTTCTTAATTACTATGTGTACATATGAATTGAATGAGAGTAGATATGATGATGCATCTTTAATTCAACTGAAACAAATCTTGTTTCTTTGTTTCTTGACCTTTTCTTGGAGCACTTAAAAAATTTTGAATGAAGGCTTATGTTAAAACAAAGAGAGGTTGAAAAATAACCTCATAGACGTAATGCCTTGGCTCTTCATGGATTATGGTACCAGAGACAGCACCTACTTCCTGACAACCGGCAAAAAAGCCAAATTCTTCTTTGTGAACAGCTGGTACCTGTGCATACTTTCTCAGGCCAGCGCGACCTACAAATCAAGCACCTGGCAGAGGCAGGGTGAGTCATTTCAGCAGCTCAGTTGAGAGTTATGTGGAAAATAGGCTGGAATGGTCTCCATAACAGTCCACTTAATATTGCCCTTTTTAATCCCTGTGTTTTATGAAATTGGATCTTCCTAATGGTATAAAATGGTGCAACACCCTGTAACTGTAACCCACTTCCCTTAGTTGTTTTGTTTTTGATTTTTTTCCTAAAAAATAAGAGTAGCCATATAGATGATGATAAATTAAGACTTTCACCTTAACAAAAGTGAAGATAGTTATGACTGCAGATACATGTGCTGGACTTCCTAAGTGCCGGTGTCCTGGGTGCAGGACATGGTGTCTCATTCTCTGTGTCCTCCCTGGAACTCTGCAAGGCAGCTCCACTGTAGACGTGAGGAAGATGAGGCTCGGAAAGGCCAAAAGCTTGTTCACAGCCGCTCATTAAGTAACGGAGAATTGGGAGTGCATTTTGTCGGATTCCAAGGCTTCATCTCTCCTCATTGTATCAGTCTTTCTTTAAATATTCACTGTTATGTTTATTTTATTGCTTTAATCATCAGAATAGCTCTCCATTTTGCTCATTTTGCATATTTGTAAATCAAATCTCAGACCAGCACATATAAATAATGTCTAAGGCCTCACAAAGAAAAGCTGGCAAGTCTGGTCTAAACTTTTATCTTTTGATTCTAGATCTTTAGTTCTTTGCACTATATACCATTTATGAAATAAATTTTATAAGAAATTAAAATCTGTATGAAGGTACTGATTAAGATAGAAAATTCGCTGGGCGTGGTGGCTCATGTCTGTAATTCCAGCACTTTGGGAGGCTGAGGAGAAAGGATCACCTGAGGACAGGCATTTGAGACCAGCCTGAGCAACATAGTGAGACCTCATCTCTACAAAACACAAAAATTAGCCCGGCATGGTCCCATGTGCCTGTAGTCCCAGCTACTCAGGAGGCTGAGGCAGGAGGGTCGCTTGAGCCCGGGGGTTGGAGGTTGCAGTGAGCTACGATGACACCACTGCACTCTATGCTGGGCAATAGACTGAGCCCCTGCCTCAAAAAAAAAAAAAAAAAAAATGAAAAACAAAAACCAAAGACAAGATAAAAAGAAAACTGACCAAAGACAAACAAACAAACACAGAACACTCAACTAATAGGAATGGGTGATAATCATGTAACTACTGGGCCCATGAGGGCCGTTGCATCTCTGCCTAGAATCTGGCACAGAGGAGATGCTCAGAAAAGTTTATTAAAAATCATTGTATTTTTTCATGGGATTTTCATTAAGAAAGAATCTCTAGATATAACAATTTTTCCATGAATAAATTTAATTTTTTTTATTATTTCACAGTATTATGGGAGTACAATACTTTGGTTACATAATTGCCTTTTTACGGCCAGACAAGTGTGCCCATCCCCCAGACAGCACGCACTGCATCTATTAGGTGTGGATTTACCATACCCTCCTCTGCCCTCCCACTTGCCTAATACCCACTGAATGTTGCCTCCCACATGTGGAAATTAGTGTTGATCAATTAGTACCAATTTAATGGTGAGTACATGTGGTGGTGGTTTTTCCATTCTTGTGGTACTTCACTTGGTAGAATGGGCTGCAGCTCCATCCAGGATAATACAGTAGGTAGTTCATCTTTTTTTATGGCTAAGTAGTACTCAATGACACACATATACCATATTTTGTTAATTCACTCATGTATTGATAGGCACTTGAGTTGTTTCCACATCTTTGCAATTGTGAATTGTGCTGCTATAAACATTTGAGTACAGATGTCTTTTTTAACAGAATGTCTTTTTCTCCCTTGAGTAGATACTCAGTAGTGGGATTGCTGGATCAAATGGTAGTTCCACCTTTAGTTCTTTGCGTTATCTCCACACTACTTTCCACAGAAGTTGCACTGATTTGCAATCCCACCAGCAGTGTATGAGTGTTCCTATTTCTCCACATCCATGCCAACACTTGTTGTTTTGGGACTTTTTGATAAATTTTAATAATAAAGAAGAAAACCTTTAATAAGCTTTAAAGAAACAATTCTAGGTAAAAATTCTACAGGTTATATACAAAGGTACAAAAATGAAGTTGGCTTACACATGACATCATTGAACCCCAGTAGAAAATGTACATTTAGAGGTCAGAGAACAAATAATTGTGCCCAGTAAATATAAGCACATATTGAAATAAGTTTTTCTACTTAACATTTCCAGGTAGTATATCCCTTGTTTTTAAATATCTAATCTACATAAAATGCACATAATTTGCAATGCATCATCTTTCAGGAAGCATATTTTGAAAAATGTAGTTACTTCCCTACAAATCAATATGATGCTTTTAACAAAACAATGTGAAGGGGAAAATCACCTCACATTCCATTCCAAATGCAAGTATTAACTCATAATAATCAAGGGTAATGTTTTGAAATTTGTTCCAGTGTTAACAAAGCGTATCTAGATCTAGAATGCTGCAGGCACTGAGAGGCCTTATTAGTGCATGGGAAGTGACAGGACCTAAACAGCCATGTTTAACATTTGGTGATCAGGAAGAGACAATCTTAAGCCTTTTACATTTTAACGTGATGGTTTGTTATAGACAGTGCTTTCACTTTGTATTAGGACACTGGTTGGGGCTATTTGGTTCTCATCAGCATATTCAACTTTTTGACAATTGGAAATGGGCATTAGTGTTCTGAGACGAGTGGCTGATGTCAAGTGGGAAATGCCTGTATAATTAAAGCAGCTTTAGATGTTAAAGACTGTTGACAATATAAAATGTTTCAGAAATTATACTGCCTACTTTTTCTTTCCAAAAAGCTGGCTTAAATATGTATTAAGGTTTAACATATTTAGATGTTAACGAATGAATCCAAAGCAATAATTCATGAATGAATTAGTCTTACTATGGAAAGAGTATCATGACAATTCACAACAGTGAAGTAGGTGACTTTAAGTCTTTTATTTTTAACTCTAATGATAATATTGAACACAATATCAGCAACCATATTCAGAATATCATAGGTAATATAAAATGTTGAAGTAACGAAAGTGACTTGGCAAAGTTTAGGATAGGATGATGATGGAAAGAAAGAGGAGGACATGTCAAAGTTTTTCACTTATACAATTGGTGTTATGGACTGAATTGTGTCTGTCCCAAATTCACATGAGGCTGTAGTGCCCAATGTGACTGACTTTGGAGATAGAGACTTTAGGAGGTAATTGAATGAGTTCATAGGGGAATCCCTAGTTTAATATGACTGGTGTCCTCATAAGAAGAGGAAGAGACACGAGATCTCTCTCCCCGCCCTCCCTCCCTCTCTCTGGGCCTTGTGAGGACACAGTGAGAAGGCTGCATCTTCAAGGCAGAAAGAGAGTTCTCACCAGCAACTGAATTTTCTGGCACCTTGATCTTGGACTTCCAGCCTCCAGAACTGTTAGAAAACAAATTTCTGTTGTTTCAACAACCCACTCTGTGGTATTTTGGTACGGCAGCTGGAGGACACTAATACAGCAGTTATTTTATCATTCAAAAATTTGACAATTAGTTAAAGAACATCATAAGACATTTTTGGAATTTAGAATAAGGAATACAGTATATACAAGAGAATCATATACAAAAGGATCATGACAAAAGCCATACAGCAAAGTGATGGGTGTGAGAATAAATGTTTCCTAATGACAATTGTAAAATAAAGTTACCCTCAATGTGTTAATACAAATAAACAAAATATTCAACAGAATTGAGCTGGGTTCTCTTTCTAAAAGGAAATACATGGCAAAAAATTATGAAAGAAAATGACGTTTAATTTAAATACTGAATTTCTGTTAAAGATTGTAACCTAGACAAACGTATGAATTCCCCTTCACTCTCAAGACCCCATTAAATTATAAGAAAAATGTCTACTAATTATGTAAAAAAAAAAATAGACCAGGCCATTGGCAGAGGGTATTAGAAGGCAAAGAGGAGAGGAAGCGGGGTGGGGTGGTGAGGTAGAGGACAATGACAATCATGAGAATGGCTTTGAGAGGGCACGCTGAGTGCTGGGGGCAGTGACAAGCGGGCTCGAAACTCTCACAATTTGCTCATTGCCCCTGTGTATCTTTTCTTGCCAAAGTGCCTAAATATATGTTTCAGAAAACTAAGGAAAATTAAAAAACAAGAAAAGGTAAGAATGCAGATTCACGGAAGTAAAGGGAGCACACAGGCGTGCTGCAGAAGATTGCACAGCGGCCCTGAATAACGGTCAGTCCAGGCGGGGGCGGGAGAAACCACTGGTCTGGAGAGGAAGTTGTCCAGGAAAATGGAAAACTGTTCAAGTATCTGATATGATGAAGTTTAAAAAATCGTGCAATTATTGGTTTGGAGCCTCCAGCTGTGTCAATGTGATGGAAGAAGAAAAAAAAAAAAAAAAAGCTGGGGCTTAACAATAGGTCTAGATATAAAAAGACCAGAAAAACCTGGCAGCTGAACGCAACGCGGGATCCTCTTTTGGACTCTGGATTTAGAAAAAACAAACAAAACAAATCTATAAAAGTTGCTGTGACAACTGGGAATATTTGAATATGGCTTATATGCTGTGTGAAAACATTGTGTCCATGTTTTAACTGTGAGATACAAGTGAGATAATTGGTCTAGAGTTACTTATGAGAACTCCGTTTCTCTTAGGAGTTCCATGCCGCAGTATTTAGGGGTGAAGTGACTCCACAAAATACGCCCCGGTGGGAAAGGATACGCCCCTGTGGGAACGGTTTAGAATGCCTATGTGTCTGTATGTGTGTAAAAGTCAGGGAAAGAGTGAGAGAGACCAAGTTTAGCAAAATGTTAAAAATTGGTGATATAGGTGAAGGTATATCAGTGTTTGTTGTAGTATACCTGCAAATTTTACGGAGGTCTAACAATTTCCCAAACAAATATAATAACGTGAAGTTAAGTGGTGTAAAGAAAAAAATGAACTCAAAGAAAATGAAATATCCATGCCAGCAAAAAATGAGCATGTTAAATTTTGTGTCTTTAGTAAACAATAATTAAATAATTATTATAATGTTCATTCTTTTTATTGATTTATCTCTACTGGAAAGTAAGAGTAGAGTAGGCATTGCAGTAAAGCTGATTTTCTAGGTTTCAAATCAGGAAATAAATATACAATGTATAAAACAGAAAAATCAATAGCTTTGAAAGTATTTTATTTTGAGGCGTAGGTGCAATGACTTCGAAGAGGACTCCAGTGTACATGGATGTGTTAGAGTCTAGTTGGATTTCACGATAAGCTTTATCTTAAAATTAGCTATGTATGTGCATGCATGTCATAATTTTAAAAACTGGTTAAAATTAAAATACTATAAATTTTTAGTAGTTAAATTAAGCAAAAGTACGTAATTATTGGAAGAATGTGGGGCATTTATATGGAACGGCCAAGCCATAAGAAGAGCAGGGTCTGGATTGGATCTCAGGAACCCTGCAGTATCTGACTATTGGAGAATCTCACCATCTTCTTTCTCATTATAAACTGGTCTACTTCATAGTCAGGAAAATATAGCTCCTGAAAGTTCCTAAGTTTACATCTTACAGTTTTAGCTCAGGCTTAAGCTCAAAAGTCCAGGGAAAGTTTATGGCTTGACTCAGACTAGGTTTTCACCCCTGGGTCAAAGGGAGAGGGTTGAAATAATGTTGGCAATTCCTTAAGGAAATATTATTAAAAGGGTGAAGGTTCTGAGATTTTTAGCTTACTTTTTTATTTTATTTTATTTTATTTTATTTTATTTTATTTTATTTTATTTTATTTTATTTATTACAGCTTATTATGGGGGTACAACCGTTCTGGTTAAGTATATTGCCCATGCCCCTCCCAACCCCCCGAGACTGAGCCTCAAGGGTGTCCATTCCCTCAACAGTGCACATCGCACTCATCATGTAGGTAAACACCCGTCCCCTCCCCCATCCCCAAGACCCTTTAGCTTACTTTTAAGTGTCAGGCTGCCACAGATTCATGGATGCTGGCACAGAACATGAGATTCCTGGGTAAGACACAAAGAACATCATTACCAGTGATGCAGTAGGCAGCCAGAGCTTCATGGTTTTTAAAAATAGCTTATTGAGATAGAATTCACAAACCATATAATTCACCCACATAAAAGTGTACAATTCAGTGTTTTTTAAATATATTTATAGATATGTGCAACCATCACCACAGTCCATATAAGAAGATTTTCATTACCTCAAAAAGAAACTCTGAACCCTTTAGCTATCCTTTCCTCAATCTGCCCCTTCCCTCTCCCCCAGCCCTAAGAAACTATTAATCTACTTTCCATCTCTATAGATTTCCCTACTTTTTATTCTTCTATGAATGAAATAATAGAATATGTGCTTTTGTCCCTAACTTCTTCCTTTGGCATAATGCTTTTGAGGTTCAGTCATGTTGTGACTTGTATCAATACTACATTCATTTTTTATGTCCAAATGATATTCTATTGAATGCATGTACCTTATTTTGTCTATCCTTTTATCGGTTGATAGAAATTTGAGTTATTTCTATCTTTGACTATTATGACTATCATTTTCACAAACATTTGTGTACAGTTTTGGGGTGCACATTTGTTTTTGTTTTTCATATGTATACCTAGGAGTAGAATTGCTGGACATATGGTAACTCTATGTTTAATTGTTTGAGTAACTGCCAGACTGTTTTCTATGATGGTTTCACCATTTACATTCCTACCAGTGGTGTATAAAAGTTCAGATTTCTGTATACTCTTGCCAAAACCTGGTAGGATCTGACTTTTTGATACTAGCCATCCTAGTGAAGTGCTGTCTCATTGTGGTTTTAATTGGCATTTCCCTAAAAATTAGTGATACCACCCTTTTCATGTGCTGATTGACCTTTCATTTATCCTCATTGGAGAAATGTCTATTTAAGTCTTTTGCCTATTATTTGTTTGGTTTTTTTGCCTTTTTATTATTGACTTGTGAGAGCTCTTTATATAATCTGGATACAAGTCTCTTATCGGATATATGATTTGCAAATATTTTCTCCCATTCTGTGGCTTGTGTCTTGTGTCCATTCTCCTGATGGTATCATTTGAAGCACACTTTAAAAAAAAAAAATTTGATGAAGTTAAACGCATCTATTTTTTTTTTTTTTGTGGTTCCTTGGATCTTTCATGTTATATCTAAGCACCCATTCCTGTCTACGGCTATACCACCTTGAACGCGCCCGATCTCGTCTGATCTCGGAAGCCTAGTAGGGTGGGGCCCGGTTAGTACTTGGGTGGGAGAACCCATTCCCAAATCCATTATCATGAAGATTTATAGCTATGTTGTCTTCTAAGTGTTTTAAAACTTTAGCTCTTCTATTTATGTCTCCTACTTTATTCTTTTTCAGTACTTTGGCTACTCTGAGTCCTTTGTAATTCCACACGAATTTTAGAGTCAGCTTATCAATTTCTATAAAGATGAAAGCTGTAATTCTGTCAGGAATTGTGTTGCATCTGTAGATCAGTTTGGGGAGTACCACCATTTTAACAATATAAAGTCTTCTGATCAGCCGGGTGTGGTGGCTCACGCCTGTAATCCTAGCACTCTGGGAGGCCAAAGCGGGCAGATCGTTTGAGCTCAGGAATTCGAGACCAGCCTGAGCAAGAGCAAGACCCCATCTCTACTAAAAAAATAGAAAGAAATCAGCTGGGCAACTAAAAATATATAGAAAAAATTAGCCGGGCTGGTGGCACATGCTTGTAATCCCAGCTACCCGGGAGGCTGAGGGAGGAGGATTGATTGAGCCCAGGAGTTTGAGGTTGCTGTGAGCTAGGCTGACGCCATGGCACTCTAGCCTGGGCAATAGAGTGAAACTCTGTCTCAAAATAAATAAATAAATAAATAAATAAAAATAAAGTCTTCTGATTCATAAACCCAGGATGTTTTTGCATTTATTTAGATCTCCTTTATTTTCTTTCAAAAATGTTTTATAATTTCCATAGTATGTGTTTTGCACTTATTTTGTTAAATGTATTCTTAAATCTTTTATTCTTTTTTTTGAAGCCATTGCAAATGGAATTTTCTAATCTTCACGTTTGCATTAGTTTCCCTTGCCACCAAAGCTCAAGGGATCCTGCATACATGCTGGATTTTCATTACAGATGGTGAACCCCAAATTTGGGAAGCAACAATCCTTAAAGAGGATGCAAGCACACCTACCCAACTTTTGCCCTGGAGAGAATATTTTAATTATCTTGGAAGGCAAAATATCTTCCCTTTACCCTAGAAGGAAGTACCATTTCTGCCTTCTAAGGACATATGCTATGAAAATATATCTGCAAAGATAGTCGAGAACAAAAGCTGATATAGGATGTGCAGAAACATCAGAGACCTATGCAGAATTATTTTCCAATAAATATATATGTGACATGGGGAGACAGAATTCTCTACCAAAGGATGGAGTTCTGGAAAGATAATCCAGTGTATGTACACTACATAACTCAATTCAGGTAGAGATCTAGAGAGTGAATCAAATGAGATAAAGGAAAATTAAAAGATAGCAAGCATTAAATTGTACAAAGGGAGTTTATTTTTAATAAGCAGAAAAAATTTTAGTACAAGAAAGATATAAAAGTCTGAAACAATTGGGTCCCTAATAATTTAAAATATAGATTATTGCCAGATGAAAGAAACAGAAAAACAATAACATAGATGACTTGAATCGAAAACTGGATAATTCTGAATTAATAGATATAATTAATTTGTATTACTTGTATAATTAATATAGTACATTTTAGTTAGCAAACCAAAATATTGTAATACTTTTATAAGACAAATATAATAAATGCATGGCAACTTCAATATAATATTCCTCAATAGGTGACCTTGGTAAGTTCAAAGAATGAAAATTTTACTGGATATATTGTTTAACTAGAAGTGTATTTAGAAATACATAGCAAATGGTTAAACAAAACTATTAAATTACTTAGAAACTGGTTACACACAACTATAAGAATGTTGTCAGAGAGGAAATCTTATCTGAATTTATAGACTCTTTCAAATATGTTAAAATAAATGAAAATAAAAATCTTCTGGATAGGGAAGCATATTTGTGAGTGAATTAATATCTCTAAATTCTTTCATTATTAAATAATAAAGCATGTGAATATACTTGTAATATTTTCTGAATAGCTATGACAAACAATTTCAAGCACTTTGTGTTACAAATAATTTCTCCAATCAGCAGCTTTTCTTTTCATGATCTTGTGTGTTTTCATAAACATATTCATAATTTTAATTTTATTAAATTTATCCACTTTCTGTGTGGTTACTGCTTTATATATCCTGTATGAATCTTGCACACAAGAGCATCATTAGGATGCTCTTTTTCTTCTAGAACTTAATTGTTTTACCTTTATAATTAGACTTTAATAATCAAATCCATCTAGAATGGATTTTTGCCTATTTAGCCAAATTCATTCCTCCTGTGCCTGGGAAATTAATCCAGCATTAGTATTGAGAAGACCACCGATTATGCAGCTTTGTCTTTGTCTTAAATCAAGTGACATTTTGTGGTTCTGTTTCTGGGCACCCTATTCTTTTTCCTTGGTTTATTTTCTATTATCTTACAATAATCACAGTGTTTTAGTCATCATACTTTATGATAAGTACCACTCTTTGGTAGTATAAATCCTCCAGCTTTGCTGTTTTCATCTCTTACTGGCTCTACTTATTTCCATAAGAATTTTATAATTAGCTTGCCGGTTTACACACACACACATACACACACACACACACACATGCTGCTGATATGCTGATTGGTATTGCATTGAATCTATACATCAATTTAGTGAGAGTTGTCATTTTCAAAATATCATATTGAATATTTCAATCCACAAATATGATTTGTCCCTACATCTGTTTAGATTTTCTATGCAGAGGTTATGCAAATATATATTTGAATTATTCCTAGGTATTTGATGTTGACTGATGCACTTGTAAATGATATTTTCTTTCAATTTCAGTTCCTAAGGTTTTAGTGCTGGCATAAAGAAGTAAAATTGATGTGTGTGTGTGCCAGTGTAGGCATGTCTATTGACTTTTTATAAACCAAAATGCTAAACCTTCTTACTAAATTCTAATAGTGTAACTGAAGAGTATGTTGTACATCCTACATACAAATATGTTTTCATGTTTCTTTTTCTAGCCTATTTCACTTCTAGAATGTTCAGCACTATGGTAAAAGAAGAGTTTATAGTGGGTATGTTTTATTGATACTGATCTCAAGAAAAACACTTTCAATATTTCACCATTAAGGTCATTCCATAGAACTAACTTAAGGCTTTGTTAATTTTTCTTCAATGTGCATGTTTCTATTAAGTTCTATTTTTATTTCCGTATTTTTCTTTCTTCTATTTCATTGTGTTTAATTTGGTCTTTTAAAACCAATTTCTGTTTTACCTATGATTATTTAGAAAATTATTGTTTAATTTCCAAACAGTTAGAAATTGTCTAGTTTTCCTTAAGTTATAGATTTCTACCTACTTTACTTCCACAGTGGCCAGATAACGTAATAACTTTAATTCAATCTTCTGAAATCTCTTGTGGCCTGCTTTAAGGAAGGTATATGATCAATTTTGTAAATATTCCATTTACTTGAAAATAATGCATTTCTGAAGTTGTTCAAGTGTATTATGTATATATCAAGTCAATGAAGTTTGTTAATTCCTTTCCTTATAGTTTCAACAAATTCACTGATTCCTTTGCTTGTCCTGTTCCTGAAAAAAGAATGCTAAATTTTGACTGATAATTATGAATTTGTACATTTCTCAACTTCTGTGTCACATATTTTCCAGCAGTGTTAATAGATGCACAGAATTTTAAGATTTTTATACTTTCATATTTAATTAACTCTTTCATTATTTTGAAATGTCTCTCTTTATGTCTAGTAACAGGTCTTCTCTTTATATTATTATTATTGACATAATTACAGCAGCCCTTTTGGTTCATGTTTGCATAAAATAATTTTTTCCTTAAGTTTTACTTTCAAACTTTCTTTAAATGTATCTCTTGTGAGTACAGGATCTGGTCTTTTTACCTAGTCTGGCATTGCTGGCTTTTAATTGGAGCTTTTGATCTATTTAAATTTAAAGTTATTACTGTTATATTTGTGTTTAAGTCTACTATCTTGGTCTCCATTTTTGTGGTCATATAAATCATTGCCATTTAAAGTATCTAGTGCCTAGAAGAGAGAAGCAAGATAGTGGACGAGAAATACCTGCAGCCAGAGTGTGTCTGCAAGAAGGAAAGATTTTAGATGAAAGTGAAAAAAACAAACAGGCAAACAAACACAGGTCAGATGAGGGTTGGAAGGAAGGGTGCCTGAACCTACAGGAGACTCCACAGGAAGAGGTTGTGGAGCAGAACTGGAAGGAGAAAGGCATCAGCAAGGTCTAAGCCCCAAGAGGCTTGGAGACCAGCAACAAGGGTAGGTGGAGTGGTTAAATTTCCCCTTGCTTGCATCTCAGACTGCTGGTGGGCTCCTAAGCTGCTGGGGAGACCTGCTAACACCAGTCCAGAGACTGCTGCTGCCAGTGAGCAGAGAGCCTCTTGTGGACAGGGCACCTGGCTTCAGGCTCCCTTGGGTGCCTCACACCCCACAGACCCAAGCCAATCGGCAGATGCCATATTGCTTAATTTTTGCCTTCCCTCCTCCTACCCTTGGCTGCAGAGAGAGACAATTTAGTCACTACCTGGGAGCATGCACAGGGAATGGGACCTTTCCTTTTGGGGCCCTGCAGCAGCCTTAGCAGTACTTGAACTGTGAGCTCCCTAACTGCCAGCCCTCCCTGGTGCTGTTTGCCTGGTGACTCCAGCAGAGCAGGGCAAACCCTGAGATGGAGAGACATTAACTCAGCTTGGGCACCCCATGGGAGACTTGGGACCAGCATTTTCCTCCCTGACAGGGTCAGGGATTGATCTCTGAGGCCTGGGGGACAGGCTTGAGGGCCAGATCCTGTACACCCAGGTCTTGATAGCATTTGCCCAGGAACACAAAAGGGATATTTGGAAACTAGTCTACTTAGGTGTGTGTGCCTTCAGGGGCAGATCAGAGTGGGTCCTAGCTGCAGGATGCTTGAGGGGCAACCCTTCTCCCATGGGAGGGCCACATTCCCAGCGTAGGCTATGATCCTGGGCAGGGAACTTCCTGGCTCGCATCACAGCTAGGGGAGATCCACTGGCTTGAGGTCCTGCCTGCTGTCAGAGGCCTGGGAGAAACCATGAAATAGTGGAGGGTGAAAAGGAGCCAGGCTTGTTCCAGACTGCAGGTCTCAGACAGCCCCATCTCCACACACATACTTTCTGGTTGAGTGGGGGCCATTTCAGCCCCTCCCTGGCAGCTTTGCCCAGTGGCATGGAACAGAACTTTGGCTCCTGCTAACAACATTTGTGGAGCTTCTGGGCAGGCTCACCCAACCCAGCCCTGCCCAGCCTCTCTCCCCCACCCAACCCTGCTGAGGTGGAGAATAAGGACACACCTGGATGTCCCAGGGCCCCACCCACCACCTGAGACACTAGAGTCCCTCTCCAGAGGAACAAGAGCTGATTACAGGACCCAAAAACAACATTTCAGCTTGCTCCACCCAGCAAGCACCACCTACTGATAGGAAGGTCAATTTGCTCACCCTTTTACTACAGTTACTGACTCATCATACATGATGTGGTCAAATCTCACACACAAACACCACCTACTGGCTCAGAGACTAAACTAGGCATGTTATTCTCTAAATGAAAATCCAAAGGTAAGAAGCAATAGTTACTCCAGATGGGAAGGAATGAGCAAAAGAACTCTGGACATATGAAGAATGAAACTGAAAGGACACCCGCAAAGGGAACACCAGCTATCTAGCAATGGATACCAACCAAATCCAGAACACTGAAATGAAAGAATAATTTTGAACATGGATTGTAAGAAAACTCAATGATACGCAAGTGAAAATGGATACCCAACATAAAGCCACCACACACACAGACACACACACACACAAATCCAGAACTTGGAAGAAAAATTAACTACAGAAATTGAAATATTAAAGAAAAATCAAACAGAACTTCTGATTATGAAGCATACATTCAAGGAATTAAAAAACACAGTGGAAAGCCTCAAGAATAGGGTAGATCAGACAGAAGAAAGTATCTAAGGGATTGAAGATAACACCTTTCGATTATACAAGTCATTCATAGAGATAGAGCAGATAAATAAGAGAAAAGAGAAAAGCCTACAAGAAATGTGGGATTTTGTGAAGAGAATGATAGGCATCCCTGAGGATGAAGAAGAAAATACACAAGAGTTGGATAACCTATTTTAAGATATAATGGAGGAAAATTTCCCTGGCATTGCTAGAAATCTAGGTATCCAGGTACAAAGGACTCCTGGGAGAGTCATTGCAAACATGAAGACACCACAACACGTATTCATCAGACTGGCCAAAACAAACACGAAGGCAGCCATACTACGAGCTATAAGGTGAAAGCAGCAGGTAACCTACAAAGGAAAACCCATCAGACTAACTGCAGACTTCTCAGCAGAGACCTTACAAACCACAAGAGAATGGGGTCCCCCTCTCAGTCTTCTCAAACAGAATAATGCCCAGCCTAGAATTTTGTACCCTGAAAAACTAAGTTTCTTATATGAAGGAGAAATAAAGACCTTCTCAGACAAGCACAGACTGAAGGACTTCATCAAGACAAGATCTTCCCTCCAAGAAGTACTCAGAACAGTGTTACACATGGATCAGCACATTAGACATTCCCCAGTGTAAAATCATCAAAAAGCTAAAGGCCAAAGGCCAGATACCACAATGGGTCAAGAGAGAAAACAAAGAAGCAAAGTTCAACTTTACAGGATGAACAGAAATGTACCCCATGTGTAAATTCTTTCAATAAATGTGAATGGCTTGAACTACCGACTAAAGAGACATAGGCTGGCCAAATAGGTAAATATTCACAAGCCAAGTGTCTGCTATCTTCAGGAAACACATCTAACCCACAAGGATGCATTCAGACTCAAGGTGAAGGGGTGGAAAAAAATATTTCATGCAAATGGAAGCCAAAATAAAGCTGGTGTATCAGTTCTGATTTTAGATAAATTATTCTTCAAATCAACAAAAGGCAAAGATGGTCACTATGTAATGGTGAAAGGTACAATTCAACATGAAGACATAACAATTCTAAGTGTTTATGCACCTAACTCAGGTGCACCCAGATTCATAAGGCAAATCCTACTTAATCTAAACAAAATGATAAACAGAAGTACCATAATAGCTGGGGACTTCAACATCCCTCTGACAGAATAGGACAGATCCTCCAAACAGAAAATAAACAACAACAACAAAAAAAATGGACTTTAATAGAACTCTAGAACAAATGAGCCTCACTGACATTTACAGGACATTCTACCCACAAATCACTAAATAGACATGGGACAATCTCTAAGATTGACCATATCCTAGGCCACAAAGCGTGTCTCAACAAATTTAAAAAATAGAAATCATATCATCTATCTTCTCAGACCACAGTGGAATAAAATTTTAAATTAATTCCAACAGAAACTGTCATCTCTACACAAAGACATGGAAACTAAACAATCTTCTGCTGAAAGATTATTGGGTTAAGGAGGAAAATAATATGTAAATCAAAAGATTTTTTCAACTAAATGATAAAGGAGACACAAGTTATCAAAATATGTGGGACACAGCTAAAGCAGTCCTGAGAGGAAAATTTATATCCTAAATGCCTACATCCAAAAGACAGAAAGATCACAAATCAACAATCTAATGAATCATCTCAAAGAACTGGAAAAGGATGAGCAAACCAACTCCAAACTCAGCAGAAGAAAAGAAAAAACAAAAATCAGAGCAGAACTAAATGAAATCAATAACAAAAAACTATAGGAAAGATTAATAAAACCAAAAATGTACTCTAAGAAAATAAGCAAAATTGACATGCCTCTTGCTAGATTAATGAGAAGCAGAAAAGAGAGGACTCTAATAAGCTCAATCGGGAATGAAAGAGGGGACATTACAACTGATACCATGGAAATACAAAATATCATCTATGAATACTATAAAAACCTCTATGTACATAAGCTTGAAAACGTGGAGGAAATGGACAAAAAAACACACAGCCTCCTCAGGCTCAATCAGAAAGAAATAGAATTCCTGAACAGTCCACTATCAAGTACTGAAATTAAAGTAGCAATAAAATATCTTCCTAAAAATAAAAGTCCTATATCAGATGGTTTCACACCCCAATTTTAGCAGACCTACAAAGAAGAACGGGTGCCTATCCTGCAGAAATTATTCCACAATATCAGGAAGGAAGGAATCCTCCCCAACGTGTTTTATGAAGTGAACATACCATGATACCCAAACTAGGAAAGAACACAACAAAAAAAGAAAACTACAGACCAACATCTCTTATGAATATAGATGTAAAAATTCTCAAAGAATTCTAGCCAACTTAATCCAGCACATATAAAAACTATTGTCCATTGCAACTGAGATTTATTCCAGGAATCCAATGGTGGTTCAACAAACGAAATCAATCAATTTAATACACCACATTAACAGAATGGAAGGGGGGCATGATCACTTCAATAGATGGAGAAAAAGCATTTGGCAAAATGTAACTCTCTTTTTGGTTAAAAAACTCTTACATTAGGAATAGAAAATATCTTCTTCAACCTGAAAGGAGGCATCTATGAAAACTCACTGCTAATATCACTCTGATAGTGAAAGACTAAAAAGTTTCCCCAAAATATGAGAAATAAGACTAGGATGTTTGCTCTTGCCACTTCTATCCAAATTTGTGGTGGCAGTTCACCAGGGAAATTAGGAAAACAAACACAAAATACATAATACATCAAATTGCAAGGGAAAAGTAGGTAAAACTGTATCTACTCATAAGATGACATGATCTTATATATAGTTAATGCTAAAGAATAATTAAAAAAACCTATTAGAGCTCATAAACTGGTTTAGCAAGAATGTAAGTATACAAGAGTAATATAAAAATCAGTTATATTTCTATATACTAGCAATGAAAAACCTAAAAATGAAATTAAGAGTACAAATCCATTTACAATAGGATGAAAAGAAACAAAATACATAAGAATTAAATTTAAATAGAGAGAAGAAAGACTTACATACTAAAACTTTCAAACTGCTGTTGAAAGAAATTAAAGAAGACTTAAATAAATGGAAAGTAACCATGAGTTTGTGCATTAGAAGATTTAAAATTATTAAAATGGTCATAATCCCCAATCTATCTATGCAGTCAATGTAATTCTTATCAAAATTTCAGGTGGTATTTCTTGCATAAATGGACAAGGTGATCCTAAAATTGATATGGAACAGTAACCAATATTGAGTAGTTAACATAATCTTCAAAAAGAAAAGAAGCAAAGATGAAGGACTCAAACTTTCTGAATTCAAAACTTAATACACAGCTATGGTAATCAAAACAGTGTTGTACTAACATAAAGATACATGTGTAGATCAATGGAATAGAATTAGGAGTACAGAATAAACTCATACATTTACGGTCACTTGGTTTTTGACAAAGGTGCTCAGAGCATCCAATGGGAAAATAATAGTCTCTTCAACAAATGATGCTATGACAGGTGGATATCTACATGCAAAACATGATATACAAAATATACAAAAATTTATCCAACATGGATTGAAGACCTAAATGTCACACCTAAACTATCAAATTCTTAGAAGGAAACATGGTTGCTAATCTTTGTGATCCTGGATAATGCAACAGTTCCTTAAATATAACACCTGAAACACAAGCAACAAAAGAAAAAAATTGATACATTGGACTTTCTTAAAATTTTAAAAATTGTACTTCAAAGGATACCATCAAGAAGGTGCACAGAAATCTCACAGAGTGGGCAGAAATGTTTGCAAATCATACCTGATAAGGGTTTAGTATGGAGAATACATTTTTAAAAACTTCAAAATAACAGCAAAAAGACCACTCAATTAAAAAATGGACAAAGAAATTAAATAGACATTTTCTCCAATGAAGATAAAATGCTAATCACATGAAATGATGCTCGGTAGGAGTCATCATTAAGGAAACATGAATCAAAACCACACTGAGATACCGTTTCACACCCACTAGTATAGGTATAATAAATAAAATGGCAAATAATAAACATTGGTGAGAATGTGGATAAATTGATGTCTTCATACATTTTTAGTGGAAATATAAAATAGTACAGCTGCTATGTGAATAATTGGGCAGTTCCTCTGAAAGTTAAATACAGAATTACCATATGATGCAGAAATTCTACTCCTTAGTATGTATCCCCTAACATTGAAGACAGATGTTCAAACAAAAAGTTATAAATTTAACATTTATATCACAATACACAGTAGCCAAAATGTACAAACAACTCAAACGTCCATCAACTGATAAATGGATAAAAAATGTGGTATATCCATATAATGGAATATTACTTGGACATAAAATATAAGAAAGATGCTGAAACATGGATGAATCTTGAAAAAATGTTACTAATAAAAAGAGGCCAGGGGCAAAAGGCCACGTATACTATGATTCCATCAATTTGAAATGTCCAGCATGGGTAAATCCATAGGAACAGACAGTAGATAATTAATTTTCATGTCTGAGAAGGAGTGGGAATTGTGGAGGGACTGCTTAATGGTTATGGGCTCTTTTGGTAAGGTGATGAATGTGTTCTGCAGTTAGATAGCAGTGATGATTGTGCAAATACTGTGAATTTTCTAAAAGCTACAGAATTGTACAATTTGAAAAGGTGGAATTTAGGTTATGTGAATTTTACTTCAACAACAAAAAAATATTCTAGATTCATCTTGTGTATTTCCTCCCTACTTCAAGAATTAGCATTTCTTTAAGGAATCCAGATTCTTTTTATTGGTGAATGTTTTAGAAACTAGAATTAAGTAATAGGTGTTCTCATTGCTTCTGGGTATTACTGCTTCTAAGCTGACAGCAAGGAAATATAGGTATGTAATAACCTGTGTCTATATACATATTTATAAATATTTTCATATCTGTATATATATTAAGAGATCATGAATTCATATTGATGTCTATGACTACCAAAACTCAACCAAGATAAAATAATCTGAATAGCCATATAAATATTGTAAAATTGATTCTCAAATTTTAAAGTTCTTGATAAAGAAATATCCCAGCCTAGATCATTTCACCAGGGATTTTTACCAAACATATAAGAAAGAAATAATACCAATTTTCCACAATTTTTTCCAGAAATTAGAAGTAGAGGGACTACTTTATCAGCTAATTTTTCAATGTAAGCATTAACCAAATATCGAAATCTGAAAGACATTATAAGAAAAGAAAACCATAGAACAATATATTCCATGAGCATAAATGTAACTACCTTGACTAAATATTAGTAAAGTGAATCTAGTAATATATAAAGAGCATAATAGGTCTTGATTAATATTGCTTCTGGAATGTTTTTAATTATTAATTAAATTTCTTTATAAGATTCATGAATATTTATTTCTCTTTGAGTGAGTTTCTTGTGTCTTTCAAGGAATTGGTCCATTTTACCTAAATTATTAAATTTCTGGAATAGTGTTGTTTATTATATTTCTCATATTCTTTTTAATGTATATGGGGAAAGTGAGGATGACTTCCTCTTCATTCATGATTTTGGTAATTTTTGTCTTCTTTTGGGTAGAAGTTACCAATTAAATTAATTTTTTTAAATGAATCACCCTTTGGTTCTGTTGATTTTTTCTATTGTTTTCCTTTTTTCAAATTTGTTGAAAATTGATTTACTATTACTATTAATTTTCTTCTACTTCAGACTTAATTTGCTCTTCTTTCTCTATTTTCCTAAAGTAGAAGCCTAGCTTATTGATTTTGGAAACTTTTTTTTTTTTAATGAATGTTTTATTTATTTATTTATTTATTTATTTATTTATTTATTTATTATAGCTTATTATGGGGGTACAACCATTCTGGTTAAATATATTGCCCATGCCCTTCCCAACCCCCCGGGACTGAGCTTCAAAAGTGTCCATTCCCTAGACAGTGCACATCACACACATCATGTAGGTATACACCCATCGTCTCCCCCACCCCCATCCCCCCGAGTCAGATCTTTAAGCGTGTCCATTCCCCAGACAGTGTACATCGCACTCATCATGTAG
>CM052437.1:100299493-100324385 GCA_028533085.1 Varecia variegata
AAAATAATAATTTAGTACATTGTACTTTAAATGTTAGAAACATTGAGAATTAAAATATTTCATTTTGTGTAAAAAGCGTATCAGGATTAGTCATCTTTTTCTCATCATGTAACTTACAATATGGAGCAAGTATCTTTTTATGCCTTGGTGAGTTGTTATACTCATTTGTAAGCTTGGTCAGCTTCTAAGCATCATTCTTCTAGAGTTCCTTTATTTTAAAAAAATTTGTTAAAGCACTTTACTGATGTATGATTAACATACAAAAAGCTGTACATATTTGATGTATACAACTTAAGGAGTTTGGAGGTAATTACACATCCATAAAAACATCACCACAATCTATGCCATAAGCCTACCCATTATATCCAACAGTTTTTTGCCTCTGTCTTATTTATTATTATTATTTGCAATAAGAACACTTAATAGCTACCCTTTTAGTTAATCTTTGAGTATAAAATCCATATTGTTAACCATAGGCATGTGCTGTAGAGCAGTATCTGGAGCTTATTTATCTCATATAACTGAAATTCTGTACCACTTGACTAATCCTCCCCATTTCCCACAACCTTCAGCCCCTGGCAACCACCATTCCACTTTCTGCTTCTCTGAGTTTAACCATTTTAGATTCATCATATATGCGGTATCATGTAGTATTTGTCATTCTGTGTCCGGCTTATTTCACCAAGTTTATTCATGTTGCCACAAATGAACGTATTTTCTTCTTTTTTATAGTGAATAAATGGATAGAGTCAGTCCATTGATGGACATTTAGGTTGCTTTCATCTCTTGACTATTGTGAATAATAACTGCAATGAATACATGAGTGCAGATATCTCTTAAATATTGTGATTTAAATTCCTTTGGATATATACCCAGAAGTGGGACTGACAGAACAAAAGGTACTTCTGTTTTTAATTTTTTGAGAAGCCTGCATTGGTCAGACTAGCTGTACCAATTTTACGTTCCCACCAACAGTGTACCAGGATCTTCTTTTCTCTATATTCTCACCAATATTTGTTAATTTTTGATTTTTTAAACAATAATAGCCATTTTATTAGGTATGAGGTGATATCGCATTTTGATTTACATTTCTTTAATTATAAGTAATTTTGAACATATTTTCATATACCTGTTGGCTATTTGTATATCTTTGGAGAAATGTCTATTCAGTTCCTTTGCCCATTTTCAAATTGGGTTATTTGCTTATGCTTTTGTTTTCTTGCTGTTGAATTATAGGGATCTCTTATATATTATGGATATTAACACCATATCAGGTATATGGTTTGCAAATATTTTATCCTATTGTTGCATTGAAATGTTGGTTGCATTTTCGTTTTGTTGATTGTTTCCTTTGGTGTAGACTTTTTAGTTTGATGTAATCCCATGTACCAATTTTTATTTTTGTTGCCTGTGCTTTTGGTGTCATAGGCTAAAAAAAAAATTATTGCTAAGGCCAACATTCAGAGGCTTATTTTTTTATTTGAGGAATTTTATAGTTTCGAGTCTTATGTTTAAGTCTTTAATCAATTTTGAATTGATTTTTGTGAATGGCATAAGATTCTGTGTCAAATAACTTTTGCATGTTGCGATCCAGTTTTCTCAACACTATTAAAGAGATTATCCTTTCTTCATTGTGTAGTTTTGGCACTTTTAGTTGAAGATAAATTGACCATATATGGGTGGGTTTATTTCTGGGCTATTTCTGCTGCATTGTAAATGTCTCTTTTTATGCCAGTACCAGACTGTTTTGATTACTTTAGCTTTGGAATATAATTCAAAGTCAGGAAGTGTGATGCATTCAGGTTTGTTTTTGCTCAAAATTGCTTTTCCTATTTGGTGTCTTTTGTGATTCCAATTAATTTTAGGATTTTTAAAATTTATGTCAAAAATCCCATTGAGTTATTCATGGAGATTGAATTCAATTTGTGGGTCACTTTGGATATTATGGACATTTTAACAGTGATTAATTCTTTCAATGCATGTATGTGGGATGTCTTTCCATTTATTTGTGTATGCTTTAATTTTTTCCTTGATATTTTTTAGTTTTCAGTGTACAAGTCTTTTACCTTATTGGTTAAATTTATTTCTAGGTATTTTATTCTTTTTGAAGCTATTGTGAATGGGATTGTTTTAATAATTTACTTATCAAATAATTCATTATAAGCATGTAAAAACACAACTAATTTTTTCATGTTGATTTTTTATCCTGCAACTTTGCTAGATTTGTTTGTTAGTTCTATATGCATGTATGTGTGTATAATCTTTAGGGTTTTCTACATATAAGATCATGTCATCTGCAAAGATAATTATTCTTCTTTCTTTCTGATTTTTGTGGATTTATTTTTCCCTAATTGTTAGGATTTCCAACACTACATTGAATAGAAGATACGAGAGTGGGCACCCTTGCCTTACTCTAGATCTTAGAGGAAAAATTCATCTTTACACTGCTGACTGCGATGTTAGCTGTGCACTTTTCATATATGACCTTTATTTTGTTGAGACAAGTTCCTTTAAACTTATTTTTCAAGAATTTGTATCATAAAAGGGTATTGAATTTGAAATATGTGTTTTCTGCACCTATTGAGATGATCATTTGGTTTTTAGTCTTCATTCTTTTAATGTGGTGTATCACATTGATGGATTTGTGTGTGATAAGCCATCCTTGCTGCCCAGAGATAAATTTCACTTGGTCATGGTGTATGATCCTTTTAATATACTGTTGAATTGTGTGTGATAATGTTTTGTTAAAAATTTTTGCATCCATATTCATCAGATATATTGGTCTGTAGTTTTCTTATGGTGTCTTTATCTAAATTTGGTATCAGGGTAATGCTGGCTTCATAAAAAGAGGTGGACAAGTTACCTGTTCTATTTTTTGAAGAATTTGAGAAGGATTTGTATTAATTCTTTTAAAAATGTTTGGCAGAAGTCATTTGTGAAGCCACTAGGTGCTGGGCTTTTTCTTATTTGAATGGTATTGCTTACTCATTTGATCTATTTATCTGTTATTAATATATTTGGGATTTCTATTTCACTTTGATTCAGTCTTGGTAGGTTATATGTTTCTAGGAATTTATCCATTTCTTTTAGGTTGTCCAATTTTTTGATGCAAAATTTTTCACAATATCCTCCATGATCTGTTTTATTTATATGGCATTGGTTATAAATGTTTCCTTGTCTATTTCTGATTTTATTTATTTGCATCTTTGCTCTTGTCTTAATCTAGCTAACCATATTTCAACTTCGTTCATCCTCTCAAAGAACCAACAATTTGTTTTTTCTATTGTTTTTATATTCTCTATTTCATTTATTTATGCAGATTCTTTTTAATGGTTCCTACCTCTTTATTAAACTTCATACTTTGTTCATGTGTTGTTTTCCTGATTTTTTATTTGTTTGTTTTATTGTCCGCCTTTGTTTTCATTGTGGCTTACTGAGTTTCTTTAAGATGATTATTTTGAATTCTTTCTTGGCAGTTTGTTGATCTCCATTTCTTTAGAGTCAGTTTCTGAAGCTTTACCTTGTTCATTTAGTGGTGTCATGCCTAACTTATTCTTCATGATTCTTGTATCCTGCACTAGTATCTGGGCATTTAAAGAATCAATTACCTCTTCCAGCCTTGATAGATTGGCGTCATCAGAGTCTGTGGGTGGGCTTTCTGCCAGGGCCCATGGGCCAGTCTGCTTGTTGTCAGGATCTTCAGGTGAGAAGGCCTAGTGCTAATGTCCACACAGGCAGGCCTGGTGCCTAGGTCTGCAGGTGATTCTCCTTTCAGGGTCTGCACAGGAGTCAGATATTCACTTTGCTCCCACTTTCTTCCATGGAAAAACTCATAGGCTGAGGGTTTCTTTTTGGCACTGCACTGTGTGAGTTTGTGGGAGGGGAGATGTGTGGAAAGAGAGACTGTTCTTCTCACCCTCTTCAATGTGTCTCTCTCATTTCTTTGCTCCAATTTGGTATGGTGTCCTCTCACCTGGATTCTGGAGCTCTCATTAAGGTATTTTTTTCCATGAATGGTTGTTATATTGATGTTTCTGTAGGAGGACTAGGGCTGGAACTCCTTATTCCACCATCTTGCTGGTATTAATCCACAGAGTTCCTTTAATGTAAAGTTTCTGTTGGTGTTACTTTCTCTGTATTAACAACTTCATTCTTTTCATCACAACCACTTTCCTCATTTATGTGGGTAAGTTCATTTCACTAAGTTTCTCTGGCTGCACATCTATAGTCTCTATAGAACAATGGCAGTGTTGACACATCCATAGTCAGCTATTTCTTCTATAACTCCATTTTAACTCAATTCAAGTTTTACTTCTGATATATGACTTATCATTTCTTGGCTGTACTTTTAGCATTTTTGGTCAAATCTCTTTTTTAACTATCCATGTTGATTTATCACAGGGAGACAAGGAAGCAACACAACTGTATGCTTTGGTGCCTGTGTGTGAAATGAATAACAGGTGCATGGTGTTAATAGTCATCACCAGTGGACTTTGTAATAAATGCTGCGATTGGTCACCAATCATAATTCACTTCTGTTATTTATATTGTGATTCATGGACTAAAGTACTGCAGAAAAGGTTGTACTCTATGCAATTACTACCAGTTGTTATATCATGAAGTTGAATCATGATGTTTCAGAACTGGCATTATTTAATATTGGGTCATGTTTATTGCTATATTTTTATATTCCCTAATCTTTCCACCTCTGAAATCCAATCTGGTGTTACTCCATCCAGTATATTAAAAAAACTCAGTGTAATTTTCATACATATAACTTTGATTTGGGCCTTTTTTATATCTTCTATTTCTCTACATTTTTAACATATAAAAAATTATAATATCTATTTATGTCTTTGCTAATTCTAAAATCTGTTAGATCTGTTTTAATTTATTTAATTTTCTACTCATTATGGGTCATATAATAATTATCTTACTTTTTTGTATGCCTAGTAATATTTGATTAGGTGTTAGAAATTCTATATTTGCCTTCTTTTTCATGTTGGTTATTTTTGTATTCCTATAAATATTCCTAAGCCTAGTTCTGGAATACAATTAAATTTCTTTGAAATGGTATGATCTTTTCAAGTCGTTTTTAATAATTATTGGGTGGAACCAAGCTAAAGGTAATTATTCTCCACTAGTAAATTAAGTCACATCTGTGTGATTGCCACAATATCCCATAAATTACAAGACTTTCCATTCTGCCTGGAAAGAGCAGGCATTATTTCTGGACCTGTGTTTGCATTACACACTGTTTCCTCTGGTCATTTTGGTTACTTCTTTCTCAGCCTGTCATATTCCTCAAACATATGCATGAACAATACTCAGATGAATACTCAAAGGGAAGCCTCTGGTGATCTGCAGAATTCTTTCTTTATCCATCTCTCTCCTCCCATTTGTGGTCTCTTCAGACTCTCAGCTCTGATTATTTACCTCAGGCAGTCTGCTGGACTCTTTCTGGGTTTCCTTGCTTGTGCCCCAACTTGTAAGTACTTTCTCAATGAAGTGAGCTGGGCAATTACAGCCCTCATCTCATTTGTTTAATATCTTATAGATATCACTGTCCCTTGCTGCCTCATGTCCAGTGTTTTGAATCCATTACTTGATATATGAGGACTGTCGGGAAACTACCCAGCCATTCTATATATGTATCCATTGTATCCATGGCTGGGTACTTTCCAGATGGCTCTTGTATTTTCTCCATTTTTTTGATTGTTTCAGGAGGAAGGTTATTGTTTCTCTTATTTCATTTTCATTGACAGTGTACAGTGTATGTCTCTCCAATCCTTTATACTAAAATAGTATGTTAACATTGCTATTCAAATTTGTCTATCTTACTACAAAACATACACACACACACACACACACACCCCACCAATTCTACCTACAGAGAATTGTCAAAACCTCTCACAGAGGCTGCTGAAGTACTTGCAGTTGATGGATTATATTTAATATAATCTTACTTCTGACAACTAGTGCATTTTTATCCTTGCCTACCATACCCTTTCACTTGGTTAGTTCATACCTGATTTTACATATACAGTTGACCCTTGAACAACACGGGTTTGATCTGTACAGGTACACTTATCCACAAATTTTGTTTTGCCTCTGCCACCCCTAACACAGGAAGACCAACTCTTCCTCTTCTTCCCCAACGTGAAGCTTACTCAACATGAAGATGATGAGAATGAAGATTTTATAATGATCTACTTCCACTTAATGAATAGTAAATGTATTTTCTCTTTCTAATGATTTTCTTAATAACATTTTCTTTTCTCTAGCTTGCTTTATTTTAAGAATACATTATATAATACATCATACATATATGATACTAAATATGTGTTTATCAACTGTTTGTGTTATCAGTAAGGCTTTTGGTCAACTATTAGTAGTTGTGTTTTGGGGGAGTCAAAGTTATACACAAATTTTCAACTGTGTAGGAGGTTGGCACTTCTACCCTCTACATTGTTTAAGGGTTAACTACATTTACAAGTCTCAGTTTAAATGTCTCCAGAAGTCTTCAATGACCACAAAAACCAGTTAGGTGCCCTACTTTTTAAAATTCAAAACCTCCTATACTTTCTCTAACATAGCATCATATCACATCACATTTTCATTGTTTGCTTAAGTTTTCATTTCTTGTTGAGTGTGATTTCCTTTCACATGTGGCTGGGAATTTTCACCAATATGGCCTGTTCTTCTACCATAATTCATAAAACATGATAAAAGCTCAGAAACAATTATTGAATCTTTAAATTTATTAAATGTCCTTTTATTTGGAGTATTTCAAGTATATTGCTACCCAAGAAGAAACTTTGAGCATATTTTAATCTCTGACCTCTTTGAAAATGTCAGTGATAAAGCAATTCACTTGACGGTGTGCCTGAAGAATCATTTTTGGAATTGAGCAAAATCAGTTGATTTAGGCCTTAGCACTCATACTGTTGAATAATATAATTACTTAGCCTTTTTCCTAATTAACCCCTTCAAACCTCTTAAAAACCTGACTAAACATTTAGGAAGTATAGGTTATTTTTATATTTTAATCTACACTGTATGATTCAGCTGAAAATCAACTAATTCAATTGCTATAGTTTAAATGAATATAGGCTCTGATTTTTGGATGATGTTATTATAAACACTAACCAAATACAGAATGAGTCATAATATCTCTAAGGTATTTAAGCAATCAAGTCCCAGAGCCAGCAGGAAGGAAAGTTAAGTAACATAACTCATCCAGGGCAGAGTCATTATTGGAAATGTGATTTCTGCTTCAGCAGTGCATTTTGAGGGATGCTAAAAGAATTACAGTGAAAGCCTAAGAAAATAATCATGTCCTTATAAGTTCAATATTAGATGGAGAAGTTCCTTTGAAATAAATGCATCTGAATAAAACCATTCGATATCCTTAAACATATGAAAAGTATCTTGCCTTTACATACACATTAAAGCCATGATCGGTGGTTGTGGCATGTGTCTGCCTTTGTACATAGGTTAGTGTGGGAGTGAAAGATAAGAAAAGAGTAAGAGAGTGCTTATGGACACTTCAAAGTTCAAAGATGGGTTGATATTTCTGGGAAAGTATAAGCCCTGTTAAATTTCTACCAAATAGAGTTACCTTCATGGTTGAGGCTCCCAAAATATAGTTTGCCTTGAGTAACTCTTGCAAGGTGATTAGTTTATTTAATTAAAAATTAGATATAAATTAGAAGTATGTCACTGAAAATCAACATGTGCTTGTTTTATAAAACGTAAGCCTCATTATTTATCTTGATCATGCCACATACATTATTTACTTTTAATTTACAGATATGGAAGATGTGTTAAAGCAGAACCCCAGGAGAACCCAGAAAGTTTAGAAAATACTGATAAAATACTCATGTGTAAGTCTGTACCCAAAATATCTGCTTGAATGATCTTGGGTGCAGTCTGTGTCTCAGCACTTTTATAATCTACTCAAGGAATTCTAATGTGAGACTGAGGTGGAGAAACTATCTATAAAAGGAAGACACGCTTCTAAGAACTAATTTTAAGGATTTTCCAACAAATTTTATTCATGCATATGCCTTTTTCCTTCTTTATAATTTGAATTTTAGCAGATAAATAGATTTCACAGTATGGTAGAAATATGCAAACTTTGTGTAGTTCCAGCCTCTACTCTAAATATCTCCCTATTCAGTGTGATAAAAAATATATTGTTTTTGATGTCATACCCAACTGACAAATATAGCAATTATCATGGCCTATGTGTCATCTTTAACTTCATTTAATATTCAACCCAATATTCCCAGTTACTCATAGCCATGGGCTTTCTACAGCAAGCCTGATTATTTGAGGGGATACAAGTTTTGTCAGTCAAGGGCATACCAAACAGAAGTTATGGCCTTTACAAAGCTTGGGGTCAATAGGATGGATTGGAAATCTTGAGGGACAAATGAGGAGACCCCTGAGAATAGGATGTAAGGGAATGTGCTAAGACAGTGATAACTCTGAAGCAGTTGAAAAGAAGACATGGACAGAGTTCCTATTAGAATAAATCAGTAGGTTGTCTGTTTGCTCTTGTATTTTCCTGGATAGAGCTGGAACCCATTCTACTAAGTGAAGTATCCCAAGAATGGAAAAATAATCACCACATATACTCACCATCAAATTGGTTTCACTGATCATCACCTAAGAGCACATTTAGGAATAATATCAATCGGGAGTCGGGCAGATGTGGGGGGTGGAGGGGATGGGTGTATACATACATGATGAGTGCGATGCGCACCGTCTAGGGGATGGACATGCTTGAAGCTCTGATTCATGGGGGATGGGGCAAGGGCAATATATGTAACCTAAACTTTTGTACCCCCATTATATGCTGAAATAAAAAAAATGTGGTATATGTATACCATGGAGTACTAAAAAAAAAAAAATATATAGAATAAATCAGGTAACCTTCATCCCAAGCACTGTCACAGAGGAAATGATATTTGGTCAGAGGTTCAGGTCTCATGCAGGAGAATTCTGTCTCACACAGTTACCTGCTGTAGGCTTTAAGGAGGCTATGTGAGTGGAGGACTAAGTCTGCAAAATGAACTCTATTTATTTTGCCCCAAACTCCAGTGATTTATCCTAGATGGCATGGAGAACTGGTTTTGCCTAGCCAAAGACTAGCCTAAGTGTCATAAAATAACTACTAGAAAGTGAAGAGACTAGTTGAGCCTTTTTGATCCGAACTCTATACCCAAATTGTGGTCTGAGCGTGAAGGTAACTGATTCTGAGGAAAGCATGGCAAGTGAAAGGCGAAAGATTAGGTTGACCTCAGAGGCTTAGAGCAGAGCAAGTCTCCTCTGCCCACCATGGGTCTCTCTAAGGCAGCCGGAAACCACGGTTCACTCTGCCACACCTGCCTCTTGGAGGAAAGCGAGCAGGAGGGAACTAGGGTGAAGAGACCTCTGCGGAGCAAGGGCAGAGCCTTCTGTTTTCTCTCCCAGTTCACACTCACCACCTGGCACCCCGAGTCAATGGAATGTTCCTTCTCAGTGTCTGACTTTACACGTGGTATAGGACACAACATAGCCTTTGAATTCCACTGCAAAACATCAGGTACGCTTTGTTAAACTGTAATGTACAAAAGGTTAAATCATAAGACTTCCATGAAAATATAAAGTAAGCAGGTGTCAGACATTTTCCTCAACCATGAATTAACGAGGGGACACATATGACGTTAATGCCAGTCCAGAAAGCATTTGAGAACCAAAGTATAATATAGATTATTTAGTAGAGGGCTGGGATAAATGCAATATTGGTTAATATCCAACAGGGCTATAAACCATACTATGTGCGATTATATGTTTCATTGGACTGAAATTATTTACATCTCTACTGGATAAAAATCTCCAAGTTATCCTTAGCCCACACGTAGTTGTAAAACAGCCCATTGATTAGAAAGTCACTCCCAATACAGCCCTAAATGAAAACACTGTTTTTTTTTTTTTTTGTCTATTCCCAAGTTCCAGATTTTTCTTAGTGTTTTGGTACACTTGTTTGGTTTGGAAGTCTGCACAAGGTGATGGAAGCAAAGGGAACCGTAGGAAGGGAGGCGACTTTCACTGCCAGGCCCTGTACCGAGAACTTCACAGGCTAGAGCTCACTGACTCCTCACCACCCCGCGAGTGTTACTAGCTCACGTCTGCAGGTGCGGAAGCTCTGGCTTACAGGGGCGAGTAACTTACTCACAATGTGCTGGAGCCAGGGAAGGTGGGACACTAATCGAAGCCACATTGCTCTAATTCCCTAATTTCCTCCACCACAACCTTCTGCTTCTCCTAAGGTAATGTGCGACCCTCATCCAAAAGGACGTCTAGCCTGGAGGCACCCATTTAGATCCTGCAAAAACTTGATTTGGAATACACATTCTTTGTTCTCATCCTCAATTCTTTGTTCTCATCCTCAATTCTTTGTCACTGTTCAAACTGGTTCTGACCTGCTTCTAAATTCCCCAGCTCTTAACTTTTGCTTAGTCTGGATGACGATTCAGACTAAGGTGTTATATCCTGGCCACTTTCCCCAGGGCTGCCTCAGGTAAACACTTCTGGGAAGTAAGAAGTTAAGGAGCTGCTCCAGGGAGAAAAAGGTGACTCGGTCAAACCTCCTTGTAACTGTGTTTTACTGGTAAACTAATGATGTTCTCTAGGGAGATGAGAGAGTCCTTACCGGCGGGAAATTTTGAGCAGGATATGCTTCCTTTTTTAGGGTTGCTCATGATAAACACACCTGAGATCTATGGATTTATAAGGCATGACACCCTGGAAAAAGGCATGCAAGCTAAGTAACTATTTGAGTATGAATTAAAGATGCTTCATGACCTAGATATCTCTCTTTCCTGTGAAAATGTAGCTATGTGTATTATTTAGAGACCTCAGACACCAGAGTGTCCAGTGTGGTGAGAAGAGACCTAGAGACCTGTGGTGACACTCTAACTTCTCTCTGCTTCACTATACCTCGTGGTTACTTGTACCCTTGAAATTATGAATAAACCTTGATGCTACGAAAGATCTGAGATCTGTGTGAGTCTTTTTTGACAACCTGATCCTATTTTATCTCAATCTCTTTCTAAATTTGGCTCAGAAATTTATAGCCCCACCGTCTACAGTGGTGCAGATTAGGTACTACACAACTCCAGCGGGCTCTATTTACATTATAGACTATACGTTCTCCTCCTATAGCATACCCTTGGTGATCACATGCAGAGTCTCTCCTGCAGAATCACCCAGGCTTCAAAGGAAAGGACTAAACAGGAAAAGTCTCCATATTAATTCCCTTTGATATCTTATAAGAATTGAGAAAAATTGCTATATTAACAATAAAAGTATTTAGAATATGAAGTTGATTTGAATGCATGATATGGATGTGGAACCACAGTTAGGATGGTCCTTGTGGATAACTTTGTAACATAACTGTAAAATGTGTTATATGTTTAATATTCATACTCCATTGGGGACAGCTCCTATTCTGGAGAAATTACCAGTAAAGTACATCATTACCTGCCTCTATCAATGTCAGGGAAGACCATGTAATATTGAACAGGATCATTAATAATAGAGAAGAAAACCATACGAATAAAAAAATAAATGTCAACGTCTTCAAAAAGCCAATTAGATCACGACCTTGAGCAAGAGTCAGCATTTTGTTTTGTTTTGTTTTTTATGTAAAGGCAAAAGAGTACATATTTTAGGGTTTTGGGCTTTAAGGCCTCTGTTTCCACTACTCATCTCTGTTAGTGTAGTGAGAAAGCAGCCATGGACAATACAAAAATGAATGACTCTTCCATTGTTATTTACAAGATTCAGCAGCCCATTGTTGACCGCTGGTCTATAGGACGTGTGTATCTGCTGATGGATGGCAATTCCAGGTCCTCTAGAGGGGGGAATTGGTGTCATTTTAGAGGGGTTGCCAAGGGAACTCTTGGGGATGAGTTATATGTAGAGAAAGGGTTAATTTCTAAAACCTGCAGATCCTATAGTGTGCTACAGGACTTGCTCTGAAGCAGTTTTCAGTCTCTGAGAAAGACAGGGTTTCCTGGAGTAATGTGAAATGTTAGCCTTGGTGAAAAACAATCCACACCTTTTGAATGTTTGAAGTGTCGGTAGGAGAACATACTGCATGTTCTCACACTCTCACCAAAGGTTTTACAAAGTCCAGGATTACACTCACCTTGCTGATCTATGGGGTGTGTATAAATCCAGTTCATGCCCTGCTCTTGGGCAAACAAGTTGGGTGAGACACAGGGAACCAGGCTGGGCCAGGGGTTGGTTCCCAAAGGGGTGGCAGGAGGTGGAACTCTCAGGGGAAGTTGAGGAGATAGATCCAGAAACAAGTTAATTTGAACTCTTTGGGGCTGAGCTGAAAGTCAGGGTCAGAAAGATGATGACTCATAAAGGCATTGTTCAAAGGCAGAAATGCGAATGAGAGTAGAATCAGGAATCAGAGATAGGGAAGGAATAGATCTAATGGGTTCCAGATTGGGGTCAAGGGAAGATGTTCTAGCGATTATTGGAAACACCCCTGGATGACTGTAATCTCTGAAACGCATCTGTGTGTCAGGCTAACCTGAAATGTACAGGAGTGCCATTATTTAATGTTGCTAATTGTGTCTTGAAAATAACAATCAGAACATAATAAAAAGTTTTGTTTATTTTTAAATGTTTTAGGTTTCTTTTGTCTAATTTTTATTATTTTGCATTACTCCTTCAGGGTATACTTTAAAAGTGACAGGATTCTGCATAAAGCACAGAAGCTATTTAAAACAAGCAAGAGACTGTCCTCATTTATTTGCACTTGTTCTTGACTCCTTTTCATAAGGTGACTCTTCTGACCCATCTTAAATCTCATAGAGCTGCTTTCAGAATGGAGGCTAGGCCTTTGTATCAGCCTCACAAATGGACAATGGTAACTTTTATACCTTTTTTGCTAGGCAAAGCGTGTTCCAACTCTGTCATATACATCTACATCAGGACAATGAGCCTCAAACATGTGTTGTCAACTTTCAGATGTCACAATACGAATCTTTAAGGTGTTTATGTTGGTTTTCATGCAAGTAGAAGAATAGTGATTTTTTTTTTGAATGGGAGAATTCTATGTTATGCTGTTTTTTTTTTTTAATGTGATGAGTAAAGATTTGGATCTGTTTCAGGATTTAAATGGATAAGAATCCTTAAAAAACAAAACATTTTTAACTTAGAAATGCCAATTCTCTCGGCTTCCCAGAATGATTTGCAAATATAAAGTACTTCCTCTGAGTAAATGGAGGGTTGTTATGGCATTCAACAAATAGTGTGGGCTGAGGCAAAGGGAGAAAGCCTCCACCATTCCAGAGGAGTTTAGCTCATAGAGAACACAGGCATGCAGTCAAATCATCGTGAATCATGTGGTTTCTACATGAATCCCTTCCATTAGGATTGGGCTGTGTGGGAGTAGACGTGTCATCTAAGGAGGCCAGCTGTCTTCTTAGGCTGCGCCATTTATAGGACTCTTGTGATCTGGATTCTTGTTCCCAGCTTTGCAGTTTCAGCAATTTACAGTTTTAAAGATGCCCAGAATTGATCAGATGCAGGAAGAAAAACAGATGCTGAACAAGTACCAAGAGACTGGCTTATGAACTGAAGGCCAATCGGTTAAATTTGAATAGGAGATACCCTCTCCCAGTGACTGGGATGCTCTATCTCTTAATGAAGTGCTACCTTCCCTTCTACCAGGAAAGCTAAATTGGTGGTGGTGTGAATGTGGAATCACAGTAATATAATAGCAGACATTTATCAAGTAGAGACCATGTGCTAGGTCTCTACATTTTATATGTCAGATCGTAATTAAAACCCAACAACCTATAAGATAGATACTGTTATTATCATCACTGATTTCCAGAGGAAAGTAGAGACTTTTATGAGCCATAGGTGACATAGCTAGCGATTGGTGGGTTGTGGTGTGACCCCAGCAGCTTGGCTTTAGCTCCCCCTCTTAACCTTGGTGCACCTGCAAGTCAGCATCCACATACCATACCTCCTTTAAAACACTGACCCATGCAATTTGCTCCTCCTGGGGTCCTCAGACCAAGTGAGACCAAGTGTGGTGCCAAGTAAAGCTTGTTTTAATATTGTCTTTGGCACAGTGATTTGCAAATCACACATTCACCAGTAAAGATAACACCATATTATAAATTCAATTATGTTCAATTAATTTCAGTTCAATTAATACCTGATGCATATTATTTCATCAAATCCTTCTAATAACCTTATAATCCTCTTATGGTATATGAAGAATTTAGGCTCAGATATCTTAGCTGATTTTCTCTAAGTCTGACAGATTATGTTAAAAAAGGTTGAAGAGAAGCCTTTGAGAAGCAGAAGAACCTGTTTCTAATCAACCTGCTGCCATTTACTGCCTCATTGATGCTGAGTGATTTATAGCCTTGGAGATAATATCCCAACCACACAGAGGTGTCATCGAGACAGAAGGTGATTATTCATACAAAAGTGTTTTTAAACACTATGCAGCTATTCTCAGAAAAATGGCTGAATAAAAATGTGCTGCCACCTTTGTCTCTAGAACATCATTCAGAAGCAAGAAGAATGACAAAGAGGAATTTAAACTCCAGCTTCAACAATACTAGAAGACATCCATAATCCTTGAAGACAATGCCTGCTGAGTAGAGTGAAGTTTAAGTAGGGGTGTGGGAAGGTGCGGTGGTGGAGCTGTGGATTTCAGACAATGAGGACGAAGCTGGAAGGTGCTGCTCTCTCAGGAAGCAGGAGCCAGCTGGAGGAGAGCGCTTCCATCTTGCAGACTGTGCGCAAGGCTGGGGGCTGGGGAGAAGTACAGGCCATAGAACTTACACACGCACAACCACCTGTGCGATGGACCGGTGAGACTTCCTGACAGTCTGGAACATGGCCAGCGCCCCCTCTTCTTCATGAACTTTCTGCAGGTGGCAGGTCCTAGAAGACCTCATAACATTCAAATGGGAATAATAATTGACGAAAAGAACCTAGAGGTTCATCTGTGTTGTAGCATGTGTCAGCACTTCATTCTTTTTTGTGGCTGAGTAATATTTTATTATATGGATATACCACATTTTGTTTATCCATTTACCTGTTGATGCCATTTGGGTTGTTTCCATCCTTTGGCTACTGTGAATAGCGTTGCTATGAACATTTATGTGTAGGTATTTGAAAATCTGTTTTCAGTTCCTTGGAGCACATACCTAGGAGTGGAATTGCTGGGTCCCACTGATTAGATACAGAAAGCAGACTTGCTGTTGCCAGGGGCTGGGGGAAAGGGCTAAAGGGAGAGTGACAGGATCTGGGGTCCACTTAGAGAGGAAAGAAAATGTTTTAAAACTCAATAGACAGGCTCAGAGCAAACTTGCCTTGGAGGATAAAACTCCATGATTCAGGTATTCCAGGACTGGGAAATAACTAAGTTTCAAAGCTTCTGGAGTGAATAAAAACTCCAGGCTGGCAATGGAACCCTACACATGCAATATAGCTACACCACAAATACATCTTACACATTGGGCTAAAAGTTTCAGATAACACTAATCTATAGGAAAAGATGTGATATATTCCTGGAAAAATTAGTGTAAGGAATTGTAGAAATACAATAAATGTGTTAGAAGTTAGTCCCAAACATATTCCTTGGTAGTGCAAATAAAGCTCTGAAAAATTCCCCCAAAATGAAAACAAACAAACAAAAAAACAAATATGCCAGGACATAGAGTGCAAAGACATCTCATATAAGGTTTTAACTGGAAGAGTAACACCCTTGAGAAAAGGGAGAAAACTCAAGACTATAGAATATGATTGAGATCAAAATGTTAATTGCATCCATTATATTGGTCATCCAAAATCTCCACCTGTTCCTTGCATGAAAAATGAAAGGAAAAAATATAACAATGCATATAAATGGCCAAAAACCTGTGGGAGTATTGATCTGACTTCCTCACTTGCCTTTCTAAAGGAAGAATACTGACATCAGGAGAGAAATATAAGAATACAAGGTTAGACATTGTCCTAAATGATGTGTGGAATTATATATTAATAAAAACCCACAGAAATGCTACTTGGCCAAAAGGTTAGAACCCCATTGATCCCATGGCATCAGGATCAGACAGAAGGTTAAATTTCACTAATAGAAATAAATAACCTCTAGGAGCCAAGATTCTGAAGTCTGTATATCAAAGCTAGAATGTAGGGATGTAGGATAATGGACAAAATTATTAGATTCTTCCCAGATATCAACTAGTGCAAAAACAGAGATCTCACTAATTGCGCAGGAAGAGAATTAAACTTTTTCTCTTGTAAGAAATCCAGTTATAAAAACAGAAAGGTGGAAACTTAAGGCAACACGTAATATAGCATAAGAAGTGGTGAAATGGGTTATGAGTTAAGACATGGGCTTCAGTGCGTATGCAGTGACAAGTTGTGATAAAGATAAACTGTTAAGCGATGTAGAAGGCATGATAAATCAAGCCACCAGATTGTTAATATGACCTTAAAGTTTTAGAGGACTGGTACAATAGATCATATACAGTAATTACATGCCATATAAAATCTTAATATGAAAGAAATATCATGTTAATATACAATGTAATTTAGCCAGTGGATTAAAAATTTGGTTAAAGCTATGGATGAAAAAAATAAATGAATTGATATTAAATATATAACCCAAGTGTAGGGGTTTACAAGTGTACTGCAATTTAAAAAATAAAAAGTAATGGTTGATGATTCCTGTAAATGACTTCTGGTCCTAAATATACTACAAAAATTGACTCAAATTGTGAAAGCATTACATCTCTAGATGAAAAGTAAAACTCAAAGAACTTGACATAGGGCGTTAGCATGTACCTCATTCTGAGTAGGGCTAACAAGGAGAAAACATACTGCTGTCCAGGTGAACAGACAACTTGGGAATACTTGCCCCAAATGTAGATTTTTCTACTGTAAGGCCATTAAGTTTTCTGAGGAAATGAAGTCATTGTGAGATATAGTCTCCTTCTCACTTCATACCACACAAGGGTAAATATTTACATAATGAAATAAGGTTCTCTAGGCACCAGTGGAGGAGATAATCAAGAAGACATTAATGGATACGATGTATGCAAATTTAGTGGTAGAAAATTCCCTGATAAAGGTAGAGATCAGATGCACAGCTTGGAGTTGCATCACCTCTTGATATGGATCAGTGGAAAGAGCGGACCAACTGGAATCATTCTGATATTGCTCAGCTAGTCAAATATATTATTCTATTAGGTGCCATGACAACATTATTGGTAATAATAACAAAGAGAGAGAGCTCTTAAATCCTGTAGGTGGAAAACATGCACTGTGGTGTGGCCCGCAGGCATCATCACCAAATCTAGATGGAAGCGGGCATTGATCTAACAGAAATGACCACGGCATCCCATGATTAAAGATATATTTTTGGTAGTTTCATTGATATATAATTTGCATACACAAAGTTTACCCATTTAAAGTGGAAAATTAAATGGTTTAAAAAAGTATATTTAGAGTATGTAACCCTCCTCATAATCTAATTTTAGAGCATTTTTATTATCCCTAAAACAACTTTATACTCGTTAGCAGACACTCTCCATCCCCCTGCTATGCCCAACAGCCCTCTCTGTGCCCTCCTAGCCCTGGGCAAACACCACTCAACTTCCTGTCTCTACGGATTTGCCTATTCTGGACATTTAACATAAACAGGGTTGCACAGTGTTGTATCTCTTGTGACTAGAGTTTTCACTTGGCATATTATTTTCAGGCTTTATCCAGGATGTTACATGTATCAGTACTTCATATGTTGCTGAAAAGTAATCAATTGTACCGCTATTTCACAGTTTCTTTATCCGTTAATCAGTTTAAAGGTGTATATTTGAGGCTAGACCTCCTTCAGTGCTTTCTTAACAATACCATACAGGCTAACACTTCATTACCAAGATTTACCAGAAAATAATCTTCACCATATAATGACATAAGAGGATTTCAGATGAGAGATCCTAAGGAGGAGGATGTTATGTGTAAAGTGAAGCATGTAAATGCTCTCTCACTCTACATTTTATTATGCATATGTAAGTGTGTTCATTGTATTTAAAACCTGATTTCCCACCAAAAGTGTAACCTTTCTGATGAACATATTTTTTGTTAGAGTTGATCAACTCTAAGTTGTAGATAAGTTGTAGTAAATGCGCTTTGAAAAAGTACCAATGAGTTCTGGAATGTATTGGTAAGAATAGTATAATACTTCAACAAATTATATACCTAGTTATGCAATTAATTATACAACTCTGGGCAGAATTAAGATGGATGTAGCTGATGCAATTGTGGCCAAAAGAATGTAAGATGCACTCAGAGAGATCAGGACCCTTTTAGTTACTATATGGCCCTGACCTTCCTAACTGCACCTCCTGGGAGTGTGCTGGGTTGGCTGCAGAGGGCCACATGCTGACCATAAAGCAACTCTAATCCCTTGTGATGACACCTATGAGTAGAGATCACTAGACACAAGAGATAGGAATGAGCAGCAGCTGAGAGAGAGCGAGAGAGAGAGAATGATCAGTCCATGTGCCAGAGAGCAAGCATCCTCAATCCACCTTCTCTTGCATGCTCTCAGATGCTATTTCACTTGTTGAGTGACATAGATAAGTAAAAACGGTGCAACTAAGTGGTGTTTATGGATAATTTCTCTTGGTATTGCTTATTTGTAGACATCTCAAAGAAAAGACTTTGTGTTGACCTTGAGGAGTTGTTGCTTGGAAAAATACAGGTTGTCTCTCCTAGGGGAAATGGGATGGTAGTATTTAGGGGTGGGAAGTAGACTTAATTTTCTGCATATCATTTGCCTATTATGTACTTTATAGCATGAACACTCAATCTGGACATCTATTTATTCTAGATTAGAAAAAGTAAGATAAAATTTTAAGTATTTAAGCAAACTAAATTTTAAGAAAATTCCAAGACTTAGTATTAAGAAACGAATGGGTACCAGCTAGCATAATGTTGCCTTTTGTTTTGTTTTCAGTCCTTCTGGGTGTCAACAGTTTTATAAGAACAACTTGGGCTCTGGAATCAGAGAAACTTGGATTTTTATCCCAACTGTGTTGAGTAACCTTAGACAAGTTTTTAATCTCCTGGAACGTCCCTTTTTTCACCTGTATAATGGGGATAAGTATTTCTATATATGATTATTGTGAGGCTTAGTATATGAGTAATTATAGCACAATAGCTAACATGCAATTGATAATTGCTGAAATAGGATTTCCATTTTCACTGACGAAATGAAGTGTTTAAGTCCCACTGAGAAAGACTTAAAATTAGAGACAACTGGAAGATGAGATTTGTAGACAGGACGTGATACAGGAATGACAAATGAGCTTTTATAATTAAGGGTAGGAAAATTGCTTAGAGGTCAGTGTGAAATAAGAAGATGAGATTAAAAGTGATGGCCAGCAACTCCACCCTAAGATTTTTCCTCTTAGGACTTTTGGGTTGTTTCGCTTCTTGCCTTAGTAGCTTCCTATTCTCTGCTATTCTGTGATGTTTATAATTACACATTAAGGCTACTATGTGGATAAAGAGCAGTGCAGTTCTCAGAAAGACAAGAAGACATACTTTGGATTAATGTTTATTCCTCACCTGGCTGAAAATTGCTACTAATGGATGCTCTTAGCTGACCTGAATAACAGAACACTTCTCAGAGAGACTTTGAGAACCTGCTCCTGGGGTAATGGGTCCCAGTCACCACTGGCTGAACAGTACAGCCGCTTTGTGAGGCAGAGTGATTTACACAAGGGAAAACGGCAAGGAGATTGTTGAGAAGGTTCAGTCCAGTGGAAGGCTTGAGCATGTGTATAACTGAATTAAATAGCCTGTGGTTTAAAATCATCTGAACTCAGTGAATCAATCATGTTTAAACCATTCTCATATATTCTATTCTCAAATAGTATTTGGTAACAGCCTATGATTTTTCCTTTTCTGATTTTTAACTACAACTTATAAAACATGCAAGATTTTGAACACTTAAAACTGAAATAACATGTAGATCTACAAACAATTTCAAGAATATGAGAATAATATCTCTTTATTTTAACAAACATAAAAGCACAATTATGAGTTAGAAATAGGTGATTGGAAATAATCTGCTGCTACTGAAAGGAACAAACCCTACCTTCTCTCCTGTCTTTAGTATTTGTTATTTCCTTATATTCACATGATATGATTTAACTTTCCTGTTTATGGGGTCCCCAACAGAAAAAGTAAAAATCTTAAAAAGATATCATTAAGAGGAGACATATTACTTTTAAACAAAGTTATACTTGTTAAATGACACTTTGTGTTACTTAAAAGGGTGCTCTGTTTTCTTTCTCTAACTGCAGTCCACAACTCTCAGGCCACGGACCAGTCCTGGTCCGTGGCCTGTTAGGAACCAGGCTGCACAACAGGAGATGACTGGCAGGTGAGTGAGCAAAGTTCCATCTGTGTTTACAGCTGCTCCCCATTGCTCGCCTCACCTGCATCACCACATAAGCTCCGCCTCCTATCAGATCAGCAGGGGCATGAGAGTCTCATAGGAGTGCGAACCCTACTGTAAACTGCGCATGCGAGGGATCTAAGTTGTGGCTCCTTATGAGAATCTAATGCCTGATGATCTGAGATGGAGCTGAGGCGTGATGCTAGTGCTGGGGAGTGGCTGTAAGTACAGATTATCATTAACAGAGAGATTTGACTGCACAATAAATGTAAAGTACTGAATCATCCTGAAATCATCCCCACTCCCACCCCCCAGCCCATGGAAAAATTGTCTTCCGTGAAAATGGTCCCTGGTGCCAAAAAGGTTGGGACTGCTGTTCTATAAGACAAATTCTGTGGGGGCACTCTGAAGACTTCTTTTCTAGCCAGGATGCACAGTTTTCTTCCTTCTGGGATTTGGTAATTAGAGTATGTGAAGAGAGGGGGTTCACAGTGTGGTGTTCTAATGGAGAGAGGACTTGACTATGTTGATTCCAATCAGTAGTGTATGTGTAAAATGCATGTGATGTGTGATTAGATGGGGACAGAAAGAGAGAGAGAGAGAGGGAGAGAGAGAGATCTTCATCATTTCTACAGAAGTAACATTGCTATATTGGACATGGTCCTAGGCTCCTTGTGTAGTATGTCAAAGGATACTTTGATACATCGATGACTGCACTTGCTAGGACACAGGAGATACTGAATTATATAAGCAGGAAAAGTCTGTGTTAGTATATTATCACAGATCTATTGGTCTTTGTTTCAAGCTGGAGGGGAATTAGGGCAACTCCAGGGAATTGACATTGCATCATTAATACAAATTGCATTTGGGATAAGAAAACATGCATTTTTATTTCTTTTGTTGTTTCATTAATCTATAATCTCTTTTGGCATAAAAGCAGGGCAAGTTCTTTGATTTTCAAGAACCTATTTGCTCAAGAATTCTAGGCACTCAGAGGGACAAATACAAAACTATTGAATATATTTGTGTAAAGAGAAGTACAAGGATATCAACTGTACCCCAATTATATAAAACCAAGCAGTTCTCTATTGACTTGCTTTTTAAGATCGTATTTTATGATAGCTATACCAATTTCACCCAGCTATTTTATATCCTCCCTATTAATTCATGAATTAGCAGGATATATTAGGCTTATGTTGGCATAACAAATAACCCCCAAACCATATGGGATTAACACATAAAAGTATATTTCTTGCTCCCATTGAAATTTGGAGATAGGGCTGTTGGGGTCTATATAGTTGCTTAGAGATGAGGCTAACAGAGGATTAATTATATATAGTGTCACTTGTTCTAGTAAGTGAGATTTTGACTTATAATTACAAAATTTCTTCCATACGTGGCACTAATTTTTAGATCACCTCTTTACTTCTAAAAAAAATTTGATGAGAAGATGTGAGTTGGTTACCTATATATGTGCATTTCACATATATGTATATATATTTCATCTCATTCCCACAAATATTACTTGAAGTATATACTATTATTTTATTTTATACATTTTTGTTCTTCCTGGAGAGATGAGGTCTTGCTCTTGCCCAGGCTGCAAGACTGGTCTTGAACTCCTGGCCTCAAGTAATCCTCCCACCTAGGCCTCCTAAAATGCTAGGATTACAGGTGTGAATCACTGTTCCAGGCCTATTTTACATATTTTCTTTAAAAATATGTATTTTACAAATAAATATTTTGAATGAATACTTTTATAGCAGAGAAACCAAGGGGTAGAGAATTAAGTAACTTGTCCAATGTCATATTTTTAATGAAAGGGACAGGGTCAGCTTTTGCAACAGATTTGTGAGATGACATAGCTCACATTCTCTTCATATGTAATATTGAGGCAAATCATAGAGATTTCTGAATATAGAATTTAGGAGAGCAAGAGGGTAAGTTTAGAAAGATCAGCTAATGCGGGGAACTACAACTGGACTATTAAGACTCTGAAGCACCTCCCACAAAGAACTCAAGTATTGGAGATAATGGAGTAAAAATGAAGAATGCAGGGCAGAGGGTAGCATTTATGGATTTTGCCTTATTGGTAAACAATTTATTTACTGCTCTTTCTCCAATAATGAGAATCCAGGGATGAGAGAAGGGCAAAGCCACCAAGGAAGTGGTAAGGTATGACTAGGTGAAACATCTCTTTTATATAGAAATAGGAGGTTGAGAAAATCTCCAACATTGCCCCTAGGAAGTTTAGGAAAGTTAACAGACAAAATTTTGAGGAATCAAACAATGAAATTTATGAGTGGTGATCATTTCTTCCTGCGCTAAAGCCTGCTTGGATATTAGAGACTACTGCATAAGTTACCTCTGAACCAAGGCAGGGAGGGGAAATGGCACAGCAAAAGAATAGAGATGGGCCTCAGATGCATCATGAAGGGCAGATAAAATTCCTGCAGGCCTCAGGCTAGCATGCAGGTGGCAGTTGATCATCTGTCAAAAGGGCCAGCCCACTCAAGAGTTATGGGAAAGGCTGCCTATGGCAGACAGTGTTCTATGATGACCCCTAGTGAGCCATACCCTTGCATGATACCCTCCCTTTGAGTGTTGATGGGGCCTGAAACTTGCTTTTTAGACAGTAGGATGTAGTAAAGGTGATGAGCTCATTACTCTCATGATCATGTTATGTTATGCAAGACTCCATCTTAGCAGACTATAGTGAGGGGTTTTCCTGCTAGTCTTAAAGAAACAGCCACCCTGTTTTTAGAGGACCTGCAAGAGCACATGTTACAAGGACCCCAGGGCAGTCTCTCAGAGCTGAGAGCAGTCACTGGCCAACAGCAAGAAAATGAAGCTTCAGTCCTATCATCACAGGAAACTGCATTCGGCCAATAAACATCTGAGCTTAGAAGAGAATCCTGAGCTCCAGAAAGGAACACAATCTGAACAACACCTTGACTGCATTCTTTTGAGAACCTGAGTAGAGAACTCAGTTAATTTGTGCCTACATTTATGACCCACAGAAACTGCTTATGTTGTTTTCAGCTGCTAAATTCTTAGTAATTTCTTGTACAGCAATACCAAACTAATAAACTGTCCACATACACACTGAATGGATTTTATGCTTTATATAGTCATCTTTCAGGAGTGTTGGAATACAATTCTGAGGGAGATATTAAATCAATAAAGGAAGATAATCTGTGATCCCAGGAGACGTGGTAATACCACTTAACATAATTGTAGTCTTAAGTAGCACGTAACAATGATATGACCCAGAATGAATAAAAAGAATTTATTCTACAAAGATATTAACCAGCACATATTGAAGGACCGGGCTCACAATGGAAGTTAGCCCAAATCCTGAGAAAATAAAGTACCTAGGAATATATTTAACTCAGGAGGTAAAAGACCTCTACAGGGAGAACTATGAAACACTGAGGAAGGAAATCGCAGAGCACGTAAATAGGTGGAAAACCATACCATGCTCCTGGATTGGAAGAATCAACATTGTTAAAATGTCTATACTACCCAAAGTGATCTACAGGTTCAATGCAATCCCTATTAAATTACCAACATCATTTTTCACAGATATAGAAAAAATTATTTTACGCTTTGTATGGAACCAGAGAAGACCCCATTTAGCAAAAGCAATTTTAGGCAACAAGAACAAAATGGGAGGTATTAATTTACCAGACTTCAAACTATACTACAAGGCTGTGGTTATTAAGTCAGCCTGGTATTGGCACAAGAACAGGGACACAGACCAGTGGAACAGAACTTAGAATCTAGATATAAAACCATCCCCATATAGCCATCTAATCTTTGACAAAGCAGACAAAAGCACACACTGGGGAAAAGATTCCTTATTCAATAAATGGTGCTGGGAAAACTGGATAGCCACATGTAGAAGACTGAAACAGGACCCACACCTTTCAACTCTCACAAAAATCAAATCACGGTGGATAACAGACTTAAACTTAAGGTGTGAAACTATTAGAATTCTAGAAGAAAATGTGGGAAAGACTCTTATAGACATTGGCCTAGACAAAGAATTTATGAACAAGACCCCTAAGGCAATCACAGCAACAATAAAAATAAATGAATGGGACCTGATTAATTTAAAAAGCTTCTGCACAGCCAAAGAAACTGTCAGGAGAGCAAACAGACAACCTACAAAATGGGAAAAAATTTTCGCAGACTACACATCCGATAAAGGACTGGTAACTAGAATCTATTTAGAACTCAGGAAAATCAGCAAGAAAAAATCAACCCTATCAAAAAGTGGGCAAAGGACATGGATAGAAATTTTTCAAAAGAAGACAGAAGAATGGCCAACAAACATATGAAAAAATGCTCAACATCTCTAATCATCAGGGAAATGCAAAT
>CM052437.1:100324485-100335692 GCA_028533085.1 Varecia variegata
AGTATCCCAAGAATGGAAAAATAAGCACCACATGTACTCACCATCAAATTGGTTTCACTGATCATCACCTAACAGCACATTTAGGAATAACATTAATCGGGTGTCAGGCAGATGTGGGGCGGGGAGGGGATGGGTGTATACATACATAATGAGTGTGATACGTACTGTCTAGGGGATGGACACGCTTGAAGCTCTGATTCGGGGGGGAGGGGGTGAGGGCAATATATGTAACATAAACTTTTGTACCCCCATAATATGCTGAAATAAAAATAAATAAAAATAAAATAAAAAATTTAACAAAAAGAAAAAAGAAAGAAAGAAAAGTGGCATTCATGCTATGTGAGTTCTACAATGCTGTGAGAACTGAGGTTGTCCAAGGTATCTGGTTACCATACTCAGAAGGATATGGCATGGCAGAAGGAGAAACGGCACGGAGAGTGGTTTATTTTGTTTTTATTTTACTTAAATAGTGGGATATTCACCTCATAGATAATATTTTAGGTAAAAAGATTAAACTTGAAATATAGGTTTGAAAAAAAAATATGTACTCTACTGATATTTGTCAACACATTCTATATATATATTAGGGCTTATGGGTTTATAGTGTTGTTCAAGTCCTATTTCTTTATAGATTTTATGTCTAGGCATTCTGTTTGCTATTTGGATATTAAATATGCAGCTATTATTATAGAACTATTTCAGCCTTCAAATCTGTCAATTTTTGCTTAATATATTTGAGAGTCTATTGTTAGGTGCATAAGTGTTTATATTTATTATATTTTCTTGATAAATTAACATTTTTATCAATATGTAATGTCTTACTTTGTCTCTTGTAAAAATTTTGTCTTAAAGTCTATTTTTTCTGATATTAGTATTGTCACCCCAGATCTCTTTTGGTTACTGTTAAATGGAATATATTTTTCCATCTGCTATGGTTTTAATGTATCCCCCCAAAATTTGTGTGTTTTAAACTTAACCTTCAATGCAACAGTGTTGAGAGGTGAGAACTTTAGAAGGTGATAAGGTAATGGGAGTGCCACCCTCATAAATGAACGAATTAAGGTTATGATTGTAGATGTGGGTTAATGATTGTGGAAGTGGGTTCCTGTTACAAAGGATGAGTTCAGCCCAATTTTCTCTCAGTCTCATGCATGTGAGTCCTCACCATGTGATTTTCTTCTGCCATGTTATGACACAGCTAGAGGGCTTTCACAAGATATGACCTCTTGATCTTGGGCTTCCCAGCCTACAGAACTATGAGCCAAATAAACCTCTTTACTTTATAAATTACCCAGTCTGTGGTATTCTGTTATAGCAGCAGAAAATGGACTAAGATCTCAGCCTTTGGCTTTTAAACTATTTGTATCTCTGGAGTCTCTTGAGAACAGTATATAATTGGATACTATTTTAAAAGGCCTATCTCTGCCTTTTATTAATAATTGGGGAATTAAATTACATTTAATGGAATTATTAGTAAGGGCTATCCTTCTGCAATTTTGTTATTTGTTTTCTATGTGACTTATATCTTTTGTTTCTCAATTATTTCATTACTACCTTCTTTTGTGTTTAATAATTTTATTCCAGGGAATTTTGGTTCTCTTCTTATACCCTTTGCTGTGTTTTTAAAAGCTATTTTTTTTTGGTGTTTGCTCTGTTGATTATGATTAACATCTTAAATTTATAGCCATCTAGTTTCAATTAATATTAACTTAGTTTTAATAGTATAAAAAACTCTGCTTCTATACAGACCACCCTTCTTTATGGTGTCATTGTCACAAATTACATCGTTGTACATTGTGTTCTCATAGATGGTGACTAGAATGATTTTGACAGAGAAATATAATTTTGTATCCAATTTGATGGATGGGCTTTATGTTTTTTATTAAAAAGAGGGGAATAAATTTTTCTAAAAGGGTGGCAGTGTTTTTCCACAATCTTAAAGAAAAAACTAAATAAAGGTAACTTGAGGAAGTTTAGTAAGTTACAAAAATTTTGAAGTTTTGAAGAAAATTAAATACTTGCATAGCATTATGTCAATATATCAATTTGAAAATATGTTATGAAATGTCTTAAAATAGTTGCAAGGTTTGTTTAGTTATTTAGCTTTTTTTTTTAAAAAAAAATACACTTTACAGAAAGGCCCTGAAGATTTGTTAGTTCTCTTACTTTCCATGATATGTTCTTATTATAGCAGAAACATTAGTCAAACTGTTGTGAAATAGTTCTATTGTATGTACTGTACTTATTACATAACTTTACTCTCTTCTGTTATGTTGTTGATTAATATAATCAAGTGACAAGAGTTATTGAGTCTTATCAGACACGTGTGTGCTTCCTTCTGGTGCTTGCCCCAAGACACTGCTATGTGCTGTAAGGTGGTATTTGTGATTTAAACAAAGGCCAGTTGAGAACTTTATGGAAAGGACTGTACCAGGGACTCTGAACTTTCTGTACGCCAAAGAGCTGATCACATGGCAAAGGAGTTTAACGTTAATTTGCTTAGAAAAATTTCAGAATGCACTAGGTAGGATTTCCAGTTAGTGGCAGAGACATTGAATGAAAGTAGACTACTGACCCCCAATTCACCAACATAATAATTAATTACATAGAACTGAATGAACTGATAAGGGAAATTTAGTTGTGGTTGTTTTCTTGGTGTATTGGTGATACAGTTTTATTAGAGGTTTATTGAAGTGTCACTTATGTCCAATAGGATTCAACCATTATAAGTGGATAGGTTGCTAACTTGTAGTAAATTTATACAACAATTTTGCAATCATTCCCATAATCCTATTGTAAAATAGTTCCATCATCTCTCCAAATTCCCCTTTTACAATCCATTTCCAGTTTATGACTATACCATATCTGAACTTGGAGAACCATTAACCCATTTTTTATCCCTTTAGACTTATCTTTTCCTGGACATTTCTTATAAGTAGAATCACACAATATGTGGTTTTGTGCATTTGGCTTCTCTCACTTAGCACAATGTTTTTGAGGTGTATTCACGTAGTGTTATGTATTGGTAACAATAACCCTTCCTTTGTTGAGCAGTAATAATTGTGTGGATATGCCACATTTGCTCATCTTTTCACCAGATGATGGATATTTGGATTGTTTCTACATTTTGACTGCCATGAACATTCACAAACAAGATTTGTGCAGATTTCATTTTTATTGGAAAAATATCTAGAAGTGGAATCACTAGGTAATATTATAATTATTTGGTTAACTTTTAAAGAAACTGCCAGTTTGCTAAAGTTGAAATAACATTTTACATTCCTGCCAGTGACACAGGAGGGTCCAAATTTCTCCACATAATAATCAACACTTAGTATTGTTGATCTGTTTGATGGCAGCCATTCTGATTTGTGTGTGATGGTGACTCCTTTGGTTTTAATTTACATTTCCTTAATGAACAATAATGATAATGAATATGGAAAGTCAAATTAACCAGATTGGTGCCATGGTTTGAATGTGTCTCCTAAAAGCATGCACTGGAAACTTAATCCCCAATGAAACAGTGTTGGGAGGTGGGGCCTAATGGAAGGTGTTTAGGTTATGAGGGCTCCTGACTCATGAATGGATTAATGCCAATTATAAAAAGGCTTGAGTCTTTGAGTTCAATCTCTTGCTCTCTTACTCTCTCTCACTCTCTCTTGCCTTTTTCACTTATGCCATGGGCCCTCGTCAGGTACAGGCCCCTTGACCTTGGACTTCTCAGCCTCCAAAATCATGGACTAAATAAATTTCTGTTCATTATAAATTACCTAGCTTGTGGTATTCTGTTACAGCAGTAGAAAACAGAGTAAGATAATTAGCAAAAGCAATTTTGAAAAGGAAAGATTAAGTTTGGAAGACTCACTTTAGTCAATTTCAAAACTTACCCTAAAGCCACACCCATTAAGTCAGTGTGGTACTGGCCAAGGGCTAGACACATAGATGAATGGAACAGAATGGAAAGTTTAGAAATAGACTAAAATAAGTATGGTCAACTGATTTTGAGAAAGTTTCAAAAGAAATTCAATGGCGCTAGAGCAAATGAACAAGAACAAGCAAAACAAATAAATGAATAAATCAAACAATGTAATCTGTAAAACTTTATTAAAAAATCAACTGAAAAGGAATTATAGGTCTAAATGTCAAATGAAAAACTATAAAACCTTTACAAGGGGAAAATTATTTCTGATCTAAGTTTAGATAAAGAGCTCCTATACATGAACTCCAAAGCATAATCTATAAAACAAAAAAATTAACTGAATTGGATCAAAATGGAAAACTTTTGCTTTATTTAAAAATGAAAAACCAGTCACAGACTGGGAAAATTATTCAAATATCATATATCAGATAAGGTACTCATATATATATATATATAAAACACTCTAAACTTAAAAGTAAGGAAACGAACAATCCAATGAGAAAATTGCCAAAAAAACTTAAGTGATACTTCAACAAAGATGATATATAGACAGCAAATGAGCACATGAAAAGATGTTTAACATGTTTAACCATTTGGAAAGTGCAACTTAGAATCATGATCAGATAACACTGTACACTTATTAGAATGACAAAACAAAACAAAATAAAAGTGGCTAAGAGTATCAAACCCTGAAGAGCATGCAGGGGATTGGATATCCCATGGATTGCTGATAGAAATGCAAAATGGTACAGACACATTGGAGAATAGTTTGGTGGTGTCTTATAAAACAATGAAACTAACCTAACCTTACCATTTGACACAACAATCACACTCCTGAGCATTTACCTTAGAGATATGAAAACTTACATTTACTTAAAACCTGTATACAAGTGTTCATAGCTTATTCATTTGTAATAGTCAAAAACTGGAAATAATGCAAATGTCTTTCAATGGTTGAATGGATAAACAAATAGTAGCACCTTCATCCAGTGGAATACCACTCAATGATAAAAAGAAAACAAACTATTGATACACTCAAAAACTCTTATGGATCTCCAGGGCATTATTCTGAGTGAGAAAAGCCAATATTGAAATATTACATACTGTATGATTCAATTTATGTAACATTCTCAGAATGACAATGTTCTCTCTGTGAAAACAAATCAGGGATTTTCGGGGATTTGGGAAAGGAGCAGAAAAGGATGTGACTATACATATTATTTTATATTTATATTATATTTTGTGGAAAAAATTAAAAAGCACTATTTCCATTTTTAAATAAATACATTGTATTTCTGGCTCATGAGGCAGTGTCTTTTGAGATTAATTTCTAGGAATTTTTGTCTTCTGAATTCAAACTCTCTGTAATATTCTCTATTCCTTGTTGCTATTCCCTATGCTCATTTCAGAGATGTTTTTAATTTCTTTTTGAAATCCCCCCCTGAGTTAAATGATTTTCTAGAAAGTGCCCAAAATAATCAGGTAAAACTATTTCAGTAGAGGAGAGGTACAAAAAGAGCCTTTCTCTCTGAAGCCCTGGGATTTTAGCCCATCAATCATACAGCTGATTCCTACTCTCCATTTTCATTGCCAAACAGTTCTTCCTCTTCCCCAGAGTGAATCCTTCTAGAAAGTAATACTTTCAAGCTTTCCCTGAATAACTAATTAGAAAAGAGAGCAGAGAGAAGTGAATCTCTTGATATTCTTTTTTCTTTTTTTTGCATGATTACTAGAGTTAATATTCAAGGATTTTTAAGGCTTTCTTATACCTGCTTTATACAAAGCTCATTTTAATTTCAAAATAATGAAAACACATTTCTACATATCTAGATCCATACCCAATATAGTTTTGAACCAATTGCAAATGAAGCTTATTTGATGCCACTTTTTCCTCAGGTCCCCAACAGCTGTGTAGGTACAATGGCATGTGTGAGTGTGTGTGTGTGTGTGAGAGAGAGAGAGACACACACACACACACACACACACACTCAAGGTTGATGGAGCCTGGGGCTGGGTTATTCACAGAGAGGAAGGTCTGTTCTGTCCTGGACTGAAAGACTATTACTTGGGCAGCCTGTGAGGTGCCCTCCACTCAGGGTCCCAGCCTATTTCCCTCATTCTGTGGTCATGGTTGGTCTGGTCCTTAAGTGGCAGGGTGGATCATGCTGTGTGAAGTTCTAAAAACATCATCTCAAAGAGAGATCAGGAGGACATTCCAAAGAGAAATCTTCAGTCAAATTGCTGTTTCACTGCAGACATTGTCCCTCCTAACAGGGGCATTGCCAAGAAGAAGTACAAGTCTATCTGCATTTGAGTTTCTGGGTTGCTTGCTCAGTACTGGGAAGGCCATATCTACCCCTCAAATCCAGATTATATCCACTAGATTTGATCCAAGGGAACAGCATTATGCTTTATTAAGGATTTGCTCATGAGAATAGTTAACTATGCCTGCAGCTTGAGGTTTTTTAGCAAATGATTTCCAAACCCAGATTCCATACATGTATTTTACACAACTGCCGAAAATATGCTAACTGTTAGTCTTGTCTGTGATGCAGAGATGTGAAGATGGCTCAGATTGTGAAGCTGCATATTCTCAAACAGATGCCCACACCTTTCATGAACTCACAAGGGGGCATGAAGACCTAATCAGATGAAATCACTTTAAACACATCCACAAGCTTTTTCCAAATGGATTTGACCACTATACAGCAAAGGGAATCATTTTTTTTTTTTTTAGCTGAAGCCAATCTCACCTACTTAGCCCCAAAGGGACTCAATTTCCCTCCTAGATTATTTCTTCTCTAACCTTGCCATAATATTAGACAGCAAATTGAGCTTGAGTAAACTCTCGCAAACCAATAAAAGTAACTTTTTCTGCTAAAATTTAGAAAAGTATTTACCCTTGTATTATAAACTGACACAAATAAGGAAAATATAACAGCTGAAAAGAAAATTTCACTTTAATAAAACTAGAAACAAAGCCATATTCCTGAGCCAAAGACTACATGAGGCTGTCAAGGCTGTGACAGCTGGATTTGGTTTTGGAGTGAGGAAACTGAGGATGGATGAGACGTCTGTAGATGGCCCATAAAAGTAAAAAGTGAATTGCAAAAACCCTTACACCAAACAAACCATATCTTATTTGGAAAAGGAAGTTGGATTGAGTTGGAGCATTTCTTGGAATTTGTAGCCTTCTTTGATGTGGCCATGGGAAAGGAAGATCTCCATGAGAAAGTTTGTAGTTATACACGTGTTAGAAAGCAAGCTTTCAGGCTGCCAGTATGGGAAAGTGAGGGGAGAAAAATGAGGGTGGCATTCAACTCTTTAGCTAATGATACTGGTAAACTGGAGGAAGACAAATGCCAAATTACTGCATGACAGATAAACAGCTTAATGGGCCTTTCTGCTGGCCACATACACATTTAATTAACCTGCAACAGAGACATAACTGTTATCAAGAAGAAACTTTAGAAGAAGCAGAAACTGTATAGAAGGAACAACTAAAATACTTGTGAATAAACTCACTTTCGTGTATATACTCTAGATTATATTTTTAAAAATCTATCATAAAAAGAATAATCTTCATCCAATAATGAGGAATCAGCATGGGACCAATGTGAAGATATATTCAGGATATGAGTGAGAAATTTACCAAAGAGATGGATAGAAAAAAGCCCAGAAATTCTGGAATTAAAAAATTAATTGAAAGAAATACAAAATACATTCAAAAGAATCAACAATAGACAAGACCAAGCAGAATAAAGAATCTCAGAACTAAAAAATAGTCTTTTGAAATAATCTAGACAGACAAAAATAAACAAAAAGGACTAAACAGAGCCTTTGAGACATTTGGGACTACATAAAGTGACCAAATTTGTGAATTATAAGTATTGCCAGGATGAAGAGCAATAAAAGGATTTAGATAACCTGTTTAACAAAATAATAGATGAAAATTTTTGAAATCTAGCAAGAGATTTAAACATCCAGGTATAAGAGGCACATCAATCCCCAGGCAATTAAAATTCAAAAAGAATTTCACCATCAAATATTATAATCAGACTGTATTAAGTCAAATGAAACAGCAAATGCTAAAATCACCGAGAGAAAAGTGTCTACTCACCTATCAAGGAAAATCCATCAGAGTATCAGTGGACTTCTCAGCAGAAACCTTACAGGCCAGAAGAACATGGGATGATGTATTCAAAATGCTAAAAGACAAAAAGTGCCAGCCATGAATTCTATTTCAACAAGATTACTCTTCATAAATAAAGGAGAAATAAAGTGTTTCCTAGACAAGCAAATGCTGAGGGAATTTGTCACCACTAGACAAGTCCTACAAGAAATGCTCATGTGAGTCCCAAACTTAGAAGTGAAAGGATATTTCCCAATATGAAAACACACAAAAGTATAAAACTCACTGCTAAAACAATCACACAAAAGAGGAAGAGAAAGAAATCAACACCACTGTGAAATTCCCTCAAACCATAATAACAAACAGTGAAAAAGAAAGAAATAAGAAATGTATAAAATAACTAGGAAACAATGAACAATGTATTAAATGCTACACTCAGATAGAGATTGGCTGAATGGATTAAAAATGATAAAACTGTATGCTGCTTTTATAAAATACATCATCTGTGAACACACATATAGAAAAATAAAGGATGGAAAAAGATATTTCATGCAAATAGAAATCCAATATGAGCAGGAGTAGATACATTTATATCAGATGAAACAAACTTTAAGTTAAAAACAGTAAAAAAAAAAGAAGACAGAAAAGTCTTTATATAATGATAAAACGAACCATTTGGCAAGAGGATATAATTCTAAATATATATGTACCCAAGAATGGGTTACTGAGATTCATAAAGCAAATATTCTTAAACCTAAAGAGAGAGATAGACAGCTATACCATAATAGTGGGGGGTTTCAACATTCCACTCATAGAATTAGACAGATGAACTAGACAGAAAATCAACAAAGAAACATTGGACTTAAATCAGACTTTAGATCAAATGGGCCTAACAGACATTTACAGAACACTCTACCAAACAACAGAGGAATAGACATTATTTTCATCAGCACATGGACCATTCCACAAGATAGACCATATGTTAGGACACAAAATGAGTTCTCAACAAATTTAAAAAAATCAAAATTATATCAAGTATTTTCTCAGACTACAATGAAATAAAACTAGAAATCTAAACCAAGACATCCACATTGACACATGGCTTGGAGACCTCAACTCTGCTCTTCTCCCTGTTCCCCTACCAACTTCAAGGTCGAAGATGATGACTCTCTCAACATTTCGCCCTGAGAACTTTTCAGCCTCCCTAAGTGGTTACAAATCTAGTTGTGAACTTCCCACCATTCCATTGTACAGTGCTTCTTTAAAGTGTTATAATATTAGTGTATCTGTTGGTATATCACCAATTCAAGATATTAATATTTTCTGTCTTAAACCCAGACAGTATTAAAAATTTGAGCAAAATGAAAAAAAAAAAAAAAACCAAGAAATCCTTCAGAAACTATACAAATACATGGAAATTAAACAACATGGTCCTGAAGTACCACTGGGTAAATAAGGACATTAATTCAGAACTCAATTTTTTGAAACAAATATAAATAGAAATATGTCATACCCAAACCTGTGGGAAACAGTAACATCAGTGCCAAGAGGAAAGTTCATAGGAATAAATATCTACATTAAACAATGAGGATTACAAATTAAGTATATGGTGATGCACTTCAAGGAACTAGGAAAGCCTGAACAAACCAAACCCACAGTAAGCAGAAGAAAAGAAATAACAAAGATCATGGCAGAACTAAATGAAATAGAGACTAAATACACAATACAAAGATCAGTTAAACAAGTTGGTTCTTCAGAAAGATAAAATTGATAAACTGCTAGGGAGGCTAACCAAGAAAAAAGAGAGAAGACCCAAATAAATAAAATCAGAAATGAAGAAAGACATTACAGTTGGTACCATAGAAATGGAAAAGTTCATCAGAGACTGTTATGAACAACTGTACACTCACAAACTAGAAAACCTGTACAAAATGGATAAATTCCTGGAAAGATACAACCTCCCAAGTTTGAACCAGGATCAAATAGGAATCCTGAATAAGCCTACAATGAGTAGTGAGATTGAGTCAGTAATAAAACAGTCTTCCAACAAAGAAAAACCATGACAAGATGGATTCACAGTCAAATTCTTCCAAATGCACAAAGAAAAACTAATATCCATCATCCTGAAACTGCCAGTAAATTGAAAAAGAGGAAATTCACCTTAACTCATTCTGAAGCCCATATCACCCTGATACCAAAACCAGAAAAGGACACAAATAAAATAGAAAACTATAGACCAGTACCCTGATGGACATAAATGTAACTGAATCCATCCAAGAACACATCAAAAAGATAATACAGCATGATCAAGTAGGATTTATACCACGATTGCAAGGAGGTCCCTCTTTGGCACCAGAGACTAATTTCATGGGAGACAATTTTTCCATGGACCCCGGGGAGGGATGGTTTCAGGATGATTCAAGCACATTACATTGATTGTGAAGTCAAACCTCTCTGCTAATGATAATCTATATTTGCAGCCACTCTCCAGTGCTAGCATCACTGCCTCAGCTCCATCTCAGATCATCAGGCATTAGATTCTCTTAAGGAGAATTCAAGCTAGATCCCTCACATGCACAGTTTACAGTAGGATTTGTGCTTTTATGAGAACTTAGTGCCCCAGCTGATTTGACAGGAGGTGGAGCTTATGTGGTTATGTGAGTAATGGGGAGCAGCTGTAAGTACAGATGAAGTTTTGCTCACTCACCTGCCAATCACCTCCTGCTGTGCAACCTGGTTCCTAACAGGCTACGGACTGGTACCAGTCCATGGCCCAAGGGTTAGGGACCACAGACATAGATCAATGGATCAATGGAACAGAACAGGGAACCCAGAAATAAAGCTGCACATTTGCAGCCAACTGATCTTTTTTTAAAATTTTTTATTGATACATAATAATTGTACATATTCATGGAGTACATGTTATATTTTGATACAAGTGCATAACATATAATGAGCAAATCAGGGTAATTGGGACATGATTCACCTGAAACATTTATCATTGCTTTATGTTGGGAACATTTGAAAACTTCTAGCTATTTTGAAATATAATAAATTATTGTTAACTATAGTTGCCCTATTGCACTATTGAACACTAGAACTTTTTCCTTCTATTTAACAGTATTACCCATTAACCAACACCTCTTCATTACCCCT
>CM052437.1:100336192-100375942 GCA_028533085.1 Varecia variegata
CAGGGTAATTGGGACATGATTCACCTGAAACATTTATCATTGCTTTATGTTGGGAACATTTGAAAACTTCTAGCTATTTTGAAATATAATAAATTATTGTTAACTATAGTTGCCCTATTGCACTATTGAACACTAGAACTTTTTCCTTCTATTTAACAGTATTACCCATTAACCAACACCTCTTCATTACCCCTTCCCACCACCCTTACCAACCTCTAATAGCCACCGTTCTATTCACTACCTCCATGAGATCAAACTTTTTTAGGTCCCAAGGATGTGGAAACAACCCAAGTGCCCATCAATTCATGAATGGATTATTAAAATTTGGTATACGTATACAATGGAATATTACTCAATTATAAGAAACAACAGTGATCTAGCACCTCTTATATTTTCCTGGATTGAGCTTGAGCCCATTATCCACAGTGAGGTATCACAAGATTGGAGTAATAGCCTCCAGATGTACTCGTCATCAAATTGGCACTAACTGATCTTTGACAAAGCCAAGCAGAACATACACTGGTGAAAGAACACCCTTTTCAATAAATAGTGCTGAGAAAATTGGATTGCCATATGCAGAAGAATGAAAGTGGATGCCTATTTCTCACCATATACAGAAATCAACTCAAGATAGATTAAAGACTTAAATGTAAGACCCAAATCTATGAAGATACTAGAAGAAAGCCCAGGAAAAGCCCCTCTGGACATTGGCAAAGAATTAATGACTAAAGACCTCAAAAGCATAGGCAATGAAAACAGAAAGGGCAAATTAGACTTAATTAAACTAAAAATCTTCTGTACAGCAAAATAAATAATCAACAGAGTGAAAAGAGAAGCTGCAAAATGGGAGAAAATATTTCCAAACTATTAATCTGTCAGGGGACTATTATCCAGAATATACAAAGATTTCGAACAACTCAAAAAAAAAAAAAAAAAAAAAAGCCCCAAATAATCTCATTAAAAAGTGGCCAAAGGACATGAATAGACATTTTTCAAAAGAAGATATACAAATAGCCAACCAGTATATGAAAAAGTCCTCAACATCACTAATCATCAGATAAATGAAAATTAAACCCATGAGGGGATAGGATATCATCTCACTTCAGTCAGAATGGCTACTATTTAAAAGACAAAAAATAACAGATGTCAATTATGCTGAGAAAGTAATCTCTTATACACTGTTGGTGGGAATATAAATTAGTACAACCTCTATGGAAAACAGTATAGAGATTTTACAAAAGACTAAAAACAGAACTGCCATTAGATCCAGCAATCCCACTACTGGATATCTACTCAAAGGAGAACAAATCAGTATCAAAAAGACACCAACACTCATGTTTGTCACACCACTATTCACAATAGCTAAGATATGGAATCAACCTAAGTATCCATCAACAGAGGAATGGATAGGGAAAATATGATATATTTACAAATGGAATACTACCCATTCATAAAAAAGAAAGAAATCATGCCTTTTGTAGCAACATGGATGGAACTGGAGGTCATTATCTTAAGTGAAACAAACCAGGCACAGAAAGTCAAATATCAAATGTTCTCACTCATAAGTGGGTGCTAAAAAATGTGTACACATGGACATAGAGAGTAGAATGATAGACAATGGAGACTCAGAAGGGTTAAGGGGGGTGGAGGATGAGAAATTACTTAATGGGTAAAATGTATGTTATTTGGATGATGGATACCCTAAAAGTCCTCACTTGACCACTGTACATATAACAAAATTTTTACACATTTAAAATAAAAGAGTGAGTGTGGACAAAGGCATTCCAAATTTTGAGTGTTTATGATTATATTCACAGACTGTGCCAGCTATTGGCTACTGCATTCAGCATTCATCCTGATGTTTTCTTTGTGCATGAAGGTATAAAAGTGGGAAGGTAAAAACAGCATACCCCAATTCCCTTGCAGGTAGAATTCTGCATGCGATACAGATTGTGCTGATGAGATACATTTGCTGAACTTTGCAATGGAGAAGAGAGGTGGGAGCCATCTGCCTTTCTCCAGCATCAGACCTACAATGCATGACTGTGCAAAGGGTCAGAAACTACGTTCCTCCTTTAGTTTCAAGCTCCAAGTGATTTTGTGGCTAACAAGGGCAGTGCCCATCTTCTGACATCAAGACTGTAGTTGCAGTGGTGTGCCCTTGAAAATAAAGGCAGTTCACATCCTCATCACACCTTTTAAAGGTTCTGCTGTTCGATTATATACATATCCTAAATTGCGTTTCTGTCGGAATTACAGTTTTGTGATACATGAAAGTGGTCTGATAGTCACAACAAACAGTTATGGGATTAGAATAGTAGGCAGAAGGAAAGTCAGTCACTCTTAATTAACACAAAGGTAGAGAACCCCCTTTGGCTTTCCGGGACACACTTTATTCATCTTGTCAACAAGCCAAGAGCTAAAATATCTATGAATCAGGATGTAATTCTTCTGGAATACATACCAGGGTTGTGTCTCAAAGCCTGTGCCACATAATAGGTTGTTCTACATGAACTCAAGGTATCTTCTGGAATTAAATTCTATGATTTCATTGGCTTTAATGCATCATTTTATAAAGCTATTTTGCCAATTTTCTGATTGTATTCTTCTACTGTCAAAGTAATTTGTGTCATTTCTATCTGCTGAAACTGAACATTGGAAATGTGTCTCTCTTTTGAACTTCTGAGACATACCTATCATTCTTAAGTCGCCTGAGGATGCTTATGAAAGGTAATATATTGCCAAATTGTAAACTGAGCAGGAGTATCATAAAAATGAAAACAGTACTGTTCCTTCTCCTTTATCCTATATCTTCTTTTAGCTATTTCACTCAAAAGAGGAATAAAACCCTTTAGCATGAAAAGGCAAATTGCAACTCTTTTCACTGAAAATTTTTCACTACAAAATTCTCAGTCCTTCTCAGGATTATTGTCATTTCTTTTTACTGGAATGGGTCCCACAGACCTTCAGCTATAATCAGTATTCACAATCTCCAGTCGAGGAAAGATTCACTTTTGGAAAATCACTATCATTATTCCCACATCAAATCATGTTTGGCACAGAAATACCAGTGAGCAGTTTTATCCAGACTCATTCTTTGCCCTCCTCTTTGATCCCCTCCCTGAAACTGCCTTTACTAGGACATGATGCAACCACCATGAACAATTTCCTGCCACTTCCTTCTTGAGATGGAGGAGACTAAATCATTTGTTAGGAAACTAGAGGTATCCTAATAGTTAACTGTGTGTGTGTGTAGTGTCCGTTCTCCTTGTTCCAGTTTGGTTCTGCCTAGGATCTGAGAGCAGGATCTGACGTCTGTGTGAGAGGTGATGGCAGCTCTGGAGAGCTGATAGCTGGCGAGGAAGGGGCCAAGGAGGGAGGGGAGCGAGGGGTCACTGGGGTGTTTGTTAATCATTTTGTGACAGTCATTCACTATGGAATACTTTAAGTAGTATAAGATTGAGCCTCAGTAAAGTTGTTTAAAGCAGCTATTATCTCAATTTTATATTTACAAAAATCCTGAGAAGTTTATCAGCTTGGCTAGGTAAGTGAAAGCCTGGGATTTTAACCTAGGTTTGACTGTCTCGGTTCACGGTGGATAGTAAGAAAACCTGCCTGTAGGCAGATCCATTATTTGCTGGACTTTGCAATGAGTGCACCTCATCTATTGTCTCTGTAATCAGCCCTAATGAAAGCAAATAAAAGTGGAAATTTAGAAAACTGAAATAACTTGTCAAACAAACTCAACAACAACAATCTCCTAGAGTATAATGAAGCTGGAATACACAGCAGGGTTGTGTACCAAAGGTTGTGGCACTTGCTTTCACTGAATTGCCGAGGTTAGCCCTGGCCTTCCTGAGTGCCTGTGTCTGGGGAATATACCCCTGGGTTTCTGAGGCTCACTGCCACCTCTTAAAATGAGATTGGGCCTCTGTCTTGTCCTTTTACTGTTCTTTATTCTCAAATCCACACAAGATATGTGGACAAAACAAATGGAAGTACACAAAAATAAAACCCTCTTGACCAATGAACACCAAAAATAAATTCGGGCACTCTACTCATCCAAAACAAATAAATATAAATCACATGGCATTTATTTTACTTTGGTAGCTTGGCAGGTGATTTAATAAGTGGAAAATTATAATAATGTATATATGTGTTCATTTATTATGTTTTTACTTGTGGGATAAAATCTAGTAAAAGCTTTAAGGATAGAATTTTTGCAATTTATTTCAGGAATCAAAATTTTTTTATATGTGTATAACTCTACCCCACAATTCCCTTCATAGAGATTCTCTCCTAAAGAAACAATAAAAATGCAAAGACAGCTTTAGCCACAAGAAATTCATCATAATATTATTTATGATATATATATACTAAATAAGTTCCCATATTGCATGAAGAATTAAATTAAAATTATCAAACTTTGAATATTACAAATCCAGTGAAAATGAGGTTTCAAAAGAAAAGTAAATAACATGGAAAAATATAAGCTATAATGTCAATTGAAAGCATGCAAATTATACTTGCAGTGCTTTCCAAGTTGCATGAAGAAATTAATGCATAATTAAAATATTGGAGGGAAACACATCAACATCTTATCTATGTTTTAGCCATTGGGTGGGGGATTGTGAATGTTTCATTGTGGTTGTCATTTTGCCACAGTGGGCATGCATTAACTTTATAAAATAAATTTATTTCATGGTTTTAGACATAATCAAGGTAGTATTAAAATACTTTATCTATCTAGTCAAAATGACTTTGTAACTGATTACACACAGATATTAAACATGTGTGACAATGTCAACCCCAATAGATCCAGAAATACATCTCTGAGTGGGATCAGTATTTTCTAATAATTATCATGGATCTTAATTCATGCTGCATCTATTACCATGACCCATTAAATTAGAATCTCTTGGAGAGAGCCCTAGCATCAGTGTTTTAACAAAGCCCTTCGGGTGTTATTATTGTGATGTAGGGTTGAAAGCAATGGGCAAGAACAAGAGCAATAATTTATGAAAAAGCCAAAAATCCTAAAAGACTGCAGGGGTGTCCAAGACTTCAGGGACCAGAGAAAGGTATCTGAAATGTAACACAATTCCATGAGGCTGGGAGCAAGTATTAAAGTTATATTATGGAATTACACTTTTCAGGGCAGGGAAATAAAAAAACAAATTACCAAGGAAGCGATCATACTGATCATTCTAGATGCTCTGTGAATAAAGTGTTTTATAGACAGTTAAATAAAATAATGTTGTTTTCAAATTAAATAACTAATGAGATGGATTCTCATCACGTAGTAATTCCTATGTGTTTCTGTAACACACCACCCTAGCTCACTGCCATTTAATTATGAGGCAGAGGTGACAGGAGCTCACCATCTCCTGTGTTCCTCCCCTCCTGGGAACATAGGACGATTTCCAAGTCCCTTGCTAGTTGATGGGGGCCCATGTTTCTAGTTCTGCCAAAAAGACTGTAAGTTAAAGAGATTTATGATATTTACATTTCAAGATAATTAAAAGCAAAGGTGATTTTTTTTTATAGCATCCTTTCTTCCTTTGCTGCATCAAATACAGAACCACACCTTAAGGTGGTGACATGCAAAGGTTGAGGAATGTTCACACGCCTCAGCGTCTGAGTAATTAAGTAGAACACCCTCTCTCAACTTGCATTGGATATATAGTGTGAGCAAGAAATAAACCTTTGGTATGGTGTCACTAAGACTTCTGGATTAATTTTTTACTATAACATACTTTCAGATTCCCTAAAAGAAAGGGTGATATTAGTAGCTGTGGTAGTTCGTTTTGCATTGCTATAAAGGAATACCTGAGGCTGGGTAATTTATAAAGAAAAGAGGTTTATTTGGCTCTTGGTTCTACAGGCTGCACAAGAAACATGGCACCAGCACCAGCTTCTGGCAGGGCTCCAGGGAGCTTCCAATCAAGGGGGGAGACAAAGGGGGAGCCGAGGAGTCACATGGAGAGAGACAGAGCAAGATAGAGAAGAGGAAGTGTCAGCCTCTTTTAAACAACCAGCTCTCCGGTGAACTAATAAAGTGAGAACTCACTCACTGTGCAGGGAGGGCAGGAAGCCATTCATGAGGGATCCGCCCCCATGACCCTAACACCTCCTACCAGGCCCCACATTCAATACTGGGGATCAGATTTCACCATGAGATTTGGAGGGGCCAGACATCCAAACCATATCACCAGCATGTCTTGGTGGAATGCAAAATCCCAATGCTATCTTTATTATTGACAGCATTTTTCAGATTTTTAAATGTTCAATTTAATAAAAAAGAAAAAATGGATTCTGAAGAGTACATATCAGTGTCCATTACCTCTGATAGTTACAAAAGTAACTGCACACCAAATGCTGGCCAGATGAGAGTTAGCTTGTGTACAGTATAACCCAATAATAACAAAAGGTTACTGTTTTTGAGACACAGTCATCATGTTAGCTTCTCAGAAATAAACTAGGCCAAATGAGTCATTATTTCCAGTAAACAACACACATTCTCTGTTAAATACATTTGTGGAATTCAGGAGGAAACAGGTATAAATGGTTAATAACTGAGTTCAAGAAATGATCAAAAGGACAGAAAAGGGCAATTATCAATACATTAGATGTTTTTGAAAGGAAGACCTGATGTATCACAGGTAGATAGACTTCATATCTGAGAAAAAGCACTTCAATTTCTAGAAGATAGATTTCAGAAGGAAAATCTGTTTGTAATGATCCCCTTTTAAAAACATTATTGCAATTTTACCACTTAACAGATTTTTTTTCCTTTTTCTTAACGTAAAAGTTAGTGATCCTTTACTTAACTCAGTGGTCACCTTCTGAGGGGCTTTGGTTCTTGAGGATCTTTGTCACATGTCCTTTCTCACGTTCCCTGGAGCTGACTCTGCAGAGTCCGCGGAGGGGCTGGGCCTGCCAGGCAGCATCCTGGGCACCCCTCTCTCCACCCCTCACACCGCCATTCAGCAAGCATGATCGTCGCTGTTTGAAAATTAGAAAACTGATACCCAAGCTTACGTGACTCAGGGAATAAAGGCATTCACAATTGCATTTTACAATGTAATGCCATGATTCATAGGAGTAGAGTACAGGGAAAAGCAAAGCAACCTGAATTTCAAATAGTAATAACTGAACTTTAGTTGCAGTTTAACTGGAAAACATAAACATTTCCAAACACGTAAATGACCAAACACCCCTTTCCTGGCTAATATGAGCAGCTGCCGCCTGTTTACCAATCACAGCCTGTGCATGACTCCCTCCCCTCTCTTCATAGATGAGATTGATTCAGACACGCAGTCTGAGAACCGTCCTCGTTCCTGACCCTATTATCTGTCTGCTTGTCCGGTGTGTTGGGTGTCATTTGTCTGTTAGAGGAAAACTCCACAGGAGAGAGCAGTCATGGGTCTGCTAAGTTTGTCATGAAGCTGGCCCAGGGGCTGAGGAGTTCAGAAGGTCTGTTTTTTGACTGACGGCCCTTGGACACACTGCCTCGGGTCACGACCCCCATAAGGGTGTGTTCCTCAGCGTTGTCCTCCTGAGAACTGCATCATGTGGCTTCGTCCATCTGGAATCATGGGCTTAGTCCAGCCCCTCATCTCTCAGGAACAGCCTTTGACCAAGTTTTGGTGACACAAGCTCTATCTTTACAAACCATTTGATTCTCATGGGCCTGCTCCATCTAAAGTCGTGTCTTTCTCCTGCCAACACCTGCCTCCTTCACACTTAACACTCACTTCTACATCTTTCTCCCACTGGCACAATTTCTCCAGGGACCATTCAAATTGTAGGGGCAGTTTTGGGGAACAAGCTGCCTAAAATTCCTACTTTGGTTTTATGAAGTAATCATTTTTCCCTTAACTTGTTTAAAATTAAAAATCATACATACAATGTTGTGTTTAAGAGCATGGAATGATAATGGATGTATTTTTAAAGGTTTAATTTTCACAATGCTAAAATTACTAAAGTTCCAATATATTAGCTAAATTGTGATTTCTAGATCCTTCACTAACTTTCAGACCTTAAGCAAGTGATTGAATTAATAAACAAATAATCTTTGAATATGGGGACATTTTATATATAAGAAACAGATACAAAACACTGGTTTCTAAACATAACTGCAATTGATCCTTATTTCTTAAAATGGCAATAGATTAAGCAGATATGAAATGCCTTCTTGATAGCTATTGGTTGGAGATCTCAAAGTTGGTCTTAGGTTCTTGCTACATGGACCTCTCTGTAGGCCCTCTCATACTTTCTCTGATTTCTTCCTCCAGATCCTCTTTTAAAAGGGTTCACTTAATTAGGTCAGCCCAACCTACACTCGGGGGCAGAGGATTATTCAGGTGTGCACAGCAGCGCTCAGGACCCTCGGAGGCCACTCTGGAGGCTGCCTACAGTCAGCACAGAGGCCGGTATGTAACTGTCTGCAAGCAGGAGTGCTTCAAGGATTCCAGATCCATACACTCTTTTTGCCTTCTGCTCTTGAAAGTTCTGGACAAATGCTGGGGTACTAACTCAAAGGCGTGGATATCATTAGGGAGCTATTCCTTATTTTAGCCTCCCCTGAGATTCAGTAGGCAAGACACAGGCACCTTGTGTGAGGGCTGTAGCATCAAGAGTTAAACGTGTAAAACTTCAGTTTAGCTCTAAAATTTTCACGAGACTTAGTGATTCTTCAGATTGTAGAACTTCGCTGTTGAAAACATTCAGTACTTTTGAGCTATTTCTTAACCTTCTCTCAAGTTGTGTTCTGTTCTTTACCTCTTTACATGGAACTATCCATTGCTACAATGCTTTAAATCCAGCAATCATCTTTCCTCTACTTGAGAAAAGAGAAGCCCCTTGATAGCTTAACCTCTGACAGAGAGCTATCCCGTCCTGTAGAAATCTTCCGGACATGGATTCTTTTGGATAACCCTGATTTGTATGTGTTGATATTTCACATTTTAGAAAAGCAAACTAAAGCTTTCCAAACAGGCTATGCTCTCACAGAGATAAATTTACCCTTGAAATAAAAGCTTTTCATAAAAAAGTAAATCAATTCAAATGGTTACATTAATTGCCTTTGTCCAGACCTTCTGACTGACAAAAGATAAAAGAGCAAATATTTATAGTGACGGAAGGCATGTGATATTGTATTATTCCAAAGAATAATTTGAATTTGAAAGTATTTAGAAACAAAGATTCCCTGACTACTGTGGGAGCCCACATGAAATGAACCATAAATTGTGACAATCTTGAGAGGCTTTACTATTACCTAAGGTGATAACCATAAAGGTAGAGTTTAGTAAAAGTACTTCATGGTACTGGGGGGCCCATGATAGCAGTAAAAAACGTGGGCATGCCATTGACCCCCGCATGGACAGGGTCGTTTTAAGAAGAGTCACTGAGGTGGTTCCAGTGCCTGCCCCTTTGCCAATGGTGCAATCCTGGCGAGAGTGCTAACTCAGGGTAGGAGCAAAAATTACATCCTTAAGGCCATTTGGATCACTTGCAAATGGACTATGAGGATATTCTGGTTATTGGTATTTTTATTCAATTAGATTGAGGTTTAAGTGCTGAAAAACTATGGCTATAATTACAAACATTAAAAAAATGCTTTCTTTTATTTTTCTGAATTGTTGAAACCCAAATTCTCTGTCCAGTAGCAGGGGCACACGTTTCACTGGTACTCTATCAAAGAACCCTGAAATCTTTACTTTTTACTCATAATTTATACTCTCCTTACTATCCATAAACCTCAGTAAAGCAAATTAAAAAAACAACAAAAAAGAAATGTGAGAAGAACTAAGTGACCAAACTTCCTAAGTTCAAAAATTCCTCAAATTTAGGAAGGGATGCAGAATAAGACACTGTGGCATAGAAATTATCTTGAGGGCAAGCCATTGGAGTTCATGAGTTTCCTCATCTACGTAAAAGCAGAATCTCCCAGAAGAACCCAAAAGAACTAAATTGTCATAAATCCTCTCCCTGGGAGCAAGCAGGAAAGACGGACTCTTATCACAGGGCAAAATGAGAAGCAGTCACTGCACCTAAACAGACATCGTCACAGTCTATTCTCCTAAGGGCCCATTTGTGTTTCCAAAAGTTATTTGATTTCCCATTAAGTGCCCTTCTCCCCCTCACCTTCACCTACTTAGATGACACATAAGCCCCAAATTCTAGCCAACCCTTTGATTTAAATTTCTCTTTGAGCTCCCATTAGGTATTATGTGATTTAAATCTTTTTTCTTGCTAATATGTCTTTTGTCAGTTTAATTTGTAGGCCCCCAAAACTTCACTTAAGACAGCAGTGGAAACATTTTTCTTCCCTGCTACTTCCAAAGCCTGAAATCCTAGATTTTACCTCACAACAAGCTTGGAAGTCACATGACACTCCAGTTGTGTTAATATTACCACCAGGTACAAGCTGAATACTTTTACGGTCAGCAGAGTCTGGTGATTCCTAAGAACCCTCAGTCTAGGGTCTGCTGATGCAATATTGCAGGATATCTAGTGGTCAAGAGATACTGGTGTTGGTCTTTGAAGTTGAGAAATATGAACCTGAGGATCAACTGGAGATTTATTCAGTGTCATTTGCTAATAGTACAGGATGAGGCCTTTTCCATTAAGCTCAAGGTCAGAGCGTCTCTGATGCCTTTTTGAGAAAAACAAACCTCAGATTTCAGTTTATGAAGATAGAGACGAATTTTGTGGATGTTCTGGAAATTCAGCTCGTATCAACACTACATTTTTATCACTTATTTTACCTTTATAATGATTTCAGAAATCAGGTAGTGTGAGTTTCCAATTTTGTTTTTTCCAAAATTGTTCTGGCTATTGTAGTCACTTTTGACTTTCCATATAGATTTTAGAGTCAGCTTATTGCTATCTGTAAGAAACATGATTAGATGTTGATTGACATCTAAGATTTCTTTGAACCTATAGAACAAATATGGGGGAGGAATTGGCATCTTAAAAATATTGAGTATCTATGAACATTGTATATTTCTCTGCTTATTTGTCATCTTTGATTTCTTTCATCCCTGTTTTGAAAATTTTAGTATACAGATCCTGCACATATTTGGTTACATTTATAACTAAATATTTTTGGTGCTATAGTAATTACATTATTTATTTAATTTCAAATTTCAAAGTTCATTAATAGTATATAAAATATAATTTATTTATATGCTGGTTTTTTATTCTATAACACTTATGAGATATACAAGCTTTTCTGAATGAGTCCTATGAAACAGTCTCTCAGTGTGACATCTACAGTTCTCCATGGTATGAAGTCTCCCTGGCTGCAAGGAGTAATGAAGACACCTTGTGCAATGACACAGGTTTCCTGATGGTCTTTGACTGGAGATCACTGACAATGGATGAAGCACACAGATAAATGTAGTTTTACTGCAAAAATTATTTTGAAAAATTTGTATTGAAAGTAATAATATTTTTATATTCTGAGTATGTCATATTAATCATTATGCCTCTAAGAAAGAAAATAACAGAAATATTAATAGTCACTTGACAATTTTTAGTAAAGTCTCTTTGGTACTGCCCAGAAACTGAGAAAGTAAATGACACTAAATTTAGGCTACTTATATTCTTATAAGACAGTTAGTTTCCATTTCTTTATTTTCAACAAAATTAAATGAGAACTAGTTAAATTGACGTCTGATAGGTAAAAATAAATTTTGGTAATATTTAACAATGATTTATTAAGGAAGAGTTCAAATAATTGAATATTATTTCCACAAAAATATCTCCTCTGTTCTCATCTGTTTATATATATGTGAACAAGTTCTCAATTAGTATGAACTAATGGAATCAAAAATACCTTCATTCATCTCACTGACTTTTACTATTTAAAAACTATTTTTAAACATATTCACATTGTTTGATCAATTGTAAACCAATAATAATTACAAATACAACTCAATCCAGAGAATGTGTTTATTATTTAGAGCCCAATTGTTTTTAAAAATTGAAATTTCTTGTCATAGTTTTCCAGATAAGAGAACAATAACTTAAAGTAATAAAAAACTTTCAAGACCAAAACACATTACAATAAAATATGGTTTTATGGTAGATGTGGAATTAAAGTTACTTTAAGAACAAAAACAAAGAATTTAAAATTTTTGCTTATAAAAATAGTTTGTCCAAATAATTTTTTGATGGATGAGGTGTGAGTGGTCATATAGTATTTAAGTTCCATTTGTTGTATTTAAAAGTGCATATGATGATTTTAATTTTAATTTGGCATTTGGAACATGCCAGACATTACATTTTTGCAAGTTTTTAAAGGTATAATGATTTTCTATAAAAAAGTTTAGAATCCTAAAAAAGAGTGAAAGATGATGTAGTTTTTTCAAAATTATTTTAGGATACAGAGAACAAAATTTATAGACCACAAGACTAGATGCCTTTGGCAAGTCTGATTAGCTCTCCCTGCCTTAGGTCTACTCTATAGCATGTTACATGTGACTAACTTGACTCTTTTTGGGGAGAAGAAACTTTTCCTCTCAGCTCTTATGTTCAGTATTTGGGGGCTGCAAATTAAACTGACAAAAGACTAACTAACAAGAGAAAAAAGTAGATTTAATTATGGATATGTGAATGAGAGTTCACAGAGAAATGTGACTCAAGGCAGTGATTAGCACTGAGGGCATGTAACATTTTAGTAGGGCAAGGGGAGGGGCAGAGGCACACTTCTGGGGAAAAAAATGGCTTTTAGGAAACAAATGGGCCTTTAGGAGACTAGATGGGAAATGTGATAGTTTTATGACAATGTCTATTTAGGTGATTTCTTATCCAGATGATGACTTGTGCTGACTTCTCTTCAGTGTAAGAGTCAATCTTCCCTTGTTATGAAACCCCCAGAGAGGGGATTTATGACACATGAATTCTTTTTGGAACCTTCGCTTTTAGGAAGATAAGGAAAATTCGGAAAAGTCTCTTCCTGCAGCTATTCATTCTCAAATGTCTTCGGCTCAAAATAATCCTTATGGCACTGTGGCATAGTCTCGACCTCTTTACTCTCAAGAGTTTTTCATTTCTGACATTCAGCATCTCTGCTTGTCATTAGCATTGTCTGTGCTAATTGTTCTCTAAACCATCTGTGCACCAGAATCTTCTGCAAAATTGAATACGGATCCCCAAATCCATACCAGCAGTAATTAAAGAAATATTCAGGGAGAGAAATTACAAGTGAGAGAGTGATTACCAGGAAAATATAATTTTAATGGTTCCCTTGATGAGGTTAAGAGGTCTAGTGCTAGGGAACTGGTCTAGACAGTCAACTTATATAAGCAACAACCCTATATAAGCAAAAATTTTCTATTCACATACTTGTGATTGGCTATAATAGCCTTTTTATTGTGGTTATACTGTAGAGCTCATAGATGGGGATGTTGAAACAGACACTCAATGGACATACGCTACAGCCACTTTCTCTTCAAACAATAATATTGGATTAGATTTGATGGAACTAATAACTTTACAATCATAGGTAAATAAAAATAAAAGCGTTCTCAGAAATAAATTTCATGAAATCATGTTTATCACAGATAGAAAAATTGGGGCAAAAGAGAAATTGATTCCAATGCCAGGAGCTGGAAAACATGTCCTTTTCAAATGCTTTTATCTCTGGTTATTTTGACTTGCTTCAGTTGTCCAGCTCAGGGGCAGATGCAGAGATGAAAATCACCAGGAATGGAAGAGAGATGCTCAAGTTTGCTACTTTTAAGTGCTGATTGCCTTTGCCTTGCTTCTCAGGCAAAGCTTTTGGGTGGAGGGCAGGGTCTCACTCTGTCACCCAGGCTAGAGGGCAGTGAGGTGACCATAGCTCACTGCAGCCTTGAACTCCTCAGCTCAAATGATCCTCCTCCCTTAGCCTCCTGAGTAGCTAGGACTATAGGCATGTGCCACTATGCTTGGCTAATTTTTGTTGTTGTTGATGTTGAGACTGGGTCTCACTATGTTGCCCAGCCTGGTGTTGAATCATGGCCTCAAATGATCCTCCCACCTTGGCCTCTAAACGGTGCTGGGATTACATGTGTGAGCTACCACGCCCAGCTGCAAAGCTCTTCTTAAAGGATGTATTATATCTGTTCACTGCTCCCTTCTTTAGTGTATCCCAAAAGGTATAGATGCTCTTTTACCTCAGGAAAAATTACTCCTTTGTACATGAGAGCTTGAGCAACTATAAACCTAATAGATGCTAGCATCTCTAGTCACTGTGAAGAAAATTAGTTCCCAGTGTCACTAAAGTGATCTGTCTCTTACCTTATCACACTTAGGATGTTGTCAATAGCATGAACTCCTGCTTAGTGATTGCAGGTGGACAAGCCATGGGCTATCCAAGATTTAATCAGATATCGCATAGCCCTGAGAAGAATGATACATTCCATTATGTCTAAACATCTTTCCACATAGGGTAAAAGACATTTCTACTTCCTAAGAGCCAAAGAAATGTGAAGTTCAACCAATGATAACCTGAGTTGTAGTAACAGTTGCACTCTTCTGCAGGTAGCCCACTGGACTCAGGAGCCATGTGCCCCTCCTTAGTCACTGGCATAGCAACATAAATAGGATTGAATGTGTCCCACCAAAGTTTCATAAAGTAGTCTAGTCACGATTCTTTGCTATTAACTAAACTCAATTAACTGGATTGTTGCTATTTTTAAGTGGGTACTCCTTTTTTGACAATGAAAGTATTAAGAATCAAAATCAATTGAGATCTTTTTGGTTCAGAAATAATTGGTTCATATTTGACATTTTATGTGATTTAATGTGATGTTTAAAAAATTTACAAACTCTAACATCCACAATTTAAAAATGTGTTTTGACTAATTAGTTTAGATATGTACATTTTAAGTTAAAAATTAATATGCTATGTATATTATTGGATTATCTAAGTAAATTTAAGTATAAAATATGTTTAAGTAGATATAAAATATAAAACATATGGAGAAAAAAGCTATAAATTAAATGTATTAAGGTTAGAAAATTTAAGCTCTTAAGAAGAAATTTTTTTTTAACTACAAAATCCAGATACTTAAACTGGAAATTAAATATATCATTATGTATAAATGAATTTTAAAGGTAATTTTTTAAATAAATTTTGTAAATGAGACCAAATATTATTCAAATGCTTATTTGAAGTAATTGCAAAAATGTGCAAAATACATAATATTTTGTAAGTTGAATGTTAAAGCTTAATAAAGATCTAGCTTTTTGTGCCTTTAGTAACTGGGATACTAATTGTTAAAAACAGAAGTAAAGGTCTAATTAGACTTTTGTGTACATACATGATGAGTGCGATGTGCACTGTTGGGGGAATGGACAGCCTTGAGGCTCAGTCTCGGGGGGTTGGGAAGGGCATGGGCAATATACTTAACCAGAATGGTTGTACCCCCATAATAAGCTATAATAAATAATAAAAAAAAAAATTCTCAAGGACGCTGAGATCACACATCAACATATATAAGATACTATTGATGCAAAATGAGGCATTTCCCCCTCCCAGAATATGGGAGCAAGATCAGAAATTTTTATCTAAAAATGGTCCAATTAATTAGAAGCAACAATGTCCTGGCAAAGATACTTACAAAGTTGTCACAATAGGTGTGTACAGTAAACATTATGTCAGGCACTTGGTTTAGAGCATGCATTTATTTATGAACTCAAAGTTTCACAAAAGCTCTGTAGGGTTGGATATGATAAGGGTAGATATTATTATTCTTCATATATTATATATGGTGAAGCAAACTTAATAAGGTTAAATAACTTTCCCAAATACACAGCTAATGAGAAGTAGAGCCAGCTTGCAAACTCTGGTCCGATTCTGCTAATGATGAGTGTATTCACATCGCATCATTCTATCACAGACATAGAATGAGGGGTTGTCTCACTGCTATCAAAAGGACCAGATAGTTTCTTTACCCAGACATATGAATAGAGCACCCCTTGTGGTACCCCAAGCTAGTGCTCTTGTGCTGAATGACACAAGTAAACAGACATGCTGGGCATGGCCAAGATGTACTCACAGGTGAGCTGCATGTTGTCTTATTCTGGGTTCCTGGTTTAAAATCTCCAACTCCTCTCTACTTAGGGTTCATAAGGTGCCCTAAGACACCAAGGCCAGCAGTGAGAGCATCTCTTAACCTTAACCTCATGAGTGTAGTCTAAGGACAAATACCCCTGTGCATCTGGGAGAAGCTTTGAGGTCAGGGCTTGACACACAAAGTAGCACACACAAAAGGCCCAGTTGGCCTGATGTGCACTAGGTGAGTCCTTGAGTCAGTCATGGTGTGGAGCCTGGAGGCCTGAGACCCAGATAAGACAAAGTGTTGTAGGAGACCAGGAGGCAGCATGGGAAATGTCAAGGACAGTGCTGCTGCTGCTGCTGTAGGAGTTTCATAAAGAACACCTTGGTGGACCAGATCTACTTGCAGGAGTGAGGAAGTGAGACAGTACTGTTCCCAATCTCTCCCCACCTCATCCACAAGTCAAAGCCTCCATGATTCCATGGAATTTCAATAAAAAGGCTTAATGTCTTCTCATATCAGAAATTTTCCACATATTCCTTTGGGCTGTGACTTTCCCTGTGAACCAGAACCAAGAACGTGCTACAGAAAGATAAACAAGGTGGGTATTTCTTTGTGAGATATGCAGACTTCTCAAGTCCTTGCACATAAGTGAATAGAGGTTTAATCAAAGAAAAGTCCAGTAAAGGCAAAAGTGCTTGAAGAGATGCATTTGAAATTGGATGGCCAGGAAATATGGCAGAACTGGAGGCCAGATATTTTTAAGGGCAATGAAAGTTAGAGTCCTTCTAATAGGATACCTTTCCTTGGCACTGGGTCCTGATACTTATCCCCTTATTCATTCATTCATTCATTGATTTATAGAACTTCACTTGGGCCCTCTTCCAGGTACAGGGTAGTTAAATAGTGATTGGCATGATTCTTGCCCTCAGGAAGAGTGATAACCAACCTCTCTGCAGTATTAGAAAACCTGCATAATCTCCATAATCTCCTCTAAATTACCTACCAAGACAAGGTACACTACACTACTTCTCTTAACATGAACGAAGCAAAGTATAGCACTCTGTGTGCAGAGGGCTTAAATGCCTGCTCTTCAGAAGAAACCAGAAGGTATTCTGGCTGGAGTCAGTGAGTACTGGCACGTGGCATCTGCTCCATATTTGCATTTTTCAGAGATTCAGTGCTGCTTTCCCCAAAGAATGGAATAGAAATTCCATGTCATCTTTTATCTCAGAGTGAGTGGGTCAGACTCACCAGAATAATAAACATCTCATCCCTTTTTCACAGTGATGAAAGCAAGTGCCCAAGTCTGAGGGATTCCTCCAGTCTGGTGGGGCAATTCCCCACCCCTCCCCACCACCCAGCTGCAGCAAGTGAGCCGATGGCTGTGCGAATTCCATAATGCATCTGAGAAATTTAGAGGTGGAGTGAGTTATGTCCAAATGTGTCATCAAATGCAAGGGGACCTGAAGTGGGACTCTGAGGCCAGAGTGACTAGAATTTATAGTGTGAGGCAAGAATTCGTAGGTCAAAATGAGATTCTAGCATGATCACCACTAGCATTGGCCATCTGTTGTCAGGGAATTGGAAATAGATTTCTTGTGTTCCCAAGGACATATTGTGTGTGGGGCCAGACAAATTAAGGGTCCCGGGAGAAAAGGTGTGTGGGATTGTTGAGGGAATGTTCTGGAATCTTTCATCTTAGTTTCGGTGTGCAGACACCAGTGAAGTTTGGATGGGAAGAAAGGTGCTGGCCCAAGCTTCTGAGAAAGAAGGAATATAGAATCTGGTTTTCCTGTGGGTCGCACTTATTGCCTTTGGAATTGCCCATTTATGCCTCCAAACATTCCCTGAGGTGGCCGTATCAGCAGCCTCTTCCCCTAAGTACCCCACTGGAAGGGCATCCTCTGCAGAATTCCACAGGGCAAGGCTCTGCCGGGAGCCGACTGGAAGGCTGAGAAGGATGTGAGTGGGTCTGTTGCACAAGTTCCTGAACATCAAGGACTTTGACTCACTCTTTCCTACACCCTGCTTGGCAGAGCACCTACCACAGAGTATTTGAGCGATAAATGAATACACAAGCCTTTGAGGAACACATTTGTTCTTCTAGCCACCTCCCTCTAGGGAGGAAGAAATAAACATGGCTTCCATTTCAAGCCATGTAATGTCTTCACTCTTTTCTCTACATGTACCTGCATGCTATTAACTCGTTTCTAGATCAAAAGTTAACCACTGGGGACACGTGGGCACACAGTCTATAATTACAAATATAGCATTGTTCTACTTTTTCCTATTTCCATGCCACGTTTTCTTTATTGCCAGGATTCTTTGTGTATGTTCTCAGGAGTCGTTCTGGGAGTGAGGAATCTCAACCAGATATTGTGAGAACACCGTTCTTTGTACGTGCAGTAACAAAGGGTGGTATAATCCTAGACATAGCAAATGGAGCAAGGATGCTGCGTCCACAGTGCTGAGTGAGCGCTAGAGGAGCCTGGCCCTCCGGTATCATCCCCTCCTCACAAGGGGGGAGGGTGTGGTGCATAGGCTGACAGCTGCACAGGACCAGGGTAACCACACCAAGGGATGCACTACTGAAGCCAAATCCCATGTCAGGCCCTATATCTATTTATATATAAAATAAATGACAACTGACTAGATTTATATTTTTGCTAATGGAAATGGTATTGAAATGGCATTTCAAAGACCAACATTTTCATATGCAAAATATACCAATGCCAGAGTTAGTGACCTTTAATTATTACTTTATTTATTCTTTTTTTCTCTTCCATACGTACCTATCCTCGCCCTTTAGGGATGCAGTCATCTTCAGTTATGCAGAAGGGCAGACCACTTTCTTCCTGATACCACCATCGTAAGTGCTAAGCTCTGCTCTATTCGCATAATGCCTGTTCAAGTTCTAGTGTTTCTTGTTGAAAATGGTTATCTTTGCCTGCCCCTAAAATTTTATTAAAAAGAAGTTGCTCTCATATACATTATTTTGACATTTTCAGATTTACCATGTCTGTGTATTAGTCTCAAAAAGTCTTGCCCTTTAGAAGACATTGTATTTTAAAGCAAAAGGAAACTAGGACAGTGAATCTTAGTGAATCTTTTCTAATCACACTCAGAGAGATGATTTTAATGTAATACCTTTTGATATATGAGTAATATTCAGGTTTTCCTTCCAGAAAAATAGAGAAAATGCTTTTGATGAAGAGAAAAGTGATCTTACTTATAAAAACATTTATTTTGAAACTTAAAACATTTTTTATTGCTTCCATGTCCACAGAATCTCTTAAAAGTTAAAAGAGACAGCCAAGGTCATTTAGAGTGTTTTACTACTGAAGTAGAATTCTCCTTTGTAACACCGACTAAAGACTGCCAACAGCTCTTCATTTTTACACTGCAAAGAAGAAGTTCGAACGTTAGAAACCAGCAGTCTACTCCTGGATTGTGCTTATTATTTGAAATATTTTATTTATGTTAGAGCCAAATCATTTATCTGAAACTTTCACTACTAATTCTAATCCTACTGCAGAATGGGCTCTCTTGCTCTCTTTTCTTTATTTCCAAACATGTTCTTTGTACATTTGAAGATGAGAGTCAGAAAGTTCCTAAAATTATCTTTCTTGTGATACATATTTTAAATATGTTATTTCTCTCAACATTTACTCAGTGGCTATATTAGATTTCAGGGTCCAAAGCTGGTTGCTAGAGACATAGAGGTAAAGGGAAAATAGTCTTTGAACTCACAGTCCATTGGGAAAAATGCTCAGAGTGCTGCGATATAGAATGATAGCTGTGTGTGTGTGTGTAGCTGTGACTTAAAGTGGCAAACAAGCTGTACCTCCAGAATTGATCCTTTGCATGAAAATATGATTTACTCAAAGTGAACTGTCAAGTATGTTTTTTTCAAAGCAGTTGAATAGATATTTTTAATCAAAATTGTTAAATTTGTAAACAAGTTTATCCCAGTACTGATAAGCCCATCACTCTTGATAAACATGTGTTTTCTGCATATGTGCCTACCTCACCCAAAGAGAAAAACACACTCTGTACCCTCAAAATTCTAAATATGTTTTGTAAAGTACCGAACAACATAGAATGTATTGATAAAGAATGGTATATGTTGTGAACAATTTATATAACCAGTGATATAATGGCTGATATAACTCAAAATGTGGCTGAAAAACTGTGAACCAATAGAATAGAATGTGAAGAATTCTGAGTAGCATGTATCCAGCCCTCCAAACCAATGCAAGCATCAATGCCCTGCCTCTCTCCTGAGTGCATAGTTTGCAGACGTCAAACACCTACCACACATTTACCGTATGGCAGTGAGGGCTTTGTTGTGTGTAGCACTGTGGCTGCCAGTGCTGGCTAGGAGCGAATGGCAGGCAAGGCAGTGAGAGTCCGGACGCCCCAGAAAATCACCTGCCTTCCACAATCTTCCCTTTCTTGTTCGCAGTTGCCACTTAGCTAGTTGAAGGAAATCATTAGGATTTGTCCAAGCAAGTGGTGTTTATATGCAATTTCTCTTCGTAGTGTATGCTCATGGCTTCTCAAGCACAGGCCTTTATTAGCTCTTGAGGTGTGGCTCCACAAAGGAATGCAGAAGAAAAAGCAATTTTCAATTTGTTGGCATCCAATAACAGCCTCAAAATACAAAAAGCATAAAAGGTCAGAACTACCATGAGATATTAAAAAAATCATAGTAGTATATTTGAATACCGCTCTTAGTAATTGATAGTATAAGAAGAAAAAGTCATTAAAATTTTAGAAAAATTTAAGAACATGATTGATATATACATATTCTTACAATGAGAATTTATACTGTAATAATAAAGAATGAAATATACATATACAATATACATGTATATGATATACATGTAGCCAAACATTTTGGCTCCAAGTGTGTTAAAAGAGAAATAAATTAAACAAAAAATAGCATTTTTTGCTTATATAATGTTCAAAACCAGGCAACTATAATGAATATTATTTAAGATGCATATAGAGGTAATGTTATTTTAAAGATAAGGAAATTATTTTTGCCACAAAGGAAAATGATGAACACAAATTTGAGAGGAAGTAGTGACTGACCAAAGCATGTAGATGTTTCTGCCATTCAACTTTATCAAAGTGGTAGTTAGATTCATGTTTACTTTATAATTACTGTTAAGCTACACATCTGGATTTATGCACTCTTCTATTTGTGTGATATGTGTTACAACAAATATATTGAAAGTAAATGGGTAAAATAAAAAAAAACAAGGTCTTTGATGTTGGGGTTATGACAGCACTATTTGGTCATATGAGGATATAGGAGAGGCACACATTCTATTACTTCCTTTTGCACATGTTAAATTTAAATTTACATTTCTTTACTATTTAATATCCTCATATACTACATCTCAAGTATTTTTTTAAATAGTACAGTTTATCCATTTAACTGTTTTCCATAGAGGTTGTACTAATTTACAGTCCTACCAAAAGTGTATAAGCGTTCCTTTTTCACCCTATCAAAGCCAACATCTATTGTTTTCATTTTGTAATAATGACCATCAAGATTGGGGTTTACCCTATCTTATCTCATTGTGGTTTTAATTTGCATTTCCCTGATGATTTGTGATGATTTTTTTCATATATTTATTGGTCATTTGTATATCTTCTTTTTAAAAAAATCTATTCATGTCTTTTGCTCACTTTAATGGAGTTATTTTTTCTTGCTGATTTGTTTGAGTTCTTTATAGATTCAGAATATTAGTCTTTTGTTGGATGTAGAGTTTGTGAATATTTTCTTCTATTTTGTAGGCTGTCTATGTACTTTGTTGATTATTTATTTTGCTGCGTAGAAACCTTTTAATTTAATTAAGTCCCATTTATTTATTAGTATTTTTGTTGTTGCTGTATTTACCTTTGGGGTTTTAGTCATACATTGTTTGCCCAGGCCAATGTCCGGAAGAGTTTTTTCTGTTTTTTCTTTTTTTTTTTCCTAGAATTTTTATGGTTTTAGGTCTTATATTTAAGTCTTTAATCCATCTTGAATTAATTTTTTTTAATATGGTGAGAAATAACAATCCTGTTTCACTCTTCTTCATGTGGCTATCAAATTTTCTCAGCACCCTTTATTGAATAGGGCATCCTTTCCCCAGTGTATGTTGTTGTTTGCTTTGTTGAAAATCAATTAGTTGTAGCTACATGGCTTTATTTATGGATTCTCTATTCTGTTCCACTGGTGTATGTGTCTTCCTTTATAGCAGTATCATGCTGTTTTGGTTATTATATCCTTGTGGTATAATTTGAAGTCAATGTGATTCCTCCAGCTTTGTTCTTTTTGCTTAGGATTGCTTTTGGTATTCAGGCCATTTTCTGATTCTATATGAAATTTAGGATTGTTTTTCTATTTTTGCGAAAAAATTCATTGGCATTTTTATGGGAATTGCGTTGAATCTGTAAATCACTTTGGGCAGTATAGACATCGTAACAATATTGATTCTTTCAATCCATGGGGATGGGATGTTTATTCATTTGTTTGTGTCATCTCTGATTTCTTTCATAAGTGTTTTATATTTCTCCTTTTAGAGATATTTCACCACATTGGGTGAGAATATTCCAAGGTATTTTATTTTCTTTGTAGCTATTGTAAATTGTATTGAGTTCTTGATTTGATTCTTATCTTGACTGTTATTAGTGTATAGAAATGGTACTGATTTATACAATAATTTAGTTTCCTGAGACTTTACTGAATTTATTTATCAATTATAGAAGTCTTTTGGAGGAATCTTTAGGGTTTTCTAGATATAAGGTCATATTGTCAGCAAACAGGGATAGTTTGACCTCCTCTTTCCCAGTTTCATTGCCTGACTTATTTTTCTATTTTTTTTTTCTCTTGTCTGATTGCTCTGACTAGGAATTCCAGTACTATGTTGTATAGAAGTGGTGAGAGTGGCTATCCACTGGAATGAAAACATTCCAGATCTTGGGGGAATATTTTCAACTTTTTCAGTATGGTCTTGGCTGTGGGTTTGTAATATATGGCTTTTATTATTTTGAGGCACACCCCTTCTATGCCTAATTTGCTGAGTGTTTTTATCATAAAGTGGTGTTGGATTTTATCGAATGCTTTTCCTGCACCTATTGAGATAATCACATGGTTTTTGTTTTTAATTATGTTTATGTGATGAATCACATTTATTGATTTGTTTATGTTGAACCATGCTTGCATACTTGGTATGAAACTCACTAGATCATGATGTGATGCTGGATTTGGTTTGCTAGTATTTTGTTGAGGATTTTTGCATCTATGTTCATAATGGATATCAGTCTGTAGTTTTCCTTTTCTGTTGTTGTTGTTGTGTCCTTTCCCGGCTTTGGTATCAGGCTGTCACTATCTTCACAGAATGAGTTAAGGAGGATGCCCTCTTTCTCAATGTTATGGAACAGTTTCACTGGGATGGATGTCAGTTATTCTTTGTAGGTCTGATAGAATTCAGCTGTGAATTTATTTGGCCTTGGGCTTTTTGTTGTTGTTGTTGGGAGATATTTTATTATTGTTTCAATCTCACTCCCTCCTTTTTTTTGGTCTGTTCAGGTTTTCTATTTCTTCTTTATTCAAGCTTGGGAGGTTGTGTAATTCCAAAAATTTATCCATTTCCACTAGATTTTCTAGTTTGCTTGTATAGAGGTTTTCATAGTAGTCTTCAAGTGATATTTTGTATTTCTGTGGTATCAGCTGTAATGTCTTCTTTTTCATTTCTAATTAGGCTTATTTGGATTCTTTCTTTTCTATTACTGGTTAATTTAGTTAGCGATCTATCAATTTGGTTTACCTTTTCAAAGAATCAACTTTATTTCATTGATACTTTTTATTGCTTGTTTTGTTTCAATTTCAGTTAGTTCTGTTTTGATATTTGTTATTTATTTTCTTCTGCTGGCTTTGGGGTTAGCTTGTTCTTTTTCTGGTTCTTTGAGGTGTGACATTAGGTTATTAATTTGTAATCTTTCCATCTTTTTGATGTAGGCATTCAGTGCTATGAACTTCTCTCTTAACACTGCTTTTCTGTATCCCAGAGATTTTGATAGCATGTGTTGCTTTTGTTGTTCAATTCAAAAATCCTTTACTTTCCTTCTTGATTTTGTCATTGACACAAAGATTGCTCAGCAGCAGATTGTTTTATTTCCATGTGTTTGTGTAGTTTTGAGAGTTCCTCTTGGAATTGATTTCTAGTTTATTCGATTAGGGTCTGAGAAGGCATATGGTATGATTTTTATTTTTTCAAATTTACCAAGACTTGTTTTGAGTTCTAATATAAGTTCTATTTTGGAGAATGCTCCATGTGCTGATGAGAAGAATGTATAGTCTACAGATTTTGAGTGGAATGTTCTATAAATGTCTGTTAGATCCATTTGTTTTAGAGTTCCATTTAAGTTCAGTGTTTCTTTATTGATCTTCTGCCTCAGTGATCTGTCTAATTCTGTCAGTTGAGTGTTGAAGCCCCTGGCTGTTATGATGCTGCTGCTTGTTTCTTTTCTTAAGTCTAGTGGTATTTGTTTTATAAATTTGGGAGCACCTGGGTTTGGTGCATGTATATTTAAGATTGTTATATCTTCTTGTTGAGTTGACCCCTCTATCGTTATATAATGACCATATTTATCTTTTTTAACTGTTGTTGTTTTAAGTCTATTTTATCAGATTTAAGAATAGTTATTCCTGCTCATTTTTGGTTTCCATTTGTGTGGAATATTTCTTTCCATCCCTTTACCTTGACTCTATAAGAGTCTTTCTGAGCTAAATGGGTTTCTTAAAGACAGCATACGTTTGGGTTGTGTTTTTCTATTCATTCCAGCAACCTATATCTTTTAAATGTGGAGTTTAAACCATTTACATTCAATGTTAGTAGTTAATAGTGATGTGTGAGATACTGTACCAGTCATCATATTGGTTGCTATTTAGTTGCTTTGGTTTTTTTTCTTTGTGTTAATGTTTTTAAGAGCTATGAGTTTTTACTTTTGGTTATTTTTATACTGGTGGATATAGATTGTTCTGTTTTAAGAATTTCTTGTAAGGCATGCCAGTGGTGACAAATTCCCTTAGTGTTTGCTTATCTGGGAAAGACTTTCTTTCTCCGTTATTTAGGAAGCTTAGTTTTGCAGGGTACAAAATTCATGGTTGATAGTTATTCTGTTTAAGAAGGCTAAGAGTAGGACTCCATTTTCTTCTAGACTGTAAGTTTCTTCTGAGAAGTCTGCAGTTAGACTGAAGGGTTTTCCCTTGATGCTTTCATCTCACAGTTTGCAGTATTTTCTCCTTCACTTTGGCTTTGGCCAGTCTTATAACTATGTGTCTTGGAGCTGTCCTATTTGGAATAAATCTTCCAGGAGTCTGATGCCCTTCTTGTATCTGAATGTCTAGATCTTTAGCAAGACCAGGGAAGTTTTCCTTGATTACTCCCTCAAGTCAGTTTTTCATGTCTTTTACTTTTTCTTCTTCTCCCCCAGGGACACCTATAATTCTTATGTTCAGTCATCTTACATAGTCCCATAATTCTCAAAGACATTGATCATTCTTCTTGATTCTTTTTTCTTCACTTTTGACTAACTGGGTTAATTTTAAAGCCTTGGCTTCAAACTCTCAAATTCTTTCTTCGGCTAGGTCTATCTGTTGTTGAAACTCTCTACTATATTTTGAAGTTCCCTAAAGGACTCTTTCATTTCCATAAGTTCTGATATGTTTTTTCTTACAATATCTGTCTCTTTCATGAATTTTTCCCTCATGTCCTGAATTACTGTTATTTTTTTTAGCTTCTTTGTGTTGGTTTGCAGGTTTCTCATAGATCCCATTGAGTTTGCTTGAAATCAATATTCTGAATTCCATACCTGACATTTTAGAAGTGGTTGAAGTCCATTGCTGTGGAGTTAGTGTGATCTTCAGGGGATGTTGAAGGAGTTTGTTTTTTCATATCACCAGTATTCTTATGCTTGTTCCTTCTCATCTGGAATCTCTTCTCTCAGCTCAAAACTAATACCTTTGTGGCACAACTGTTCTCTTCTTCTGGCAACTTTGTTGCTCAGTGAAGAGAGGGAGAGTTCCCTGGATGGTATAGTTGAGCCCTGCTTCCGAAGATTGATCTGGCAGGAGAGGAGCAGATGAACCGAGAGCATTTACCACAGCCATTCTTCTGCATTGCCCAATTCCCCTGTGTTTGTTACAGTCCAAGCTGGAGCTGGGGGATATTCATACAGAGTGGTGGGTAGTGCCCGGGCTACTGCTGGAAATTTGGGCAGGAGCAGGCATGTCCCTCTCTGTAGAGGGGGTGTTAATGGAGTTTGCTCTGCCCAGGTCCCCCCACAACAGTGACAATACTGACTGGGCTAGGCTCTTTAGATGGTGGCAGTGGGTGCCAGGGGTAGGGGCATTCACTCTGCCAAGTCCAGGGGCAGTGGCGGCACATGCTGGGTAGCAGCATGAGGTGGAAGGTCAGCATGCAGTGGGCATGTGGCAGTGGCAGGGGTTTTAACTCTGCACAGGTCTGGCATGGCAGCAGCAGCTGTGGTGCTGGCACGGTCATGCGCCCCGCCTAGGTCCTCAAGTATTTTTTAATCATACTTGTTATCATATGGATTCTACCATTCTTTCACTTTTGTTTCATTGTTGTGCACAGTGTTGTACTTCAACTTTAACAAAATATATTAAATGTGGTTTAATCAGCAGAAACCTTTAAAACTAAAGTTTTGATGGACCTCATAAAGATTTAATCCAGGTTATAGACAAATAAAACAAAGCTCAGAGAGAAGTGACTTGGTTAAAGTCCACTGTGAAATAGTTGCAGAACGATGACTGAAATAGGATTCTGGGATTTCAGTTAGAGAAATTTTCCTAACATGGCACAGAGCTGTTAGGCTTTTACAACAGAAGGCATTAGCAGGGCATTGTAGTAAGAGGGGGACATCTTTCCTGGCCCCAGTGTGCTCTGTTTGTTATTTTTTGCTCCTGCTTCAGTAGTGCCTCTGATGCAGAAATTTGGTGGTTTCCTGCCCCAGCCATGTGCCCAGAGCATGCAGTCTCTTGGCACAGGGGTGCACTGTCTTGGTGACTACTATGACTCAGTCTTCCCAAAGCAGATACTGCCCCTTTCAAATCTGGTGCCCACAGCAGCACCCATCCTCCTCTGCACGTGTGTCAACCAGCCTCAGCTCACCTGCCCATGGGGCTGTCTTCTTCTTGGACCAACTTTGACCACAGCAAACTAGTTTGGCTATCCACTGAACTGTAGAACTGCAGTTGTAATTCCACCAAGGCCCAGCTTTGGAGACAGACACCTTCCAAATTTTTCCTTCCTTGAGTACTCTCCTTCAGCCCAAGGGTATATTTTAGAGTTCTCTCGATATCTTTATATTATTCATCTCTTATAGTTTAATAATTCCTTGGGTTAAACTTTATATTGAACATACACTAAACATATATTGAACATAATACTAAACTTTTCCTTTTAAAATTTCTATCTCCTGATTGAACCCAGGCTGATAAAATGGTCTACAGTAATAATAATATTCCTCACATTTGCCATACCTTAGGAAGTTTTAATAACTTTCCCTGGACTAAATCAAGTTTATCTGGCTCCACAAAACACTGTTGATGTCCGGTGTCCCTCTGCTCCTAGAGGAAACTCTGAGTCTTCCACCACCTTTGGTATCTGAATGATCAATAAGCTTTGTACCATGGGGAATATTTATCCTGTCTCATGTGTTATAACTAAGACCTTCCCTGAAAACGTTCTCATATAAAGACTCAGACTAACATTTAATCTGCCTTGTACCCTGTCTTGAAGGCATTGGTTCCACTTCCAATCAGTCCTGCAAACTATAAACCAGTGCCTGCCAAACATGTAATTCCTGATGTTAGCATCTCTTCCCTGCCACATTTACTTTCTGTCCTCATAGGTAGCCTTCAATTTCATCACATAGCTATCCTTGGGGCAGTAAATACTTAGCAAAAATTTTGAGAACAACACAAAAGATGACTCCTGAGTTTGAGAGAGTAAATAAATAACAATCTCTGGTGTTCAAATTATGGATTATTTGACTGAAGATGGAGAGGGGGAATTACTTGATGTTCTGCTGGTTGCTTGCTCTCTGAAATCTTAGTAGTGCTGAGACTTGAGGTGTAATGATCAATGAGAAATTGGTATGGTCAGAGCAGATATTATAAATTCTCTAATACACAACCATGAGAATTTTGTCCATTGTTTTATAGTGTATAATGACTAAAAAAACAGTGTGCATACATATGGACTAATTTAACACTCTTTTTATTCTCTTTGCAGAACAAGTCATGGCTAACATAATTGTCTGCTTGCTATGATTATGATATTCCTGTTTTTCAATATTATGTTTATATTAGAGTAGCCTGTAGGCAGGTACATGTGAATTGAGTATCAGCATATTCAACAGTTACTTAGAAGCTTTCTTACTGCTTTTGGCTGTGTGTATGGGTAAAATTAATCAACCAAGGCCATAAAATTTTAAAAAAATGTTTAAATCAATTTATTACATAGATAATACAAGCAATATTCATTTTAAGCATAGTATTAGCTTAGGATTTCATATTTTGAATTTTAGAATGAAAATTAATTTTGCTTAAAAACAGGGATAGAAAAACTAACAACAGGAACTCCAAATGTTTTGTTTTATTTTGTTAGTGGTGTTTTGTTTTAACATTTGTCGGCTCCACAATCTATCTGCCTAACGTTTGAATAGTCAATATTGGCAAAGGAATCAATCCACTCATCAATTAAAGAGGAAACATCTCATTTGGTTGAATGTATTGCCTGATTCATTGAAGTAAGAGACCAATTTACACACACCAGTTAATCCATAATTTGATGTATAAACAAACACTTTAATAGCCACAGGGCATAAAAAGACATTATTAAAGAAAACAAAAAGCAGCTAGTTTAAATCATGTTAACACTTTAACATGGGTTACCAACTGAAGATTTTAGTAAAGTTACCGTAACAGTAACATTTTCAGGTGGTTAAATTTATGAGAATGTATGAAAAATAGAATAATTTAGAAGATTAAAAAATATAAATTCTATTAATCATTATATAAGCTTAATAATAGAATAATATATTAATATAATATAAAATATACCTATTATACTACATAATATATACTACTATACACTACAATTATAGTATAACATATTTGTATGTTAAATAAATTATGTAACATCATATGAAATATATAATTATATGTTATATTTAACATTTGTATCTCAATTCCATTGATATTACAACATATTAAACAGCAACAAAGTTAACAAGAAATTCATTTTTGGAATTTCTTGCAAGTGAATAAAATTAAAATAAACAAAAATTTCTTTGTAGAAAAAAGTCTATGCAATGTATAAGTTAATAGTTTTGCTTTAGCAATGAAATATCTAGGAAAAGAATATTGATTTTTTTTAATTTTCCAGAGAAACCTTTATTTAAACAATATGCCTATAGAGTCACAGTAAATAAAAGATAGTTCAACTTTCTTAATCAGAGTACCATTTTATTCCTCACAAGAAAATTGTGAGTTGTTTCCTGTTATTTCCATTTTATAGACTAATGAGTTCAGAGTGGCGAAGTGACTTACTCAAGATCACATAGCTGCTAAGTGGCAGAGTTGACACAAAATTCCTCAGCAGTGATACATGATAACATTGATCTTTTTATCACCTAAACTTGAATAGGATACTTCCAGGATGTGAAAATGATAATCATTGCTATAGTTTATAGCCTGCAAAGGAAAGAAATGTTTAGAACTTAACCTTGGAGTAGGCACTTCAGTTGAATGCCTCCTCATTGTAGAATACTGAATTTTGAAGGTCAAGTCTATAATTAGGCCACCCACTTCACTGAGTGGAGATAAAAAAAAAAAAATATATCACCCAGTTGGATAGAGAATGCTATGACATCCAATTTCAAGGATAATTTTAAGAAGAATTTCAGTAAGAACAAGAATTTTCCATCATATTTGAACCAGGCAAATATACTCTCTCTTCTAGCATTCAAAATAGAATTAAAATTGATTCTCAAAGAAAAATTCCGTTTTTTTTTTTCCCCCTGTTTTTCTCTACACTCACACTAATTCACTCTAGTCACCAAAATATGTGGAGAAATTTTCCAGCTCTCTGCGGACAACAACTGGATGTCCTATAACTCAATTCAGTACTGACACTATCTACCTGGAATTATCACAGACCCCACAGGCTAAGTGCTCAATCCCCAAAACTGTCCCCAATTTCAAATGGCAATTGCAAGTGGTACGTCCCAAGGTTGCTCACAGTTTCTGTCCAACTTGGCTATAAATCAGAATTTCCCATGATCCCCTCCTCAGGTTCTATCATTTGCTAGGATGCCTCACAGAACACAGGGAAACACGTGCCAGTTTATTAGAAAGGATATGATAAAAGATACAAATGAACAGCTAGATGAAGAGGTACAAAAGGCAAGGTGGGAGAGGGCCCCAAACACCATACCCACCCACACTGTAGCTGAAAAACTGAATTTTGAGCTAGACAAGTGTAATAGCCATCACTGTTTCCTATTAGTGACTCTAATTACTCTAAGATTTAAAAATTTCTGCAGCCAAAAACTTCAATGGCAAGAAATGGAGTAAGAGCATCAGCCTTGATGGAGTTCTCAATATCCAAATACACTTTGTCCTCAAAGACAAATCTGAAAGTACTTGGTATTAATTTATAACTATTTTGACAAAACATCATACCATCATTACCACGAAAAAGACCTTCAGACAATCTGTCATCTTGACATGCACTTTTACATACATGACAACAGGCTCTGGGTGTTCTAGACATCACTGCCACTGGAATCCTGGTCATGTTTGCTGTGGACAGGAGAACAGAGGAAAAGAATAAGAAAACAATTGACAATGACAATGGCATTTAAACAAGGAAGATATCGAGTGCATGGTGAAGATAAGTCAATAAAGAGGGCATCCTCTTACAACTCCTTAGCTTTTAATATAAAAGACACAGTGGGAGATGGAAACTGTCAAGAAGAGCAATGAAGAGGAGAATCAGAAGATTCTTCCAAAGTGCAACAAAATCATCTCCTGTCTAGGCAAGAACCCAGCTGTCATTGGATCTGTTGCCTCAGTAGAAAAAGCTGCAAAATGGTTGCAATCTTATCACACAAATGTATCAGAATTCCAGGGCAAGGTGCAGGGCTGCCTACCATCGCAGACAGCTTCATCTTTGGTGGCCTCCTGGTCCTCATTTGCAAGCAGTCGTCTAAGAAGGCTAGGAGCACATGTTGCACACAGATGGTTGCAATCTTGGAATGACAAAATTTGAAGCCACAACAGTTTTGGTATGGATTAAAATATATTTACACTATTACACCAATTTCTAGTCACTTTGAATACTTGAATAAGTGCATAACAGAATAAGTGAACCCCACAGCATTTATCAGAAACAAAATAATCACAAAACACAATCCATTGCCTAAAGAACAAGTCTTTGTTTAAAGCGATTATCATAAAAAACCTAAGTATTCTTGAAGAATTTCAAACCACCCAGCAATGCACAGAATGGAAAGTAAACTTGCCCATAATTAAGGTTATGATTAAAGACTAAATAAATATCAAGGATGTCTTTTGAAAATGTTAACTTAGTACAGAACAAAACAATTGAATTGTATGTTTGACAAGTGGCATTTTCCAGGACGTGGTAAAAATGGCGATCCAAAAAAGATATGTGAGAGTGTCCTTGGGTGTAGAAGGTGGGAGTTGGTGGAAGTGAAACAGGAATGGTAGAATATGTCTGTCCCGACCGTGAGGACATTATGCTGAGTGAAATAAGCCAGTGACAGAAGGACTAACACCGTAGGATTCCAGATATAGGAGGTACCAAGAAGTGTCAAACCCACTGAAACAGAAGGTAGAATGGTGGTTGCCGGAAGCTGGAGGGAGGGGAATATGGGGAGCTATTGTTTAAATGGAGACAGTTTCAGTTTGAAAAAATGAAAAAGTTTTGGCGGTGGATGGTGGTGCTGTTTGCACAACAATGTGAAAGTGAATGCATTTAATGCCACTGAACTGTATACTTAAAAATGGTAGAATTGATAAATTTGATGTTATATATACTTTTACCACCACCATCACAACAATGAGACAACAACCCTGCCCCTGGAGCAAATTTACTACTCAAAATACCAGATTGAGAACAACCTGTTTGGTATTACTACCCGGCGATAGCATATCTACTCTCCCCTAAATAGACCCCGAAGGTGAGTTTCCATTCAGATTTTCTGCAGTATCTGATAAGGTGCCCTCTTCCTAAAGTGGCTACCCATGTATAGTCTCTTTCAAATGATAGAAATTATTAATAACTTGTCAGAGAAAAAGCTATTTAAATCTTTATGTCCAATATTGGTTTCATTTCCTCTTTTGTCTTCACAAACCTTTAAGTGATTGCTAATATCCTACTTGTTTGCTATTGTGAGCTTGTTACCAATCTGACACTTTTAGAAAAGTAGGCACAGCACACTTATTACTCACACGGAAAGTAAGGAATGAGGATTCACATAAAATAACAGAAACAGAGGAACAAAAATCAAAATGTTTTTTGGCTTGAAAACACATAATTAGGGGAAGAAATTGGAATAAATAACTTTAAAGTAGCAATTACTTTAAAGTATTCCAAATAATTATTGGAACTTTACGAAGAGTAAGAAGCCAAACTGGGCAAGGACTTCTATATTACTTCCAGTAATATAGAGGAATGTTGTCACGCTTCCTCCTGTAGGCTTCCCCCTGCCCACTCATTGCACACCCCATGGATATGCATGTGAGACATTACAGAAAATGATGCCAGTGCGGCCAACTGCCTGCCATGTACACGCTTTATCATTGACTACAAGGAGGCATGGGAAACCACAATATACTTTCCATCCTCAGAAATCATTTAGAACTTTTCTTTCTTTCGCTTTCACTGAGTCTCTGCTATATCCACTCTAAAAGGATAAGCGTGGGTTTTTAGCCTGTCAAAGGAGTGAAAGATGACTAATGTTCTAGGGATCGCTTTTATCTTTAAAGTTTTTTTCAGTGTCTCAGAGCAGGTTTTCAATATTACTTAGGAGAGGGGAGAATCAGGCAGTGTTCTGTCCTCTAAATGGAAATGATGACTGCGGAAATGCTACTTAAGCCCCTTAAGTTTCACAGCTGAATCAGAGCTCTGTCAGACTAAGCCATGGGTTTGAAAACACACCCGTGCGGCGCTGAGCCTCACCCACAAAGTTCTGGAAGAGGACTCGGACTGGCTTTGTTCACTCTGGGGGCCAAAATCTCCACTGATCTCCTTGGGTCCTGATGTCTAAATATGACACCACCTAGAGGGGCCTTTCACTCAGGATGTGATGAAGACCTCCAGGTGTGTTGAGAATGATGAAGCTCCCACTGGTGATGGGAAACAGACGCAGTGTGCTGTATCCATATACACCCGCACAGCTGTGGTGCGGTCTTGACAGTGCGGAGTAAATCCTGGTAGTCTCCAGTGTCTCCTGTGAGGATGACAATAGAATTTTATAGCACTTAATGAACTTCTTCTCTTTGAGTCACACTGGGCAAAGAAGGTGATTTCCAAAGATAATACTGGTGGAGATTATTCAGGATACAGATGACTTAATGTAGCCCCTACAGAGCACCTTGGAATGGAGAAAGCCTTCCATAAAAATAAGTCACCGTTTAGAGGCTTCCTAGGATTGACCAAATCAAGCTGCTCCAAAGGATAGGGTCCAGGCAGACTGACAGAGATTATTACCTGAACTCTGCCACCCTGGGTTATCCCAGTGAGGCAGTTAAATCCTGAGGCCAATGGGAGCACTTTGGAAGCCAGGCAGGCAAGAACAGGTCCCAGCCCTGCCACTCACCGAGGGAACTCTAGTGAGCTTACAGCTGCCAAACTTCCACTTATGATAGAATGGTGACATCTCACCACGAAAGTTTATGTGTGATCAATGGACAATATGTGCAAAGTGCATGTGGAGTACCTGGTGCTTATTAATTCTTTGTAAATGTTAAGTACAGCTACTATTACTACTACTACTACTAATGGTGCAATATCTAGTTCTAGCCCACAAATCATGAAATAAGAGTTCCCATCAGCACACTCAGAGATTTCCAATCCCTGAGAGTCAATTCACATTAATAAATTCAGTTAGTGATATTGACTGTATCAAAATTCCTATCTACTTATTTGTCATAGGTGATGTTTTATCCTTTTTTCAGGGCATCCCAGCAATGCTAAAATCCTTTCCATTTTTTCTTCATTTCTCTGCTTCTTGTCACATTCAAACTTTCTTCCCTCCTTCACTCCACCTGTAACACCTCTTCCCTACTCCACCTCAATTGGTTCTATAGAAAAGCCACTTAATTTTGTGAGATCCATATTATACAATGCAAGATTTAACAATCAAACCAGTAATCTGGGAAATATTTTTAAATTATGCTTTGTTGAAACTTATATTTAATGTAATTGCTTTAGAATTGCTCTGTTGTTAAGGTAAATGTTAAATCAAGAACATTATTGTTTCCAATAGTTTTTTCCTCTAGAGCCTCAGGTTTTTATCTTCCAAAAATTAACAACTAAATGAAAGTCTGCCTAAATACACTACTTTCCCAACAAACCCACAGTGGAAAAATAAATGAGATTGACTTCCTTGCTGTTTTTGTAGACTCAGATGTCCACCAGTTACAGACAGGGCACACATGTACATAAGTATACACATCACAAATGGGTTAACCCAGGATATTTTTCATAATTATTTTTATTAAGGTACTTAGACAGGGTAGACATTTATTTTTGCACTTATTATTAGTGAAGCTTCACATAACAAGCCTGCAGAAGAGCTGCTTGCATATTTTATAGAATATGGTTTAAAGGTTTTAAATTAGATAAAAGTAACACAAGATTTGGCATTAGAAAACTCAGATTTGGATCTTTTTTCCACATGTTAACTATGTTGGCACTGATTAAACCAGACGCTCGGAGTCTGTTTCCTCAACTTTGAGCTGGAGAGGAGAGGATCCCTGTGTGGGCTGTTCTTAACACTGGCATGGAGAAGCCCGGCAGGTGTCTTCACACATGCGCACATTCAGGTATTCAGGTGTCTTCCCTGCTGGTGCTGACCATGGCACACCCACACTCACGTTGGACCAGGGTTTTGAGTAAAATAAATACAGTGTACCCCTCCACAAATACTCGGGACTTGGAGATAAGATCTTCCAACATAGTGTAACTAAACCCTTGTATTTAATATTTCATTTTGGAACATATGCTGATGATTTTGCTAATTTTCCCAACAATTCTGAATAGTTTTCTTGTCCTTTTTGACGCTTTGATACTCCTGACGCAGGAAAGTGACTCCCAATGGTGGAAGCCACTTGAAGTCCAGGTAGGTCCTTGGCTTCATGCAAGAAAGAATTGAGGAGCGAGCCAACAGTATAAAGTGAAAGCGAGGTTTATTCAGAAGCTGTAGACAGTCTACTGCACAGACAGAGCAGAGGCAAGTTTGCCCTGCAGAGGAGCCCCCGCCCCCTGGTTCCTGCTGCCTTTGTATTTAAGGAATGGCTTAATTATAGGCCAAACAAGGGGAGGAATATTCCTGAAGGAGCAGGGTTTCACCACCTTGGTTCTAACCTTTGGAACTTGCCCTGCCTCCATCCTGTTTTGATCAGGGCAATTTGAAACTTTGTTTTGAGAATTCCTGACTCAGTTAGGCGATGTGGTAGCAATGCTCATAGCAGAACCTGCCAGTTCCCTGTCTTACTCTCTCATTTGAAAAGCATAATAACGCCATTTATAATGTGTAATAAATCTATGTCCGACCATTTTTATGCTGTAGCCTGTGTCCTGTGGCTCTGCCCTGGTGTGTTCTGCTGACTCTGGTGCAGGGAATTAGCTCCTCTTCTGTGTCATATTTTTTCACATTCCTTGCATTTCACCTGTGGGAATCCTTTGACTTTTTTATTTTTAAGAGAGTCATTTTTCTGTCTGCCTAATACCTTGTCTTAATGCCAACTTGGAAATATTTTTGCCTATTTTTGGCTTCAAATTTTTTTGGCAAAGCATAAACTGTGAATTTTGATGCTAAGCTTGGATAAGAAAAAGCATATTCCTAAAGCTTTTTATTGGATCGCTTTCTCCTTCTCCACCAAGAGTGAGGCTTGAAACAGGCAATTCCCATACAAGCGGGCCCCTCCTCGCATTTACACATTCAGCCCTTGCCTTTCAGAGACCCATGAGTCGCATGTTGTGGGTTCTGGGTTCCTAGTTTCCTCAAACATTGTCTCCTGTAAACCTCGTTAACTCCTTGAAGCTCCAGGTCCAATGCTCAGCTCCGCAGATGCTGGCTTTGGCACTCATGTTATTTTCAGAATCTGTGCATGTTCATTTTCTTTGGCCTTAAAGAGCATTCCTTAAACTTCTGTTTGCTCAGAAAATTTTGAAATTTATTTTACTCACCATTTTAAGTGTTTTGTGCTGGAGTGTTTTCCAGAATATCTGGTTTGTTGTAGTGTTGGAACAGCCGTTGAGAAACTTTGAACGTAAAGTCACCCTTGTCCTGCAGGGATGAAACTTACTGGGCTGTGATTCGCTTTCTTTCCTCTGTCTCCCTCTCCTCTTCCTTCCTGATCTTTTCTTCCTTCCTTTTTCTACTTCTTCCTCTCTCTCTCTTTCTGTCTTTATTTCCTGTTTTTTTTTTAAACCTTTGGTAAGTTTCCTGATTAAAAAAATTTCTTCCCAACTGCACTTATCTCCACTGTATAATTCTGCTATTAGCAATGTTATTCTCACAAAATTCCCTAGATACCTAACCAGATGTTTGACTTTATTTCCCCTCTGGAACAGTTTATATGTAATAGAAATTACCTTTTCCCTGAAGTTTCAGTAAAAATCATATGTAAAACCATATAGACCTGATATATTGAGTGGGTAGGTTTTTATCCACCTGATTTAGTTACTCTAGTGGCTTTAAATATATTCATGTTTTCTACTTTTTTTCACTCTTTGGAGTCAGGTTTGGGAAGTTTTATATTTTAGGAATTTATCAATTACAACTTAAAAATATTTAATGATGTAGGTCTCTCATAAGAGTTTTAAATATCTAATTTAGCTGAGGTTATAGCCTCTTTTCAGTTTATCATAATTAACTTATGTTTTCCCCTTCTTTCTGATCATGATCTTGCTAGAGATTGGCTTGTTTTATGCCATTTTGAAAAGGTCTTTTTTATTTGTTGGAAATGTGTCTCTCTGTCTCTATCTCTCTGTATTCTCTAACAAACTAATAATATCTGCTCTCAATTTTTTTCTTCATTCAATTTTCTTTATTGTTTTGTTTTTTTTTCAATTTTTCAAGTTGGATTTTCAGATTATTCATTCTTAGTGTTACCCAATACCTAAAATACATATTAAAGCTATGAATTTCCTTTTAAGTGACTCATTAGCCACATCCTATATGTTTGAGTTTATTGGCATAAAGTTATTCACAATATTTTTATAACCCCTTTAATGTTGTAGAATCTATAGTGATTTCACTTCTCTTATTCTGGATATTTGTACTTTGTATGTTCTCTTTTTTCCTTATTAGACTCATTAATTTCCAGTATTGAGCCACGACCCTTCTGAATATTCTACCCAGTAGCCTTTGAATCATGAGCTGATTAGGACAGGCAGTATTGTCAGCCCTGTGAAAGTGTCAGGTACCATTACCTGTAACTTTTTCTCATCATTGTTTAACTAGACTTGTGTAATTTTCTCATGCACATGCCCTGATCAGTTCTCAACTGGACTTGAAGAAGGTTTCAAGATGCAAATCTCCAGAGTTATTTGCTTCTTTGTAGTTCTCTCCTCTCCGACACTCAGCTCTAATGACTGTAGCCGCCTTGTGCAACCTGGACTCTCCCTTTTTGTCTTCCCAAGTCGAGGAACCTACTGGCTCTTCTCTTCTTAGGCTCCCCCGGCCTGCATCATAGCCTGCCTGCAAAGTAGCAGGATTGGACTCACCATGTTTGTTTCTCGCCTTTCAGGGATCCTAGTTCTCTGCTGCCCAGTGTCTTGTATCTTGAAGACCAGTGTTTTATATGTTTTGTCAAGACTTATAAACTTTTAGTGAGCAAGGCAGTGTGACATTTCTGTAAAGAGAGATACATAGAACAATGGAACAGAATAAAGGGTCCAGAAATAGATTCGCTATTACAGAGACAATTGAATTTTCACAAAAGTAAAAAGCCAATTCAGTAGAAAAAGAATAGATTTTACCACAAGTGTGGCTAAAACAATTGGATTTTCTTAAGAAAAAAAAAAGATTTCTTTATGAAGACAGAAGAATAGAATGAGAAGGAGAAGAAGGAAAAGAAGGAGATGGAGGAGGAAGAGGAGAAATTTGCTATCCTTCTTACCAAATTAAAAATATTAACTCAAAATAAATTATAGACCCAAGTGCAGAACCTAAAAGAATACATAGGAGAAAACCCTTGTGACATTGGATTAGGACACATTTCTTAAGGAACTAAAATCAAAATTCATTAAAAATAAATTTATAAAATGATTTTATCAAAATTATAACTTCTCCTCTTCAAAAGACACTTAAGAAAATGGAAAGATAAACCACATACTACAAGACAATATTTTTTAAGTCATATATCTGATAAAAGACTTAAATCCACAATAATGAACTCTCAAAACTCAGTTAAAAAAGGAGTAAAAGGATTGAAGACACTTGATCAAAGATGATACCAGGGTAATAATTAAGCACATGAAAGAGACTCAACATCATTAGTCATCAGGGAGGTATAGTTCCAAAAAACTGAGATACCCCTACACAGCTATTAGAATGGCTAAAATTAAAAAGACTGACGGTGCCAAGTATTGGTGACCATGTGAAGGAACATCAACTTTCAAATATTTTGGATGGGAACATTATATGGTATAACCATTTTGGAAAAGGTATTATCGGTTTCTTAAAAATTTAACCACACACTTATCATATGTTCCAACCATTCCATCCCTGGGTATTTACCCAAGACAAATGAAAACAGATGTCTGCACAAATATTGCACATAAATATTGTTAGCTTTATTTACAATATCCAAGTGCTCATCAACAGTTGAATAGATAAACAAATTGTAGTATTTCTATGCAATGGAATGTTACACCAAAAATAAAAATGAATGAAATATAAATACATGAAACAACATACATAAGCCTCAGAACAATAAATTCAAGTAAAAGAAGACAGATCAAAATAATATATAATGTGTAAATCCATATGCATATAATTCTACAAAATATAAAATAATCTATAGTAAGAACAGGCAGCTCAGTACTTGCCTAGGGAAGGGAATGAGGGATGGAGAGAAGTTGGAGAGAAAGAATTCAAAGGACATGAAAAAACTTTTGTAAGTGATGCATTCATTATCTTGATTGTGTCAATTGTGGTTTCATGGGTATATGCATATGTAAAAAACTTATTAAAAGGTATAATTTATTTGCATTTCCCTGATGATTAGAGATGTTGAACATTTTTGCATATGTTTGTTAGCCATTCTTATATTTTCTTTTGAAAAATTTCTATTCATGTCCTTTGCCCACTTTTTGATGGGGTTGTTTGATTTTTTCTTACT
>CM052437.1:100376442-100439042 GCA_028533085.1 Varecia variegata
AAAAAAATAAAAAAAAATCAGTAGAAAAAAAAAGGTATAATTTAAATATGTGCAGTGTATTGAGTTTCAGTTATATCTCGATAAAAGACTACAGCAATATATATACATATCCTTGCATATTTGGAAGTCTATCTCTTTAATGGAAACATATATCTTAAGGGCATATGAAAATAAATATTGATATTCTAACCAGTATGGGAAGTATGAGAAATGACATATTAAAAATATTTCAGCATAGTTCACAAGAATAAAATATTAGAAACTATCCAAAAATCCATTTTAGGTGAGTTGCTTAATCAACACAGCTATTAAAAAATAAAATGAGGCTATAAAAGTTTATGTGGGAAGTGAAAGAACACGATACAATGCAGCATCCATATTGTGTCTCCACTTGAGTAAAACATAGGTATTTGTGTGTGTGGGAGTACATGTGTATACTATTTATGGAAGAGCACACACAAAACTTGTATCCAGAAAGGAAATGGAGGTGCTTGGAATGAAGATACAGAAGAAGACTTACTTTGCATTAATGTGTGTGTGTGTGTACCCACTTTGTCCCTTTTCAATTTTGTGCATTGTGTGTATATTGCATATTCATTAACAAAGGGAAGAGAAAGAGGTGGAGGAAGAGGAGGAGAGGAAAGAGAAGAAGGAAGAAAGAAGAAGGAAGAAGAAGAAGAGGAGAAGAAGAAAAGAAACAGCAGCAGCAAGAAAAAAATAAAAACATTCTTGCACTGTTTAAGGTAAATACTGAGAAAAAATTGGGGGATGGGTAAGTGTGCATTCTTTATTCTTGTTAGGTTCATCTGTGTGGATGTTCTCTGGTCCCCCAGTTCCCAGTGTCAAGAATGAGTACTGGTCCCAAGTCGAGCGAGTCGATGATGGATTGATCAGAAACACAGAGCAACTTAATACAGTTTACCATATAAAAAGAAAACACATTCCAGAGACAATGGAATGGGTCAGTCTCCAGGACTGGAGAAAGACAATGGAGGCTGAGCACATGTTGCCTTTTATAAGCGCACTAGTTTGTCCCGCCTTTCCTCAGCAGGATTGGTTGCCATTTCCTGCCTTTGGGGGTTATTGACAGGTTGGTGTTATATAACAGATCACATGACAGGTTACATAATAGGGTAGATTATATACTTTCTGCACATACGTCTTTTCTAGAATTTTCCATGAAGCTCCATCCATGTTATGCTAATTAGATAGTAATGAGCTCTAAGTTACTAGAACTTTTTACTATGTATGTTCCCACCAGGGAACAGTTCCTAGTTGCAATTTGGTTCCTAGCTACAATTCGGTTGTTGCTCTCTGCCCCTAGACACCTCTCTGCTTGTTTAGCCTGCATTGTTTAGCCTGCATCAGACCTAACATTCTTGTACCCTAACCTTATGTTTAACACCAGATCAGTAGAGAAAAGATGAGTAAAGCCAATATGTGATAACACATATATTTATGTTATACACATATATATGCATTTGCACAAATACACACATAGGTGCACACATACACACATATAAAACATTTATGAGTTCACTGACTTGCCATTCAAGTGAAAATGCACCAGTGAAAAACCTCACTGAGGAGTTCCTAAATAGGGAATTCAAATGTTTATGCTACAAAGCAAAGATTTCATGGAATTATGTTAAGTATCAAAAGCTGGTATTGTTTTAGGTCAGAGTTAGTCCACAGGTCTTCATATGACAGATGAAAACAACTCTCCTTATTCCCTGCTTAGGAAGAAATGTCCACTCAGCTCAACGAAGTGTCTGGTATCATCTAAAACTAAGGGGTCAAGGTTTTGAAGTTAGGAGCCTGGAATAATGAACTTTTCACTAACATTTGCTTTCTGCTTCTCCTTGTTGGAAAGTTAATTAAAATTTTTATGGTGTCTGTTTATTTTTATATTATGAAATAATTCCTAAAAACCTCAGACCCAAATTAAAAAAAAAAAAGAAATCTGTCATTTATACAAATTACATTTCAGAGTTAAAAGAGAATGTGAGATTCTTTCTTTGAAGGGCAAAGATGGCCTTGTCCACAGGGGACCAGGGTCTTAATGAAAGGTAAGGAAAATAGAGATCATGGTACCACTAAGGAAGGGGAAAATGGACGATGTAGCCATAAGTTAGCCAACTTTGGAAATGCTGCTTGGATGGAGCACTGGTAGCATATAGACAGGGGGGAACTGTATTGCTAGTCAAGCAGAGTTCCACAGATACAGGCGTCTTGTCTTGCCATGTGTTTTCCAAATAATTTTGAGTCAAGAGCAAACATTGCCAGCAGACTGAGTGTGTAAGTATTCTGATATTTTATTTTAGTTTTTGCCAATAGAAATAACTATAATTTATTACTAATTTTTATTGTTTGTTTTTATTTCAAATGTTAAGAATGTTAAGGGGCACACATTTTTGTTACATGAATACTTTAAATAATGCTTAAGTCAGGGCTTTTGGTGTGCCTATCACCAGAATAGTGTTCCTTGTACCCAATAGGTGAGTTTTTAATACCTCACAGCCCCCCCCCATCTTCTCCCTGCTTGGTTTCTCATGTCCTTTATATCTCTTTGTGCCCATGTGTACCAATCATTTACCTCCTACTTTTTAGTAAGAAAATATGGTGTTTTGTTTTCCATTCCAGAGATACTTCACTTAGGATAATGGTCTCCAGTTCCATCCAAGTTGCTGCCAACAACATTATTTCATTCCTTTTTATGGCTGAGTAGTACTCCATGGTGTATATGTGTGTGTGTGTGTGTGTGTGTGTGTGTGTACACACACACACCATGTTTTCTTAATCCACTCATGAATTGGTGGGCACTTAGGTTGATTCCACATTTTTGCAATTGTAAATTGTGCTGTGACAAACATTTGAGTGCAGGTGTCTTCTACCCAGCCATCAGGTTGCTGGATTGAATGGTAAGTCTACATTTATTTCTTTAAGAAATCTTCATACTGTTTTCCATAGATACTGTACTAATCTGAAGTCCCACAAACAGTATATAAGCATTCCTTTTTCTCTGCATCCACACTTGTATCTCCTGTTTTTTGACTTTTTAATAATGGCCATTGTGTTAGGGGTAATATGGTATCTCATTTTAATTTTAACTTGCATTTCCCTAATGATTAGTGATGTTGATAATTTTTTTCATATGCTTGTTGGCCATTGTCTAACTTCTTTTGAAAAACTTCTGTTCATGTCTTTTGCCCACTTTTTGATAGGGCTGATTGTTTTTTCATGCTGATTTGTTTAGTTCTTCATAGATTGTGGCTATTAGCCCTTTGTCAGATGTATAGTTTGTAAATATTTTCTTCCATTCTGTAGGTTGTCTATTCACTCTGTTGGTTGTTTCCTTTACTTTGAAGAAGCTTTTTAATTTCATTAAGTCCCATGTATTTATTTTGTTGTTCCTGTATTTGCCTTTGGGTTTTTACTTATAAATGTTTTGCATAGGCTGATGTCTAGAAGAGTTTTTTCTACATATTTTTCTACAAATTTTAAGATTTTATGCCTTACATTTAAGTCTTTTATCCATCTTGAATTAATTTTTGTATATGGAGAGAGATCGTGGTCCTGTAATTTTCCCAGCACCATATATTTAATAGGACTTTTTTTGCCAATGTTTGTTGTATTCTTTGTTGAAGAGCAGTTGGTTGTGTGCAGATGGTTTTATTTCTGGATTCTCTATTCTGTTACAGTGGTCAATGTTTCTATTTTTATACATATACTGTGCTGTTTTGGTTACTATAGCCTTGTAGGATAATTTGAAGTCAGGTAATGTTATGCCTCCAGATTTGTTCTTTCTGCTTAAGATTGCTTTGACTATTTGGGCTCTTTTTTGGAACCAAATGAAGCTTAGGATTATTTTTTCCAGATCTGCAAAATATGACATTGGAGTTTTGATAGGGATTGCATTAAATCTGTAAATCTCTATGGGCAGTATGGACATTTTAATGATGCTGATTCTACCAATTCATGAACAAGGGATGTTTTTCAATTTCTTTGTGTCACCTATGATTTCTTTCATCAGTGTTTTGTAGTTCTCCTGGTAGAGATCATTCACCTCTTTGGTTAAGTATATTTCTAAGTATTTTTTTTTCTGTGTAGCTCTTGTAGATAGTATTGAGTCCTTGATTTGACTCTCATTTTGGTTACTATTATGTATTGAAATGCTACTGATTTGTTGTGTACATTGATTTTGTAACCTGAGACTTTGATGAATTTATTTATCAATTCTAAGAGTCTTATGGTGATATCTTTAGGATTTTCTAGATATAAGATCATGTCATCAGCAAACAGGGATAGATTCACCTGCTCCTTTCTGATTTGGATACTGTCTATTTCTTTTCTTGCCTGATTTCTCTGGGTAGGGCTTCCAGGATTATGTTGAATAGAAGTGTTGACAGTGGGCATCCTTGTCTTTTTCCAGTTCTTAGGGGGAATTCTTTCTACATTTCCCCATTCAGTATCATGTCGGCTGTGGGTTTGTTATGATGTGTGGCTTTTATAATTTTGAGGTATAAACATATGAACATTTTATTCCTAATTTGTTTAGAGTTTTTAATCACGAAAGGGTGCTGGATTGTATCAAATGCTTTTTCTGCATTTATTGAGATGATCATATGATCTTTGTTTTCGCTTCTGTTTATTTGGTGAATCATGTTTGTTGATTGGCATATGTTAAGATAACCTTGCATTCCTTGCTGTCATACCCACTTAATCATGGTGAATTATCTTTTTGATGTCCTGTTGAACTCAGTCTGCTAATATTTTCTTAAGGATTTTTGTATCTATGTTCATAAGGAATATTGGTCTGTGGTTTTCTTTTTTTGTTGTGTCCTTTCCTGGCTTTGGTATCAAAGTGATATTGGCTTTATAGGATGAGTTGTATAGTAACATCCTTCTTGATGTTATGGAATAATTTCTGTAGGTTGGATACCAGTTCTTCTTTGTAGGTCTGGTAGAATTTGGATGTGAATCTGTCTGGTCAGGGGTATTTTTTTGTTGAGAGACTTTTTATTACTGCTTCAATCTTGCTGCTGGTTCTTGGAATGTTCAGGACCTCTATTGCTTCCTAATTCAGGCTCTGGAGGTTGTGCATTTCCAGGAATTTATCCATTTCCTCTAGCTTTTCTAGTTTGTGTGCATAGAGGTTTTCATGGTATTCACAGATGATATTTTGGATTTCTATTGCATCAGTTATGGTGTCTCTCTTTTCATTTCTGATTGAGCTTATTTGAGTCCTTTATCTTATATTTATGATTAACCTGGCTAGGCATCTATTGGCTTTGTTTATCTTTTCAAAGAATTAACTTTTTGTTTTGTTGATCCTTTGTATTATTTTTCTGGTTTCTATTTCACTTAGTTCACTCTGAACTTTGTCTGAGGTTTGTCATTTCTTTTCTTCTACTGGCTTTGGGCTTGGTTTGTTTTTCTTTTTCTATACTCTCAAGATGTGAAATTAGATTATTAATTTGTGATCTTTCTGTATTTTTGATATGGGCATTTACAGCTATGAACTTTGCCCTTAGGACTGCTTTTTTTCTGCATCTTACATATTTTGTTAGCTCATGTTTCCTGTGTTGTTCAGTTTGAGGAAATTTTGATTTCCATTTTAATTTTATTATTGACTCAAAGGTGGTTCAGTAACACATTACTTTATTTCCATGTTTTTGTGTAGTTTTGACAGGTCCTCTTGGAATTGATTTCTAATTTTATTCTACTGTGGTCAGAGATGATACATGATATAGTTTCTATTTTTTTTAATTTGCTAAGACCTGTTTTGTGGTCTAAGGCAAGATCAATCTTGAAGAATGTCCCATGTGCTGATGAGAAGAATGTGTATTCAGAAGTTTTGGGGTAGAATTCTTTGTTAAGGTTCATTTGTTCTAGAGTCCTGTTTAAGTCTACTGTTTCCTTATTGATTTTCTGCTTCAGTGATCTGTCCAGCCCTGTCAATGGTATGTTGAATTCCCCAGCACTTACGATACTACTCTTTGTTTGCTTAGATCTAGTAGAATTTGCTTTGTGAATTTTGGAGCTCCTGTGTTAGGATCATATATATTTAGGATTGTTATGTCTTCTTGTTGAAATGTTCCCTTTACCATTATATAACCGTTGTATTTATCTTTCTTTGCTGTTGTTGATTTGAAGTTTATTTTATCTGATATGATAATCACTACACCTATTTGCTTTTGGTTTCCATTGTGTAGAATTTTTTTTCATTGCTTTTTCTTGATTCCGTATGAGTCTTTTTTGAGTTAGATGTGTTTCTTGGAGACAGCATATAGTTGGGGTGTGTTTTTCCATTCTTTCAGCCAGTCTATGTCTTTTAATTGGGGTATGAAGTCCATTCATGTTCAGTGTTAGTATTGACATGTGGAATGCTGTTCAGTTCATCCTATTGGATGATAACTTGTTGTTTTGTTTTCTCTCTTGTGCTGTTGTTTCATAAGATCAGTGAGCTATAACTTTTGGCTTTTTTTACACTGGTAGGTATCTATTGTGCTGTTGCATGTATAATGCACTTTTGAGCATTTCCTGTAGGGCAGGTCTAATAGTGACAAACTCCCTTAGTATTTGCTTCTCTGGAAAAGTCTTTCTTTCTCCATCATTTGTGAAAATTATTTTTGCAGGATACACAATTCTTGGTTAGAAATTGTTCTGTTTAAGAAGATTAAAATGGGGCCCCAATTCCTTCTGTCTTATAAGGTCTCCACTGAGAAGTTTGTTGTTAGCTTGATAGATTTTCCTTTGTTGGTCAGTTGTGACTTTTTTCTTGTTGGTTGTAGAATTTTCTCCCTCATTTTGACATTGGCTAGGTTGATGTCTTGTGTCTTGGAGATGTCTTATTTGCTATGAATCTTCCTGGTGTTTGGTGCATCTTGTATCTGGATATCTTAATCTCTGGCAATACAGGGAATGTCTCCTCAATAATTCACTCAAACTGGTTTTCCATACTTTTTGCTTTTTCTTCTTCTCCCTCCAGGATACCTATAATTCATATATTGGCTCATTTCACATAGTCTCATTTTTCTCTAAGTGATTGCTCATTCTTCCTTATTCTCTTTTGTGCAACTTTTACTGACTGTGATAGTTTGAAAACCTTGCCTTCAAGCTCTGAGTTTCTTCTGCTAGCTCTAGCCTGTTGTTGAAGCTTTCTGCTATATTTTGTAATTCCTTAAATGGCTCTTCCCTTTTGTTAAGTAGTGTTATATCCTTTCTAATGTTGTCTATCTCTTTGCAAGTTTTTCATATTTTTCATTCATGTCTTGACTTTTTTTTTTTTGGTTTCTTTGTTTTGGTTTTCAATTTTCTCTTCAATTCCATTCATCTTGTTTGCCATCCATATTCTGAGTTCTATTTCTGACATTTCAACAATTTCCTTTTAGTTGGGGTCTCTTCCTGTGGGTCTATTGTGATCCTTTGTGGGTGTCAAACTAGCTTGTTGTTTTGTGTTGCTGATTTATTCTTATCTTAAACCTTTCCTCTTACCTCAGAGTTAATAGGTTTGCAGCACACCTTTTCTCCTTTGCTGGGAACTATCCTACTTAGTGAGAAGGAGGAGAGGTCCTTAGATAACACTTTTGTGTCCTACTCGAGACCTGGAAGGAGAGGAGCAGATGCACTGAGAGCCTGTAACACGGCTATTCTCCTGTTTCATCTCAATCTCCTGTGGTTGTCACAGTCCAAGCCAGTGCTAGGGGATAGTCATTCAGATTGGTGGGTTGGTCCCCAGGCTATTACTGAAGCTTGGGCAGGGGGTTTCATAAGTCCCTTTCCAAAGAGGTGGGTGGTGTGACCTTGGCCAGTGTTGGAGGATCTTCATGTGGAGTGGTGAGTTGGTCCCTAGGCTGCTAATGGAAGCTCAGACAGGGACCTGATGAGTCCCTCTCCACTGAGGTAGGCATTGCAGGAGATTGCTCTGCATGGGTCTCCCTGCAGTGTTTCCAGTGGCTGTTTGGCAAGGATAGCTAGATGGTGGCCACAGGTGTTAGGGCAATGGGCATTGACTCCATCCAGGTCTAGGTGTAATGGTGTTACATGGTATGGATGGCTTGTGGCTAGCAGGTCTGTGATAGAGAGCTGCACTGCAGGCATGGTGTTACATGGTGCCACAGGAGCATAACCTGCTGACCAGTGTGTAAAACCAGTGAATTTGTTCTGCTGATTGACATTCAGGGCTGTGGGAGCATGGCCTGCCAGCCAGTGCATAAGGCCAAGGGGCATGCAGGTGTGTGGGGACATGGCCCACTACATGAAGCATGGGTCCCTGGGAGTGTGAACCTCCATGTAGTGCACAGGGACAGGGAGCTTGTTCTACTGGTTGGCAGGTGGGGCTGTGGGGTTGGGCTGCTGGGGTCTCTCTTCACTCAGGTCCTGCTGAGGATGCTACCTTGAGACCTCTCAAGCTCTGTTCTAGTTCCCTGCTGCTGGGGGGCACTTGGCTCCTAGCCATAGGCATTTTAGAGTGCCTGCTTTTCTTGTTTCCTCTCTGGCCTGGCAAGGGACAACGTTGGGGTAGTTGCAACAAAGCAGTCCGTGCATAGACTGGGTGCTCTGGACTGGAGAGCTCCCAGTGGCATCAGCTGCTGTAACCCAGGAACAAAGCTCAGGGGCCCTTGCTGAGCCTGCTCTCCAATGCGGCTTTACTATACAGTCTCCAAGCTGTTCCCTGATCGGTATGGAGGCCTGTGGCGGTGGTGGCGGTGGGGGCTCTCACAGCTCAAGCCCCAGTGCCATGTGGGGAGTGTGGAGTCCTGGGTCTCTCTCCTTTATCCCTTCCCCATGTGTAGGGGTCTCCCTCAGGTACTTTCTGATCTTGGTAAGTGGATCTCTCTGTCCCCATCTCCTTTACTCTGAGTGTCTCCTGTCAGTTCTCTGATGATTTACAATACTTTCTCCAAGAAGGTCCATCTGCAGGTGGGCATCAACTTCTGGTTTTTGATGCTTTCCTAGAGAGAAGCATGTGTGGGATGCTTCTACTCTATCAGCTTGGCCCTTCCCCCTCTTCTCTGATATTTTATATCTGTCCTCATTTAAATATTCAGTCAGTCAGTAGATATGTATGAAGCTACCACAAAGTGCATTACCTGACTGAGGTTCTGAGATTTTCAAAGGATTTCAAAATACTGCTCTAGTCCTTAATAATATTAAAATCCAAGAAAAAGAAAGGAGTTATAAATAAACATCTGCATTTTTCATAACAATTATTTGTAATCTCAGATTTGGAAGGTAGCTTCATATTCATATAATCCAAAACCATTTCCAAAATGTGTAGCTGTTTATACACTCACAGCAGAGGGTATCTGAGAGTACCCTTTGCTGTAAGAAAAGAAAATGAATAACTGCATCTGAAGATTTTTTGATGTGCTCTTTTGAAAATATATTTGCTCATTTTGCAATCATCACAATATTTTTGCCACTGTCAGTATTGTTATTATTACTATTATTGTATAATAATAGTCATGGGAGACACACACTCAAAAAAAGATGCATTCTAAATTTTGTGGAAATGTGTGTTCACTTTTCAAAATTTGAAGGCCACATATGTAATTTCACTTCATTAACAATTTCAATACTGTATACTATAGCTTTAAATAATCACCCTGCAAACTGTATTTTAAAAAATAGTACACTGACCAATGCTTCACTGTTTATGACCTTTAAATGGCCTTATCATAGAGATATCACACATGAAACTCTCTATAATATTTTCCAGTGTTCGAGCAGATTAGGCTTTTTTGCACATTCTCTCTTTCTCCCAGTTTAACCTTCTGTTCAAGGAGAAATGAGTGAGTCTGATGGAGACTTTTAAGTGAACTCAAACTACATCCTAATGATAATTTGCTGTAAAGTAATGGGCTCACAACATTTTATTAAAGATCTGCTCTACAGTCTTATCTATGGTCAAATCACAACTTCATCTACGTCTCTATTTGCCACTGCCAGCATTGTTGCTATTACTATTATTATATAAGGTGGTTAGCACAGTACAGTAAGTATGCAGTGAGTAGTAACTGTCGCTACTGTCTTTGAATGTTCAGCCCTAAATAGTGGGCTTTCATTCTGTATTTATTAAAATTAATAACTCTTTTGCTATTCCTAGAAATTTTGTAGTATCTTCTCATTTATGGCTTTCAAGTATTCCTAAGGTCTATTTATTTTTTTTACTCCACTTGAATTCTGTTTTGAAAATTCCACGGATAGATAAATCTTTTACAAATATTACCTTATCTGAGTACTTCAAATGTAGTAAACTATATTCTTGGCAGACCTCCAACTTCTTCCAATTGTTACCTTTTGCCTCATCATAAGTACATCTTTGGGTGCTTCTTGACTCTTAAAAATATTTTTGTCTTTTACAGTCTCTTTTTTTTATAATCAAACTTACTTTCAGCTACAAGTTTTTTGTTTTGTTTTTTGCCACATACTTTCCCTAAAATGTAAGATGCACATTAGATTGCATTTGGTCTGAACCATCTTGAATACTGAGGTAACTTGATCTCTTTTCCTCAGTGATTTTTGTTTTCATTTTTCCTTAACCTACCAGATATTTTTAGGTCTTTAAGAATGGCTTTGCTAGTTTTCTATTAATTTTCAACAAGGAAAAAGACATGGAAATGCAGTCTGGGGCCTCTCAAGTTAATCTCCTTTGTACCTATTCTGCTTGAGGACCTGGAAACTTTTTTAAAGTCATAAATTGGCTTTCAGTGGCTATAGAAATATAGGTTCACAAGTAATTTATGGTCCATCACATTTTAAGAATCCTTAGCCTGAATAATCCTACATGAAAAATGGTTTATTTTATTGGAAAAGTTATAATGATAAGCTTGTATGAGAATATATTGTATAAATCATAAAAAAAGAACAGAAACAAACTCTTGTATCTTTAGGGGTTGACTTTAACCTTTGTCTCTGTAATGAGGTTGAGATGCTGGATGCTAAGACAAAATGTGTCTTCTACGAAAGGGTAAATATCAGTTCCCTCCGGGCAAGAAAGTTCTTTTACATGTTCCCTCTGATTATTCTTCTCGTGTGGCTGTGGGGCCAGTGATTACGATCACCTGTGCTCTCCTCATAAAGGGGGCAGCACACACAAAACTTTATTCAAATATAGGCTCTATTCTCATTCTACCCTTGCTTGAATTATTTTTTGTCCTCATGTATAAACTAAGGATTATAATATGGAATTTGTGTTGTTGACTTCTTAACCTTCTGAAAAGTAAAAGGAACTATAAGCTAAGCCCTTTACAAATCCCCTGCTATAGATTGAACAATTGCTCTTTCTCTTTACTCTTCGGATGTTGGGGTCTAAATTAAAGACCCTTTGTTTCCAAGCATGGAGCAAAAGGCTCCACCTACTAACACGTTTTCTTTACTTTCCACACAAAAGTACAGAGAACACTGCAGTAACAACTCTCACCGATGTGTCTGGAGGAATTGTTCACTGGGAAGCTCAGGGGTGAAAGGCAGAGGTCATGGCCATTGTCCTCTGAGTGGCTTTGTGTCCTCACTGTCACCAAGTTAGTTTAAACACTAAGGCAGCATTCTCTACATTATACCTATCATTGAAATTAGACTATTAAGTGTATAGCGTTTTTTGAGAGTTCTTCCTGAATATCGATGCAACCAATGTGTATTACAGAACTGATGGACAGTATAAGATTGAGTTTCTCAGATTTGTCCTGTCAAATCTGAGGCTGCTGCGTGCCAGTGTATCTGTTCCTGCTTTCAGCTGAGTTTCTTAGACCACTTTTTGTCTGAAGATGGTTTTCTTCTTGTACCAATTCTTAGCCCAAATTTATAATTTTAATATTCGCCATGGGAATACCTTTTGATAAAGGGGAAAGTTTGCTCTCTATACAGCAAATAAATTACTCTTTCTATAGCACAAATGTGATGATATTCCATTTCTGCTTCATAAAGTCCTTCATAAAGGACCCTACAGCATGGCCATTTTCCCTTGGAAGCCTCATCCCTGCTTTCCACATCCCACAACACGTGTTTCATACAAACTGAACCTTTCTGAGCAATGCTTTATTTGTAGTGAATTAGCCAATCCTCACAAAAGACTTTTCAATTAGCCATTACATTTTATATAATGTATTAGGAAATTAAATATCAACAAGTTTAGATTATTTCCCTAGTTTCACAAGAATGTTGACATTTCGTCTGAAAATACTGAGTTTCCTGAAATTTAATTCTTTCCACATTAAATGACCCAGGTAAGACAAGCCAGCACTAGACAGGACTTCCAGAATGGTGAGGGGCCTTTATGGATCTGCTCCTCCACGAAAGCAATAAAAACACTGTCAAAAAGTGTCAGAATCAACTTTATCAAAACTCTGGCTATTAATCACAGGCTTGCAACAATCTCAGGAGCTTTTACTCATAAAAAACTGCTATATTGCTGTGAAAATAATAGGGTTTGTGGCTCTGTAACTTGACTTCCTCCTGTCCCCTTTCTCCAGTGTCCTGGAAGCCTCGAAAAATGGAAGTTTGCAGCTGCTAAAGTGGACAGGCTTAGCGCTCCGCAAAAATCCTACTCTCACAGCATTGCCGATATCACATCTCTCTGAAAAGTGCTGTGTGCAGAGCATTGCCATTATTTAACCTTATTTAACCTGTGATACCAGTTGAAAACTAGAGCCTAATAAACATTTAAAAGAAAGATCTGGGAAAGAGATATCCATGGGCTGTACAAATTCTGACGTGTCGTGGGGTATCTGGCAGACGTGAGCAGGACAGTGTGGGTACCCAAGGTAGACCTGAGAGGGTCCTAATCTCTCACCTCTGGCTGACCTTAGGGTCTTATGTAAGCAGGAAGTGAAGCCTAAGACAGAGAAGCAAACTCAATATGTAAGGTATGCCCCAGCACATCTGTAGATCTTTAGGTGGAAAACTTATTTGTTTAATACACTTAAGAAAATATCTGGCTAATTATAAGCTGACCACGTATGACAGGGAACACAGACTTTATAGAACTACTTCAGGAAAGTGACTAAACAAACAAACAGCAGCTAAAAACCCTTAGACCAAAACCAAAACCAAAACATTAACAACAAAACGAAAACAAAAACAAAAAAACACAAAACAACAAAATAACAACCAGAAATACAGCAACAACATCAGAGCCTGTAGAATAGGGGGAAATCTGATGCTCAAAGTTGTCACATTATATAAGCTAAAAAGCCCAGTTTTGAACAATATGCTATCGAAGGAACAGGATTCAAGAGAAAACTGTCCCTGAGAGGGCCCAAATGTGGACTGACTAGAAATTATATTAAATCAGAATTATAAATATGTTCAAATAACTAAAGAAAATCATGTGTAAGAGAACTAAAGGAAAACAGGACAATGCTGTCTTACTAAATTGAGAATATCATGAAATAGATCAAAATTACAAAGAAGAACCAACTAAAAATTCTGTATTTGAAAAGAACAAAACAGAAATTTGAAAACTTATTAGAGAGGATCAACAATGTATTTGAGCTTGCAGAAGAAATAATCAGTGAATTTGAACATGGGTCAACTGAAATTATCTCCTCTGAGGAATAGAGAGCAAAAATAATGAAGAAATGCTAACAGAGCTTCAGAAACCTCTGGAGCATCATCAAGTACACCAATGTACACATAATTGGAGTTCCAGAAGAATATGAAATAATGGGAAAAAAATGTTGATGAAAAACATCAATCTATACACCCAAGAAACTCAATAAACTCCAGGTAGTATAAACTCAAAAAGATCCAATCATAGATGCATCATAGTCAATTTCTTGAAAGAAAAATAAAGAAAATCACAAAGACAAAAATGCAAAAACAACCAAAATCCTCATTGTGTACAATGTCTTCTCGATAAGATTGACAACTGAATTCTCATCAGAAGGCCAGAAGGCAGTGAGATGACTTATAAAATTCTATATCATTCTATATCAGCAAAACTATCTTTCTGAAATGAAGATATTCTCAGAAAAATTTAAAAAATAAAAATAATTTGCTCCTAATAAGCCTGCCCTACAAAATACTAAAGGAAGTGTTTTGGATGAAAAAAACCAGGACACTAGAGATTAACTCAGATCCAAATAAATAAATAAAGAGCATAACCAAAGCAATTAAACAGGTAAATATAAATATACATTTTAAACACTTTTTATCCTAATTGATTTAGAAAGCATTTCATAAAACAATAGTTACAAAACAGTTTTTGTGGGCTTATAGTGTATAAAGTTGCAATTTTTATGACAACAATAGTACAAATGAAGGTATAGAATTTATTGGAGTAACATTTCTGTCTACTATTGAAATTAGGTTAACATTGTTCTGAACTAGATTATTTTAAATTAAGATGTTAATTGTAATCCCCAGGTAACAACTAAGAAAATAACCCCAAAATTATAGCAAAGAAATAACAAAAGAATTAAAGTACCACAGTAGAGAATATCTCTTTAACAAAAGACAGCAATTTTGAAGGAACAGGGTAAGAAATACTGAAGACATATAGATTACAAATAACAAAATGGCATACATAAATCCTAAATTATCACTAATCACATTGAACATAAGTGGGTAAACATTTCAGAGAATGGATAAAAAAATGTAACAAAAAAATCCCCCAAAAAGACATAATTTAATAGTAAAGACACAAATACATTGAAAGTAAAAGGATAGACAAAAAGATATACTCTGCAAGATGGTAACTAAAAATGATTTGGAGTGGAAAAAAAAACACTGAGACAAAAATTGTTAGTAGATGATTGCAGGGACATTTTGAAATGACAAAGGGATTAATCTGTTAGGAAGATACAATGGTTAAGCGCGTATCTACATTTAAAAAGCCCAAAAATACATAAACCACGAAGTTACAACATAATTGATGAGAGAAATTAATACCTCAGCCATATTAGTTGGAGACTTCAACACCCCATTTTAAATAACATGTACAAAAGTAAGCAGATCAACAATAAAATAGAAGAATTGAACAAGAAGCCAACTAAACTAAATGAATCTAAAAATCACAGCACCATCACAGACCATATGCAAGGTTGTAAAACAACACCATAAATAATTTAAAATGATTGAAATCACACAAAATATTTTCTTTGACCAAAAAGGAATTAACTTAGGAATAACATAAGGACATTTCTGAAAATCGATAAATATGTGACATGCTTGAAGTTCTGACTCGGGGAGATAGGGGTGGGGGGAGGGGATGAGTGTATACCTACATGATGAGTGCGATGTGCACTGTCTGGGGAATGGACATGTTTGAAGCTCAGACTTGGAGGTCTGGGGGGGCATGGGCAATATATATAATCTGAACTTTTGTATCCCCAGAATAGTTGAAATAAAAAAAAAATAATAAAAAAATGTGAAAATATAAGAGTAAAAGAGAAAATAAAAAGAGGAATTATAAAAAATATTTTGAGATGAATGGCAATGAAAGCACACCTAATAACATTATGACATGCAGTTAAAACAGTGATTGAAGGAAGTTCATAGTTGTAAACACCTATATTTTAAAAGATCTAAAAATCAATAACCTAAATTTTCACCTTAAAAAATTGAAAAAAATATCTATTGCTAATGCAGTCAGAATAAAGGAACCGATAAAGATTGGGATATAAAAAATAAAATAGAGAATATAAAAATAATATAGACTATCAATAAAACCAAAAGTTTGCTTTTTGAAAAAAAAAATTATAAAATCTATAAACCTTTTAGATGCAATAATAAATCAAGAGAGAAAACTCAAATTACTAAAATCAGGAATGAAATAAGTATCATCACTAACAATCTTAGAGAAACAAAAATTATTATAAAGTAATACTACAAACAGAGAGACAACAAATTAGAAACTTAGATAAAATGGACAAATTCCTAGAAAGACAAAAAGAACCGAAAGTGATTCAAATAGAAATAAAAATATGAATAAATCTAGGAAAAAAGTTGTTATTGAATTAGCAATTCTAAAACTTCTTACTAAGAAAAGCCCAGGTACATTTTGGTCACTGGTGAATTCTACCAAACACTTAAAGAAGAACTGATACCAATTGTTATGGACTGAATAACAAGTACCCTAACCACCCATATGACTGTATTTGGAGTAATGAAATGATTAAGGTTAAATTAAGTCATAAAGATGAGGCCTTGATCAGATAGGACTAGTGTCCTTATAAGAAGAGACCAGGGAGTCTGCCATCTGTCCTTACCTGAGAGCGTAGAGGAAGGGCCATCTGAGGGCACAGTGAGAAGCCAACCATCTATGAGCCATGAAGAGAGCCTCCCCAGGAAGTGAATTTGCTGGCAGCTTGATTATGTGCTTCTAGTCTTTAGAACTGTGGGCAAATAAATTTCCTTTATTAAAGTCACCCAGTCTGCGATATTTTGTTATGACATCCCAAACAGACTCACAAACAAATCCTTCACAAATATTCCAAAAAATAAAAAAGAGGGAACACTACTAAATTCATTATATGAGGCCAATATTACACTGATATCAAAACAGACAAAAACATGAAAAGAAATCAGAAGGACAATATCCTTCTGAATAAGTAGAGACAAAACAATCCTCACTAATGTACTAAAAAACCAAGATCAGCAGCAGATTAAGGATTATATACTGTAACCAATTGGGATTTATCTCAGGAATGCAGGGTTGTTTTAACATTCTAAAGTCAATGTAATATACCGTAATGATATAATGAAAGACAAAACAACACATGATCATCTATATAGGAGGCAGAGAAATTATTTGACAAAATGTATTACCCTTTCATAATTAAAAGTATTTAATAAACTAAAAATTAAAGAAATTTCCACAACCTGTAAAAAAATTCTGCTAAAAACCCACAGCCACCATCATCCTTTAAGGCTAAAGGAATGAATGCTTTTCTCCTAAGATCAAGAATGAGACAAGATGACTGCCTGCTCTTCTATCTTCAACATCATGTTGGAATTTCTAGTTAAGAAAAATAAGTAAGAAAAATAAATAATATCATTCACATTGGAAAAGAAGTAAAACTATTTCTAGTCGTAGATTTCATCATTTGTGTATAGAAACCACTACAAACCCACTAAAAATTATTAGATCTAATAAATGTATTCAACAAGTTTGAAGATTATAAGATCAACATAAAAAATTAAGTTTGTTTTTATATGCCAGGAACCAAATATCTGAAAAAGAAATTAAGAAAACAATTATATTTTTAGTACCATCGATAATAACAAAATATTCAGGAATAAATTTAGCAAGAGTTGTATACTGAAAATCACAAACTGTTGAAAGAAATTAAAGAATACATAAATAAATAAAAAAGGAATCTTATGCAAGTGGACTGTAAGTCTTAATATTATTTAGATAACAATACTCTCTATCCATCTACAGACTCAAACCAATTCCTATCAGATTTCCAGCTGGTATTGTTGCAAAAATGAATAAACTGATCCAAAAACTCTCATAGAAATGCAAATGACACAGAATAGCCAAAATATTTTTTTTTTAAAATGTTTCATCCTACTGTGGTAAGAATGCTTAACATTAGATATTACCTCTTAACAAATTCTTAAATACACAAAACAGTATTGTTGATCATAGGTACAATGTACAAGAGATTTCTCGAGTTCATGCATCTTGCTTAACTGAAACTTTATACCGGTTGATTAGTAGCTGCCAATACTTCCCTTGCCCCCGTCCTATCCCCTGGCAACCAACATTTTACTCTTTGATTCTTTGAATTTGACTGGTTTAGATACCTCATATGAGTGGAATTATGCAGCAATTTGCCTTTGTGTGACTGACGTATTTCACTTAGCATAAAGCCTTTGAGTTTCATTCATATTGTCACATATTGCAGAATTGCCTTCTTTTTAAGGCTGAATAGTATTCCACTGTATGTGTACAACACACTTTCTTTATACATTCATCTGTTGATGGACATTTGCACAGTATTGCCTAAGGTGAATATTGCTACAATGAACATGTGAGTACCAGTGTATCTTCAGGACCACAATTTCAATTTTTATTTGATAAATTCCTGGAAGTGGGATTGCTGGATCGTATCATGGTTCCATCTTTAATTTTTGGAGGCACCACTCTATAGTTTTTCATGGTAGCTGCACCATTTTATGTTCCATCAAGAGTACATAGGGTGCTCTTTTCTCTAAATCTTCATCAACATTTATTACCTTTTGTTTTTTGATTTTTACCACCACAGGAGTGAGGCACTGTCTCACTGTGGTTGTATTTTGCATTTCCCTGTTGATTAGTGTCATTAAACATTTTTTTTTCATATATTTGTTGGATATTTATATATCTTGTTTGAGAAATTTCTATTAAATACTTAGCCCATTTTTAAAATTGGATTATTATTATTTTTTGCTATTGAATTGTAAAAGTTCCTTATATATTTTGGAGATGAGCCTTTTACAGATACATGGTTTACGAGTATTTTGTCTCATTCCATAGTTTGCCTTTTAGCTCTGTTGATTGTTTCCTTTGATTTGCAAAATCTTTTTAGGTTAAAATAGTCCCACTTAATTATTTTTACTTTTGTTACCTATGCTTTTGGTGTCACATTCATGAAATCACTGCCAACACAAATGTTATAAATCTTTTCCCCTGTGTTTCCTTTTAGGAGTTTTATGATATCAGGTCTTAATTTTAAGTCTTTTTTTTGAGTTTTTGTATGGTAAAAAATAAGCATACAATTTCATTCTGAGGTGTGTGGATATCCTATTGTCTCAACACTATTTGGTAAAGAGACTATCATTTCCCCACTGTGTGTTCGTGGTACCCTTGTCAAAAATCCGTTGATTGTATATGCATAGATTTATTTCTGGGTTCTCTATTCTATTACATTGGTCTGTATTTCTGTTTTTATGTCAGTACCATACTGTTTTAATTATTGTAGCTTTGTAATATATTTTGAAACCAGGAGGTGTGATAACCCCTACTTTCTTTTTATTTCTCAAGATTGATTTGAATATTTGTAATCTATTGTAGCTCCATATTAATGTAGAACTATTATTTTCTTTTTATATAAAAAAGGCATGGGATTTTTGATAGAGATTGCATTGAATCTGTAGAGAGCTTTGGATAGTATGGGGATTTTAACAATATTAAGTCTTCTAATCCATCAATACTGGATGTCTTTTCATTTATTTGTATCTTTTTTAGTTTTTCATCAATATTCTATAGTTTTCATTATATAAGACCTTTATCTCCTTAGTTAAGTCTATTCTTAGTATTTTATTATTTTGGTGCTATTGTAAATGGTATTGTTTTCCTAATTTTCTTTTCAGATAGTTTGTTCTTAGTGTGTAGAAATGTAACGGATTTTGTATTTCAATTGTGTATCCTATAACTATACAGAATTTAATTATCAAATAAATCTAAAATTTTTTTATGACGTCTTCAGGATTTCTATATATAAGATGAAAAACAGATGAGCCATTACCTGCGGTCAGGGCCATGGACTGCAAATGGACATGAGGAATCTTTGGGAATTGATAGAAATGTTCTTTCTATTTTTAAATCACTGAAATAAATAACAAGTATTACTATCAGATATTTGTGTCCTCTTCCAGAGCAACTTCTCAATCATATAAAATTAATTTTGCATCCAATAAAATGAGACTTAAACTCAAAAAAAAAAAATCATGTCATCTCCAGACAGTAAGAATTTTACTTCTTTCTTTCTGATTTGGATGCTTTTTATTTTTTTGTTGTATTATTGTTCTGGCTAGGACTTCCAGTACTATGGTGAATGAAAGTAGTGAAAGTGGGCACCCTTGTCTTGTTCATGACCTTGGAGGAAAGGTCTGTGAACATAAGTATGATGTTAATGGGTTTTTCATATATGGCCTTTATCATATTGAGTTTCTTTCTTTGTATTTCTAGTTATACCTAGAGAGGTTTTTTTTTTTTTTTTTTTATCATGAAGGTTTTAATTTTGTCAAATATTTCTTCTGCTTTTATTTATATAGTCATGTATTTTTATCCTTTATTCTGATAATATGATATATAATTTATTTCTTTTTTGTGTGTATTGAACCATTCTTGCATACCAGGGGTAAATATGGCTTGGTCTTGGTGTAAGATCGTTTTAATGTGCTGTTAGATTTGATTTGTTAGCATTTTGTTAAGGCTTTTTGCATCTGAATTAGTCAATAATATTAGCCTGTAGGTTTCTTTCCTTATGGTATCTTTGGCTTTGGTGTCAGGATAATTTTGGCCTCATAAAATAAATTTGGATATTCTATTATAGAAAGTGGACTATTAAAATCTACTATTATTGTATTATATGCTCTGTATTTTTCCCTTCGGTTCTGCCAATGTTTGATTTGCATATTTAGGTGTTCTGATGTTGGCTGCATATATGTTTATAATTGTTATATCTTCCTGGTGAATTGATTCTTTTATCATTATGTAATGGCCTTCTTTTCTCATTGAATTTTTTGACTTAAAGTCTATTTGATGTGATATAATTATACCTGCCCCATTCTCTTTTTGTTACAATTTGCATGTAATATGTTTTTTTTCTTCCCTTCACTTTCAGCCTATGTGTGTCCTTAAAACTAAAGTGAATTTCTTACAGACAACATACAGTTGGGTCTTGTTTTATAAATCCATTCAGCCACTCAGTATTGTTTGGTTGGGGGAATTTAATCTGTTTACATTTAAAGTAATTATTGAGAGGAAAGGATTTGCTACTGCTATTTTGTTAGTTGTTTTCTGCTTGCCTTGTACTTCTTTTGAGTGTCTTTTTCTCTCATTCTGTCTTTTTTGAAGTTTTTAAAAAATATGTTAATATGCTTTGATTTTTTTCTTTTGTAAATTTGTGTGATTTCTATAGGTACCGTTTTATGGCTACATTGATGCTTATATAAAATATAACAGTCAAAGCTGATAACTACTTAAGTTCAATCACTTACAAAACTCTACATTTTGACTCCCTCTCCACTCTTTATGTTTTTGTTGTCTCAATTTACATATGTTATTTTAACATACTTTTAGTTATACCTATTTTAATAATTTTGCATTTTAATTTTATACTAGTTAATAATGATTTATCTACCACCATTACAATAATATAGTATTCTGCATTTGTCTATATATTTACCTTTACCAGTGAGTTTCATACTTCTTAGGCTATTATGTTGCTGTCTCACGTCTTTCCATTTCAGTTTGAGGAACTCCCTTTAGGATTTTTTGTAAGTCAGTCTAGTGGTGATGAACTTCCTCAACTATTGTTTGGGTGAATCTTTCTCCCTCCTTTATTTTTGAGGAGTAGTTTTATAGAGTATAGATTCTTGATTGGCAGTTCTTTACTTTTAGCATTTTGAATACATTATTCCAGTCCCTTTCTGCCTGAAATGTTTCCATTTAAATATCCACTGGTAGACTTACTGATGTTTTCTTGTATGCAACAAGTTGCTTTAATCTTGCTCCTTTCAAAATTCTCTCTTTGACTTTTCACAATTTGACTATGTGTATCAGTATAAATTTATATGGATTCATTTTATTTAATGTCTTTTGGGCTTTTTAGATTTGAATGCCTGTTTCCTTTTTCAGATCTGGGAAGTTTTAAGCCATCATATCTTTGAATATGACTTCTTGTACTTTATCTTTCTCTTTTCCTTCTGTAAACCCCATACGGCATACATCATTCTTCTTAATGATGCCCCTTAAATCCCTTAAGCCTTCTTCACTCTTTTTTATTCTTTTTATTTTTTTTCATTTTGCTCCTTTGAGTAAATTATTTGCAATGGTCTTTGATTACCCTGATCCTGCTTGGTGTTTTCCAGTCTAAATTTCTATCTCTATTATACCCCAGGCTGGCAGACTCTATGGGACCTGTCAGAGCTCTGAGATTGGCAAGACAGATGACAGTTTTCTGGGCAGCCCTGGAAAAACTGGGGCATTGGATACATTGATACTCTCTCTCTCTCCAGGGTGTAGGTGAATATGGGATTTTTCATTTGCAGCACTTTGTTTTGACCAAGGAGGAGGATCTATGGTGTCAACCAGTCCAACCTTCTGTCTCCATTTTCTCTCATGTAGAGAGACTGTGCTGGTCCTGTCAGAGCTTTAAGACTGGAAAGAGACAAAACATTCCTCTGGGGAGCCCCAGTTGTGGCACTAGATGTGCAAACCAACCTTTTTTCTCCACTTAAAGAAGCTAGGAGGTAGGGGATCTCATCCTAATTATGTGAAGCTGCGCTATGCGTAGAGATTTTGGCAAGAGGGTTCCTGAATCTTTCTACCAGCTTTGGTGCATCTAGTTTTGCCTTCTCTTGGAGTGCAGAAACCTCTCAATTCATTTCTGGATTTCTCATAAAAGCATGAATGTTTGTTCATTAATTGTGGCTAAATCAGTGTGTTAATTGGGGAAAGAGGCTCCAAAGTTTCCACTCTGCCATCTTTGTGATGTCATCTTAGCCAAAGCATTCTTGGAAGAAAGAAAAATGTTAGAGAATGCATACTTCTCAATTTTGAAACTTACCACAAAGCCAAGGTTTCTGAGACAATGTAGTACTGGAATAGGACAGACATAGAGATCAATGGTATTTATTAAGAGTTCAGAAATAAATCTTTACATTTATAGTCAATGTATTATCAACCAGGGTGTCAAAGCCATTCAATGATGAAAAAGTCATCTTTTCAACAAATAATACTAGGACAACTGAATAGAAACATACAAGAAAATGAAAAACAATTCATATCTCATAACATATACAAATATTAACCTAGAATGGATCAAGATCTAAATGTAATAACTAAAATTATAGAACTCTTAGAAGAAAACATAGGAGCAAAGGTTCCTGACTTGGGATCTGGCAATGGTTTCTTGCTTTTTTTTTTTTCATTTTGAGAGAAAATATACATATATAATTCACCCTCTTTACCATTTTTAAGTGTACAGTTCAGTGGTAATAAATCAATCTATATTATTTTCTTTTCCTTTATCCCTTCTATCCCTCCCCTTCCTGGAATCTGGTAACCACCAGTTATACTCTGTCTTCATGATATCCAAGTTTTTAGATGCCACATATGTTTGAGAGCATGAAATATTTGTCTTTCTGTGCCTGGTTTATTTCTCTTTACCTAATGGTCTCCAGTTCCATCCAGGTTGCTGTAACTGACAGGATATCATTCTTTTTTATGGCTGAATAACATTTCATTGCTTGTATATAATAGATTTTCTTTATCCATTTATCCATTGATGGACACTTAGGTTGATTCCATATCTCAGCCATTGCAAATAGTTCTGTAATAAACATTGGAGGGTAGATATCTCTTTGACATGTTGATTTCCTTTCTTTTAGATATATACCCAGTATGGAATTACTGGATAATATAGTAGTTCTATTTTAGTTTTATGAGGAACCTTCATACTGTTCTCCATAGTGGCTATAATAATTTACATTCCAACCAACACTGTACAAGCATTCCCCTTTCTTCATATCCTTGGAAGCATCTGTTATTGCCTGGCTTTTTGATACAAACTATTTTAACTGGGGTGAAATGATATTGTTCTATGATTTTGACACACATTTTTCTGATGGTAGTGATGTCAAACATTTTATCACATACCTGTTGGCCATTTGTATGTCTTCTTTTGAAAACTGTCTGTTCAGATATTTTATCCATAAAATAAAACTCAAACAAAAGAATCCAAACAAAGTAAAAAGAACACACCAAATATTCTACACTTTATTTCCAGCCCCCCTCCCACATTTTGACTTTTAGTTCTCTCAATTTATATGTTTTTATATTACCTATCTCTTAACAGGTTACAGTAGCTATTATTGTTTTTGATAGATTTTTCTTTTGGGTCTTAGATCATATTATGAGGGAATTGCACACTACATATACAGTAGTAGAGTATTCTGGGGTTTTTTGTCTACTTAATTTTACTAGTGGACTTTATAACTTGAGTTTTTGTTTGCTTGTTAGTAATTTTTTCTTTCATATTGAAGAACTCCCTTTAGCATTTCTTGCAAGAAGGGTCTGGTGGTGGTGAATTTTCTCAGCTTTTGCTTGCCTTGGAAAGACTTTATTTCTCCTTCATGTCTGAATGGTAATTTTGCTGGATACAGTATTCTTGGATTATAGTCTTTTTATTTTTCTTTGACCACTTTTCAAATGTCGTTATACTCCCTCCTGGCCTGTATGGTTTCCATTGAGAAGTCTGTTGCCAGACCAATTGGAGCTCCTTTATGTGTTATTTGCTTCTTATCTCTCGCTGCTTATAAAATCCTTCTTTCATCCTTGACCTTTGACAGTTTGGTTATTATATGCCTTGGGGTAGTCTTATTTGGGTTCAATCTATTAGGTGTTCTAAGACATTCTTGCACCTGGATACTTATCTTTTCTCAGGTTTTGGAAAGTTTTCTGTTATTATTTCTTTGGATAACTTTTGTACCCTTTACTCTTGCTCGCTCCCCCTTGAATATCAATATTTTTTAGAAGATAATTTCTTTATATCTTGTAGACAGTCTTTGTTTCTTTTTGTTTTTTATTCTCCTTTGACTACATTTTCAAATAGCTGGTCTTTGATATTGCTGATTCTGTCCTTTGCTTGGCTAATTCTGCTGTTGAGAGCCTCTAAATAGTTCTTCAGTTCAACAAATATATTTCTCACTTCCAAGATTTCTTTTTTTATTATTTTAATATATTTGTTAAGTTTCTCTGTTAAACTTCTAAATTTCTCCTCTGTGTTATCTTAGAGATCACTGAGTTTCCTTGAAACTGCTGTTTTGAGTTCTTGGTCAGAGAGCTCACAAACTGCTGTTTCATTAGAGTCAGTCACTGGATTTTTGCTGTGTCCTTTTGGGGAGGTCATAGTTCCTTGTTTGTTGTTTTCTGTGAGTCTATGTCTATGACTTTACCTTGAAGGATTAGTTATTTATTCCAGTTTTCTTTGTCTAGCATGTTTTGCTTTCTTATTGAATGTATTTGCTTAGAGAATGTTCACTAATATGTTGCTGACTCTAGGTGGCGCCTTAAGCCCAGGTTTGCCTCTGCTCTAGTAAAGGGTCAGAGGGCTGCATGACCCAAATTGGGGAAGTCCCAAAGGGATTATGCTGGCAGTGTAGGAAAGTTGGCTATTGGTTTGTGCCCAGGGGACCTGGGGAGCATATCTCCTATAGCGTGGTGCTGCTGAACAGACACTCTGATTTGACATTTTCTTTGGCTGAGTTACAGAGCAGTTTCCAGGGCTGGGGATGACAGCCCCACTTCCCCCCTTTGTCCCTGCCTGTCCTCAGGGATATTTCTCCCTTCTGGCAGTCACGATGCTTCCCATGTGTTAAGGCAAGGACAGATCTCCTGCCAGGAATCCAAGAAGGTGGAGAAGTTGGTTGACCATCTCAATTTTACTTTTTCCCTTATGGACACTTTGAGTTAGGGGGAGATTTTCCACGTGATTGGTGCTGGCAGAATGTGGGTATTGTGGATGTGGAGGTCCAATTCTCCTACCATCTGCTTAGAATTTTTCCACTAATCTGTTGGGTCCAAGAACTGCTTGTCCTCAAACTTGAGCTCTGGGTGGATGCTGGGGTAGATCCCAAAGCTGTGTATTTGTTTTTGTTTTCTGTGGGGGAGGAATCAAGCCAGCTTGCCTCTCTGCTGCCATCCTGGAATCAGAGTCTGACCATGGTTTTCTGGATGTGACACCAAAAGCACAAGCAACCAAAGTGAAATTAGATAAATTGGACTTCATAAAGAACAAACAAACAAACAAACATGTCACAATTAGACGCCATTGTACACCCACTAGGATGACTGTAATAACCAAAGGAAACCCCAGGTAATTCTAAGTGTTGGTGAGGATGTGGAGAAACAGGACCCAACAATTCTACTGGGTATTAATTCAAAAGAAATGAGAACATACATCAATTTGCAAACTTTGAGTCTTCATAGCAACATTATTTATATCTATAGCAAAAAAGTGGAAACAACCTAAATATCCATCAGCTGAAGAATGGATAAACAAAAGTGTTATATCCATACAATAGAATATTATTCATACAAAATATTGTATGCTGACACATGCTACAACATGAATTTGGAAAGCATTAAGTTATGTGAAAGAAGCTAGAAACAAAAGTATATATATTGTTTAATTCTATTTTTATAAAACATGCAGAATAGGTAAATCTGTGGAGACAGAAAGTAGGTCAGTTCTTGCTTAGGTTGAAGTTGGGAGGGATAGGCAGTGACTGCTAAGGGGGTCTGGTTTTTTGGGGGGTGATTAACATGTTCTAATGGTAGATTGTGGTGATGGTTGCATAACCCTGTGCATACACTGAAAATAAGAAATTGCATACTTTAAGTTGGAAAATTTTATCATATTTGAATTAAATTTTAATAAAGCTCTTCAAACACACAAACAGGCATACATATACACACACACACACCATTTGGAGACACTTATCAGATTTTGAAAGGCAATAGTAAATTGTCAGGTTTCAGTAACTTACATTAAGTTCCTGAGTTTGAGAATTTCAAACCCCAAATCCCTCTAAGATAATCTTTGCTGTTGTTGAAAGAGAGTTACAAGTCCCAGGAGTGAGCAAAGGGATGGTTGCAAGTTTTCTGTCAGTCTGATAAATTCACTCTATTAAGGGTCCTAATCTCTGTTTTACCCTTATGTGTGAAAGCTGGCCCTGGAAACACTGCTTTGGGAAATATCTATAATAAATATTGTAGCTATACTGAAGTTATGGGTGCTTCTGTGTGATCCAAATCATCTAGTGATTCTATGTTATGTGGTCTGAGCTAAAACCCAGGGATAAGTGCACATAAGTTGGCTATGAGGGGCTTTCATGCTTTTTTCCTTTCAGAGTTAGAGGTTTTAACATGTGACAGGTAAAGTGGGGAAATATATCTACTTAAATCTACTTCAAGAAAATACTGATATCTAGAGGTCATTTTTTAACCTGATCCATGGAATTTGACTGCTATTGGAGTACAGAGTAAGTTGAATAGTTGAAAAGACCAAAAAGAAAATTCTTTGAATATCATTTATTTAACCTCAGTGTGGCCAATGCTGCCTTCCTTTCAACTGCATTTTTAATCTATTTGATTGCCACAAAGTGACCTTTCAGGTGGTTGACAGGTTTTGTAGCATAAGGAGCAGACACATTAGCAATGGTCCTGTCAGGGTGTGTGCCGCAGCCTTGCCTGGTCGGGCACATGGCACTTCCCTGGGATCTGTGCTAAGCAATCTCACTAAGCGCTGGAGTTAAGAATCAATGTTTGTTTGTTTGTTTTTTCCCTTGGAAGCCAAGAAGAAATACTGTGTAAAACACAAAACTTCTTATAAATATTTATCCAAAATGTAGCTCCAATAGTTGATATCAGAGAAGGGCTGAGTGGATGTGACCAACGGAATGCGAGCCTGGTAGAAACAACCCGGATATTCCTGAACCAGAGATGTTAGTCCCTGGCATGAAGGCCTCATGATGCAGATGCTTTTCTGGAGATGAGTGGATACCTGAAGGGTTGTCAGTGCTGAGTTGGCCTGTGATATAATGCTAAGTGCTGAGTAAAAGGACTTCTGTGGAGAAGGTTGGGGAAGGGTGTCACTGGAAGTCCTTTCTTCAGGGGTGAGATTTCAACCTATGAACAGACCTAAAATAGACCAGGTATTATAAATTAAGACTAATGCAGGGATAATTGCCCAGGGTCAGTATCTTAGAAATTTATTTCTTAAGCTTTATGTATTATCCATTCCTTTTATTTTACCTTATTGCTCTCTATTTCTATAAAAAAGCAAGCAAAAAGAGCCCTTACGGTAAATGTCCCAAGGTAGGTAACGGTGGTTGCCATCTCTGGTTTATAGAGTGGGAAGAGCAGGCATATGCTCAGTGCTGTAACCGGGCTCGGGGATGAACATTCACGGAGCACAGTGGGCAGTGGTGGGGGCGTGCAAGGAAAGCCAGCAAGAGCCTTCCTGGGGTCTGCCACAAAGGAGGAAAGGAGTGAGTGATTCATCTGACACAAGACCCCTGACTGATTGTCCCTGCAGAGAATTGGATGTTAAAGGCTGGGCAGTGGGGTAAGAAATCGTCAACTCCAAACCTCCCATTTGACAGAAGAGAAATCACGAGAATTGAAGTTTTGGGAGGAAATGTAATTGACTGGTATTTGCCATACTCTGTATTGGTAATGTGGCACATGAGGCGAGAGAAAACAGAGAGCTTATGCTCTTCAGAGTGTCCAAGTGCTGGATTCCCAGGGTGGAATAAGGCCTCATCTCAGGCCAGCAGCTTCGGAGAATGTGGCAACAGCAAGGATCGCCCTTCACTTCACTTTCTGGGTAGAGCAGCCTCCCTTTCTCTCTAAAGCAGGACACCACTGCTGCAGGAACCGCTCCTTTCTGAGCCTCTATTTCAAGGCAGAGAGAGAACTTTTCTACTTCTCCCATTCCACAACCACGTACCAAGCCACGTGTAAGCACACACCCAGAACACACTCACTAATTTTCAACACTTTGTCCAGGGCTGTGGTGTCTGCCTAGCTGGAAGTAGGGAAGATTACTCCAGATGCCTCAAAACAAAACAATACAAAACAAAAATATAGCAGTCTTGCAACAAACGGAGATGTTGTATTTCTGAATTAGATAAAGTCAGTAAGAAAAGGTAAAAGAGGGACAGACTGACTTGATTTTTCCCAGGACATGGCATGAGACAGCTACTGATTATTTTTCTCAAGTTGAATCTTTTGACCTTGTGGTTAATAAAAATTCCTCTCAGGTATGCTGAACATTAAGTCCTAATTTTCAATATTGCTAGGATAATTTTGTGTCTTTCTGTTTCTACATGGGTATCTTATTAACAACCTGGGAGAGACTGTGTCAGAACTGTGAGTCAGATGTCATTTAAACCAGAGAATCAAGATGTATTGTTCTAAAGCAATAGTTTCGCACCTATCCTGCATTTCAATGAACTATACCTTGACTTCTGTAAAAGTGAGGGCACTGCTTAATTTCAAACATCAGACGATGATTTTGATCAAGGAAAAATAAGATCTGATTCTTTAAAATCACTGATGATGAAAAATTATATTAAAGGTCCGGATGTCACCTTTGCTAGTGTTGTATCTGTTTCTATGGAAACATTAGCAAAACCAAAAGCCTCTTTGAATCTCTCAGTGGGTAAGGTGGTCTCTGCCATCTTTTATAAGTGTATTCTTTAATTCAAATCTGTAGCTGACAACAGAACTCTATAGATTATTATTTTAAATGATAATGTTCTTGTGGTAAGTATTTTTCTCCTAGTGAATTGCCATAATTTGGAAGTTCTCTATCTTTTTAAATACAGAAACAATAATTACATGGGCATTTGAGGAAGGAGAAGTTATGAGGTGGTGGCAACCTAGCCAGACTTGTGCCAAAGAACAATAGTACGGTCAAATGTCTATAGCAACTCAAATGTGCTACAAAGTATATAATGACCCAATGTGGAGGTGGGAGAAGGGATAATACAGAGGAAATCTAAGCATCTAAGTTGCTTAAGTTAGGCACGGGGTAGTTGTCAGTATCATTCCAGGCTAGAGAAATAGCGATTTAAGATCCAAATTATTGGAGGGAGAGATATTCATTAAGATGAGTTCTACAGAAGGTCTGGTCACCACCAAGAAAGCTATAATGTTGAATAGTCACATTCTCTGAAGCTACTGGCCTGAAATGAGGTGTTACCTCATCTCAAAGGTCAGACATTTGGACTAAGTGTTTAAATGAGGGCTGTGCAGGGGATTCAATCACACAACACAAAGAAAATATAAGGATTTCTATTTATATTCACTTTCTTTTTTAAATTTATTTCTTTTAAAACCATTTGTAAAATGAGAATAATAATAGTACCTACTTCATAAATTTAAAAAACCTTTTTTTATATATGTTTTGATTTTGTTCAGCAATTTTATTGAGTTATAATTACATACAATAAACATAATTTATTTTAAAACAGTCTAATTTAAATGTGTATAAAGTTCAATGAGTTTTAAGAAATATATGAGCTACTACCACAATCAGGATATAGAATACTTTCATTCCGAAAACTTTCCTGTTTCTCTTCCCAATCAAAATATACCCGCCAAGCTCCATTTAATCACTGCTCTATTTTCTGACATTACAGAATAGATTTCTTTTCCTAAAATTTCACATGAAAGGATCAAACAATGTGTACTCTTTCATGTTTGATTTCTTTATCTAGAATAATGTTTTTGAAATTTATCCATGCTGTGTGTATCAGCAGCTTGTTTATTTTTTAGTGTAAAGTAGTATTCAATTCAGTAGTATTTAAATGTATATAGATGATAGCATATTGTATTGAAAGTATATTTGTAGATAGTATTTAGTTCTTTTATATATACCGGTTCTATTTATAACAAGTATTTTATATACACTTGTCCCTCGATATCCATAGGGGATTATTTAATAGTTCCAGGATCTCCTGCAGATACCAAACTCTGCAGACGTTCAAATCCCTTTATAAAATGGCATAATATTTGCATATAACCTGTGCACATGCTTTTGTATACTTTATCTTTGGATTACTTATGATATCTAATTCAATGTACATGCTATGTAAACAGTCGTCATACTGTATTGCTTAAGGAATAATGACAAAAATAGTCTGTACGTGTTTTCTTTTATTATTGAAGCTTTATTTTTCTGTTTACAAAATTCACCCAAGATAATGTAAATATTCATTTATGTTATCATGTAGCCAACACCACAGCGTCTTCACTGTTGCTTTATAAAAGTCCTGACATTTAGTAAAGTAGGTTACCCTACCTTGTTCCTTTTTATCAAGATTGTCTAGGTTTCCTTGGCCTTTTGCATTTCCATGTAACCCTTGGAATTAGCTTGTCTGTTTCCATAAATAGAGAACTACTAATATTTTGATTTAAATTGCCTTTAATATATAAATTAGCTTGACACAAATCGAATAGACATTTTGCACAACTTTCTTTAGATTTACTTTAGATTAATATTAACATTTTTATGTTTTTACAAGTGGCATATTTTAAATTTATTTCTAACTATTGTCAAGATATAGTTGACAATACAGTTGAATCTGTATATTGAGCATGTATCATGCAACTTGTTCAACTCATATGAATTCTAAACTTATTATATGTCATCTGTCAGTCATGAGTTTTACTTAATTATTTCCAGTTTTTATAAACTTTGCATCATTTTCTTTCTTGCTGCTCTGGCTAGTACCTGAAATCCAATTGTGGTAGTTTCATTCCTGATATCAAAGGAAAAGTTCTCAAAATTTTATCCTTACAATATTTACTGTAGATTTCTTTTTGTCCTTACTCTCTACTAAATTAAAGAAGTTCACAACTACTGTTAATTCACCAAGTTGTTTTCAGCCTTAATGGATGTTACATCAGTATAGTATGGTGTGGGATTGTGCTCTGCGGTATTTTGTGGGGTGGTATGGTATGGTGTGGTGTGGCGTTGTGTCATGCGGTATGGTTTGGTATATAATGGCATAGTGTGCTATGGTATGGTATGGATTGGTGTGGTATGATGAGGTATGGTATGGTGTAGGTGTAGTGTGGTGTGGATTGCTGCAGCATGGTATGGTATGAAATGGTGTGCTGTGGTGTGGTGTAGTACGGTGTGGTGTGGTGTGTTATGATATAGTATGGTATGGTACGGTGTGGTGTAGCATGGTACAGTTGGTATGAATGGTGTGGTATGGTGAGTTTGGTATGGTTTGATGTGTTAACAGATGATTTTCTGATGAACTGTTTCAATCACTTACATTAGAAATAAGCAAGCTGATACAAATACTTCTAAGAATAGAAAACTAGGAACTAGAAATTCTTTTCAACTAGTTTTACGAAGTGAGCATATCCTTTGTACTAAAACCCAACAAGAAAGGAAAACTGCAGCCCAATCTCATTCATGAATATGGAAAATTCATAAACTAAATATCACAAATCAGAGCAATACTTAATACTTAATATAAAGATGTTATTATATTTTAGGTAACATACCTTACCTCCTAGTAGTTTTAAACTTTTCCTTTTTTTGTTCTACCTTTTACTAATGTCTGCAGCGGATACCTTTGCTGTCTGCAGAGGGGCCTGAAACCTCCCCAGTAGGAATCTTAGTCTCTCCCTGTGGTCTGTGGTCCTTCATTGCATGGCTTGGCTAATTATCAATATCTTCCACTAGAATGTAAACGCCAAGAAAGAAGGAACTCTCTCACCTTAATATTCATCATTTATCTAAGTACCCAACAGTAGCTGGAACTTGATAAAATCAAGCAAATAATAATTTAAAAAACCCAAATAACAAAACAATACAAAAATCCAAAAACTAAACAAAATTTGTTAGGTATAAAAATGAAGGTGCCTTAAAAACTCCTTCATTTACATACCAGTCACTTCTTGCCAGTTATCACTATAAGGTAGGCGACTATTTCCAACTAGGCACTGTTTATCTGAGTAGAACACAGGTACTCGAGTTCCTCAAAGACACTGACATATATTTTCTGGTAATTGTCAGTGTGAAGAAACGATATATTGTTATGTGGAGTTATTGAAAAATGCCTCTCTTCTCTCCCCCTTCCTTCATCTCATTCCATGTGATACCAGGTTTTTTTGTGTTGGTCCTGGAACAGCTGCTCTGGTTTCAATGTCTTTTGAGGAATTTTAGGGAGAGGTCTCTTTTGGATTTTGCCTGCAACCCTTCCCTCAGGGAGCATGTGTGTGCTCTTGACTGGCCAGACCAGAGATAAATCTAAATGACAAACATGGAGTTGGATGCCTTGTGTTTCCTCTATTATGGGTCCAATTTTGTCTACCTGAGTATTATAGAAATCCTAACTGTCACTCTATATTTTAAGACTGACTTGTGATTATTTACATTCACCCTTCTTCAGTAACCCTTGCTCTGTCTCCTCTCCTCCAATCTTCTCCTCCCATGTTCTAAATCACAAGAAACCTGATTCTGGAAAGTGGTACTTCCCCCACCCCTCCTTGCCCAGGCAAACAAACATATGCATGCCTTAGTGTCATCTATACATGCGGCCAGCCCTCCACCCCGTGTACTCCCAAGATACAAGTTACCCTTTCCATCCTGGACATTACACTCAGCTTAAGAGAGTATTAACGGTTTTAACAGTCACCCCAAATTGTTAACAAAATAATTATTTAATGAGTCTGAGCTACATTCTACAGCAAAGTGTTTTAAGCACAATGATAGGAAGAAAATCAAAATGCCCATTAGAAAAAATATATATAAAGTCAGAACTTTACATTTTTATCCACTTATTTAACTTGTTTATAATTACGTAATATTTCCTAAGTTTGAAACAATATTTGAGTCCAAATTATGTTGTTCAAAATATAGGCTACCTGCTTTTATAAATAAAGCTCTTATTACTTATGACTGTGAATAGTAAACCTTCAAAATCCCAGTCCAGATCGGGCGCTCACACAGATCAGGGCAGGGCACGTGCATGTTCGGTAGAGCAGTGCTGCTCCAGTGTGGCTGGACCAACCACACCAACGTGAGCCGAGCCTTATGAGAAATGCGAATTCTCAGGCACTACCCAAGACCTACTGAACCCTACAGATCCATGGGTTGAAGCCCCTAAACCTTTGTTTTAACAAGCCTTACAAGTAACTGTGATACACATAAATTTGAGAAGCACCCTCTAGAGAGTTGAACAATGACTGACACTAGCTACATTAGTTAGGGTCTGCCTTATTTTGCAGTAATATTAATACGAGTCCAATAAATTCTGTTATTTGTGTTCTCACCTGGTTCACATGTCCTGTCCTCAAGAAAAACCACAGAAGAAAGTAAAATACATGGCCAAATATCCTTGCTTAAACCAAGTGACAAACTCTAGCGCAATCCTCTAATCCATCTGGGGAACGCTCGTGCAAGGCGATGTGTGTGGGTCTCACAGTCAAAAAAAAGCTTCCATTCAACCCTGCCCCACTTCCTCCCCCGGAGCTAGAGAAGTTGTTTGAGCTTCAGTTTCCTTTTCTATACAAGGTTGATATCCCTTCCTGCTAAGCTATCCTTTCATGAAGTTAACAGAAAACTCCATAAGAGGAAAATAGAAAGCCATGAGAGCAGTCTTTGAAGTCCAAATTTCAACACGTCTTAGTTGGTTACTTTGAATATGAAGCAATTAGCACAGTGTGTGGCGCAGTAGGCAGTTAGCAAAGGGTAACATCACCACTTAGGTGCCAAGGGGAAACCCTGTGGAGAGCAGAGTTAATCAGCTGTATTTGCTTGTTCTGATGCAGGCTGGTTAATGATGTCACCACTCTCTTTTCCAGAGTTAAACAAGCCATGCTTCCCATAATCTATTTAATTAATGTTCTTGTCTCATTCCTTCCTACTCTTCCTCAAACATCACCATCCCCAACCTGGCTGTCTCAGCCCCAAGTTCTCTCCTCCTCCTGAGAAGTAAATTTCAGGGCCTTGGGACAGAAAAGCAGTTTGAGAAAACTGGTGTTCTCCTAATAAAATTTTCCACTAGCTCATATGAGAATTCCTTTTTCCTAATATTGTCTTCCATGTCCCGTGTGAAGGTCAATCTCTTTGGCAGGAGAGACAGAAACTAAATAGGATTTTGAGCAGTTTTGCTTTTCCGCAGTTTGTCTCTCAATGTTGCACTTGTGGCTACAGCTGGGAATGGATATCACAGCGCAGGCTCTGGGCCCGCTGCTGTTCAGGAATCGCCAGCTCCGCCGCTGAGATGCTGGGCGATCTTGGGCCGGTTATTTAAACTCTCTGAGCCTTACTTTTTTCCTAATACAAACTAAGGATGTCAGCATTGCTACCTAGTGTTAAAAAAATAGAGTTTAAAAACATCTAAGATCTAACAAAAAGCATCCAGATGTAAAGCCATTTACATGTAATCTCAAATATTGTTACATTCTGGGTTCCCTCAATAAATTGCGTTTTGTTTCCTGTGGATTTTGAAGGTGTTAGTTGATATACTGCATATTAGCAGGATATGTGGGAAAGGTTGTCAAGCCATCTTCTAAATGTTAAGCGTTACCTTGACACTCGCTGAATGACAAGGCAAATTGCTTTTATTCACTGTGCCTTTGTTTCCTTACCTTGTAAATGAGGTTGATAATTCTAAGAATACTACTACACATCCCAGAGTTTTACAAAGACTTGAAATATGTCATACAAAGGGTTTATCACATTGTCTGCACACAGATGTCAGCAAACATCACCTGCAAGAAAATGTGAGTATCCCATGTTTAAAATTTTTCTTGGTATCTTCCAATTCTTGAAGTTTTTAATGTGTTTTTACTTCCCAGAATGCAAAAGAATGTTGTATAAAAATTCAAATTGACACAAATAAAGATATTGAACTCATAATATTTGCAAATGTAATGAAGAAGGAAAGGCATGGATTTTCATAGAAACTTATAGGCCAATTTTGCGATAAAGAAGTTTGAATAAGTACAGACCTCTTAAATATTTATGAAAACTTTTTAATCTTTTATTTCTCTCATTATTACACTATACATTAAATATTATCATAAAAAGTCAATAATAATTCATACAAATGAATGCTTTGTAGTTCAGAACTGTTTTTAAATAAATAAGATACAAAGAAAAGTTATCTAATATAGAAGAAATACATTTAAAATTAATATCATAAAATATAACAAGACAGTAAAAGTATTAATAACAAAATACTTTTATGTGTGAGAGTAATATCTCTGCAAAACAGCTGCAGGTGAAGAGAAAAAGCCCATTACTTTATTATTGTTTCCATTTTGGATTTGATGGAAATAGAAATGTAGAAACAGTATCCTCATTTTGTGTTGCCAGTGTTCTAAATCAGCAGAAAAGCATTTAAAGGGATTTTCCTATTGAAGCATGGAGCAAAACATGGATTCAAACAAGAAGACACAAACTGCAAGCCAGAGAAGTATCTGGCAAAATGAGAGCATCTCAGTTCTTTGCGTGGGTTCTGACAACTATGTTGATGAACTGCCCCCGTGGGGTGTGCAGGCCACTCTCCAGGAAAGAGTTTAGCACTGGGAAGACACATTAATCTTTGTAGTTTATTGAGGTAACATATTCCTTTCAGTCAGTGACATCTCTTTCCTGGATATGTTGTACAGAACGGACAAGCTGCCACACTTAACGGCCGTGTGTCTTGATATAGTAAGAGTGGGACAGATGAAAAGGGAAGCTCTTTCCCAGGAGGGTAGAAGAGGAAAATGGATGACAATGGTAACACCTTATTGATATTTACTATATGCTGATTACCACAATAAAAACTTGTGTGTCTTACCTTATTTAAATCTTCCATTACCACCATAAAGTACCCCCAGTTAAAGATGAGGAACAGCATCTGTAAAGACCCTGTAATAGCACCCAGCACCCAGCACGTGAGAGGGAGCTTCAGACAAATGCCCATGTTCTTAGAGATTTACTTGGATCAAGGAGGAGGAAAGCTTCCCTTCCTTTGTCGGCCCTTAGCTCTTCCACGTCGTGTCAAATTCAGTTTGTGTGTCCCCAAAACTCTTGAGCTTTTCATTGCAATTGCTTTGTATCTATGGATCAATTTGAGAAAAAAAATCCTTTACAATATCAAATCTCTCTTTTTTATAATATTTAATCCTTCTATTTACCTTTTTATTTAGATCTTAACTATAAATATGAATTTTAGGTAACTGCTTTTTAATTTAAAAAAACCAACCCTCTCCAGGTTGTTATTTGCCTTTGAATTAATGCTGGTGTCCCAGCGCAAACACAAGTGGGAGTTAGTATCCTGTGTGATCAGCATGCTATTAAGACATTTGCTAATCCTAGAATTGTACTTACAGAGGCTTTTCCCACTAAAAGAATAAAAGGGCTAATATATGAACAAACATGTTCACATGTTTGATATAGCTTTTCTATAATTCATCTTTATGATAAAATAATTCATCTACAATGTATTTCAGTCTGAGGTTTAAAGTATTAGTCACATGTGTTTTTTCTACGAATGTTTAGGCAGCTGTTTATGTTCCTTAAATATCTAAATAACTAACCCATAAAACTTTCCAGGCTTGGGTCTATTTTGGAATAGTTTTATGTGTTTAAAGAACATTCCCAAATGCTTATTATTAGCTTTCCTACCTCATTTTACATGTTAGTACATTGTATTTTACTGTAAAGATTTTACATTTGTATGAAAAATGTTTACAATTTTATGTGTGAAAATTCTTTAAATATCTAATGTATTTACCATTATTTTCAAGTGTAGCATATCTATATTTAATCCATCTGGCCTATATTAACATATTTTTCTGCAACATAAACTTTGGGGTCATGAATCACCTTTCCCTCCTTCTTATTCTGTGTGATTTGTGCTTGGCAGTTGATATAGTTTGGATATCTGTCCCCTCCAAACTAATGTTGAAATTTGATCCCCAATGTTGGAGGTAGGGCCTGGGGAGAGGTGTTTGGGTCATGGGGGTGGATTCCTCATGAATGGCTTGGTGCCCTCTATGCGGTAATGAGTGAGTCCTAGCTCTATTAGCTCATGAGAGAGCTGGCTGTTCAGAGCATGGCACCTCCCCTCTCTCTCTTGCTCCCTCTCACCTTGTGACACACCTGCTCCCCCTTCACCTCCTGCCTTGATAGGAAGCTCCCTGAAGCCCTCACTAGAAGCAGACTAACTTCTGAGGTTAAAGTGTGTGATTCGACAAGGGAAATGAGTGGGTCAGCTTCCTCTGGCCTCAGGGATTGTTTAGATATGGGTACATGTCTCAATTAAAGGTAATTAATATATGGAAATGTTGCTGTATTTATTGGAATGAAACATGCCCTATTTTCTTCTGTACCTCTTTTTATTGTGCATTGCTTAAGATTTACTAACCTATGTTTCTAAACCATTGCATTGTGGTCTATGAGGAACTGAAAGCTTTTGTTAAGATTTTGATTAAAGAGAAACAGCAAGTTGTGGATTAACTATTTGAGGAGCACAGTTTCTTGCTGCCCAGTTGCCTCATCACTGTGGATGTCGTCAATAAAAGGGAAGGCTACATTGAATTTCTCTGTGTCTTTCTAGTCCCCATGAGAAACAAACAACTGTCCTCAGCACACATTCCAGCCCCATTCTACCCTAGTGCACAGCAGTCATTGTGGGTCCCCTTTACCTGTCTCTTCTATGTGGTCTCCTGTTTCCTGTTCCCACATATCTGTTCCTTTGGTGGCACATGCACTTCAGTAGCGTCCTGAGACAGGTGTAAGGCAAGTGCATTTCTGGAGCTCCCACCAATGTAAACATGTATTTATTTCACCCCCACTTGCCTGAGCCTTGGCTGGGCAAAGCATTCTAGGTAGGAGTCATCTTTCTGCAGAACTCGAAGGCTCTGCTTCACTGTCTTCAAACTCTAATGTCGCTGTTGAGAAGTCCGACCTTTATTTGCTCTGTGGAAGCTTATTGGATCTTCTCTTTGGACCAGGTGTCATACAATTTCCTAAAGGTGTGCCTTCATTTAGGTCTATTTAGATCTCCATTTTGGACACTTTGTGCACAGTTTCAATCTGTCTGTTTCTGATCTTAAGTCCTGGAACATTATTTTGAATTGCGCATTGTAATTTATTTTCTTCTTTTGTTTCTTTCTGGAACCTCTATTATTTGAATGCTGCTGTTCATAGGCTTATCCTTTCATTCTTTACTTTGAAAAAGTATTTCCCACTTCTTCTTTACCATTTCTTTTAGTTTTTGCCTTATTTTCTGGAATAATTCATCAACCCTATCTTCCAAACCTTCTGTTGATTTTGTTTTCACTTTTTTAGTAATCATGTTTTTAAAAATTTTCAACAGTTCTTTTTGTTGTTAGAGCATTATCTTTCAAAATATCTTGTTAAAAAATGATTGTTTTCAAAAATGTCTCCCTGTAGTTTTTTATTCCCTTCATGTGCTGCTGTTTTTCCATTTCTTTATGCCCCTGTCTTTCTAGAAAGAGAATATCCTGATATATCTGGCAAAATTTGATGTGTTTTCCTGAGTTCAAGTGAGCAACTGAAAAGCTGATATAATGTTCTGAACACATGGGCCAGGGGAGACTTCCTGTCTCTGAGCTTCACACAGGATGATCAGGGAGGAGCTTCTGCTGCAGAATCTCTGTTCTTCCTGGGCTGGTTGAGTTTTCTGGGGAAGTTTCTTCAAATTTCCTGTGTGGCTGGTGAAGATCGAACTTTCAGTGGTCTGGGAATTGAGTGGTAGGAAGGTGCTGAAATGAAGGGTGTGGCATTAGCACACATGGCTCCGGTGTGGCACCTTGGCCCTCGTCCCTGCCTGGGATCCCACATATAGACACCATTTGTAGCTTCTTTAGAGAACAATCCGTACATTTATGGGAGGGAGAGAAGAGGGTCATGGAGGAGTGAAAGCACTCAGTGATCTTCTTCTGAAACAACTTCTCGGTATTTTTTTCTTATTTTAGGTTCTTGGTGCTTCTACCCTGTATGCTTTAATGATTCTATGGTGAAAATAGTGGTTCTCAACTGATCTCAGAGTAATGATGCTTTAGGACTTCTAAACTATTAATAGTTAGGACCTATCAGTCGCCTCCAGGCTTCCTAAAATGCGTTATCTCGTCCCCTGCTGTTATGTCTTCTCCTGTTCTTTCCTTTCTTGCTGCTATGGACTGAATTCTGTCTCCTGAAAATTCATACATTGAAATCCTAACCCTCAAGGTGGCTACGTGGAGATAGGGTCCTAGGAGGTAACTCAGATTAAACGAGCTCACAAATGTGGGACTGTGATCTGACAGGACTTGTGCACTTATAAGAAGAGGAAGAGACACCAGAGCTTTCTCTCTCTGCCGTCTGCAAGCCAAGGCGAGACCTTACCAGACACCAACCTGCCAGCAACTTCATCTTGGATTTCCAGTATCCAGCACTGTGAAAAAATAAATTTCTATTATTTAAGCCACCTGGTCTGTGCTAATTTATTATGGAAGTGGCATTAGGAAATTTTTATTAAAAATACTTATTTATAAAATGTATAAAATATATATTACATATGAGTATATATTAGAAATCTCTATTATATGTATATATGGATAGACAGATGGATATTTACTGACTGCGGTGAGACTTTGGGAGGAAATGAGATCAGATGTGTATATTCAAAATGACATCTTAATTTAGGCCCCATAAATGCATTTTTATTGACCCTTTGTATGTTGAGATATTGTTAGAGTGTGCTCTAAATAATGTGTTTTATACTTGATTATACTTTCAAAAATTAATTTTATGAGGAGCTTAGTTTGTAGCAGTTGTATTGGGACTTTAAAGATATAGTGAGAGATTGAATTTGACTATACTTAAGCAGAGGTTGGAAGGAAAATAGGAACTTTTACTGAGTTCTTGTGACAGATGTATTATATTAGCATCTTGATTACCTGAAGTAGTAATTAGCACATAATAGATGCTCAATAAATATTTGTGAAAATAGATTTGTGATAAATGAATATTTGGATAGAGGCTAGATTCAGGTACCAACACAGGCTGATCCCTTTGATTCTTTGGCCCCTCTTCCCCCGACCACCTTCCTGACTCTAATCATAATGATGGTCTTTTGATGAGCCTTTTCATGTTGTCTCTGGATATGTTCTGGTTTTGGTGAGACTGTGGTATAATCAAGTGAAGGCGATTTTTGTCTTCCTTGTGAGCAATTTTTGCTCACTCACCTACAAAATTCTAGCCAATATGGGATGGTCAGTATCTAGATACATTTATGTTTCTTTTCTCTTGGTCTCCAGGGTATATTTCTTCTTACTACTAGATGAAGGCTCATTACATGAAGTTTCAAATAACCCATTTTCTATGAAAAGTCAAAAAGTCTAATTGTGTGAACTTGAACAAGTTAGTCAACATCTCTGAAATTCAAATTCTTTCTCTGTGAATATGAATGATTACGGATGATTAGACATGTCTTACAAGACTTTTTGAGTATTAATGGAGATGACATTTAAGAATATATTTTAAGGATCAGTTACCCAGTATGATCTTAATTAATTCTTCTTGTACTAATGGCATGCAAGTTCTTTTTTTTCCACAATACTTTTCAAGTTATGTTTAGTTATTTTTTATTTCAAAGAAAAAAATGCATTTTACCAAAAAGACACTGGCACATGAACATTTATTGCAGCATAATTTATAATTGCAAAGATGTAGAATTAACCCAAGTGCCATCTATTCATGAATGGATTAATAAAATGTGGTATATGTATACCATGAAGTACTATTCATCCATAAGAAAAATGATGAGTTAATACCTTTTGCAAGTTCTTTATGTTCTTAAAATTTTTGAAAAATATTGTAATTCTATGCAATGCCCCATTGATACTTTAATGTGTTACTCTGTATTTCTTCTAGCCGTGCTTTGCTTTCTCCTCAAGTGAGGTCTTTTGCTCACTGCACTGCATTTGGGCATCAGGACCAAAAGAAGAAATGAAGTCTATAAAAGCCGAGCTATGTCATCTGTTTCCTAAGGGCAAGAACCCTTTTCGTGGGTTATGTCCACTGAAGGAACAGGTAGGAAGTGGGTCTTTGGGTTCTGTGTGTGTGTGTGCACATGTGCGTTCATTGGTGGTGGTGATCTTTTCATAAGCCCGAGGAGGGGCAGAGTTTCTTTATCCAGTGAATTTGGAGGCTTGAATCATGTTCTCTTGACTTACCTCCAGGAATAGGTAGGTCCAAGGGCTGCTTATTGCTTGCTCCTCTTGACGGTCTCTGAGTGTTTCCTTATCTTTTGTTTGTTCCTTTAGCCTTGCACATACTTCTGTAAGTGACCTTTTCCTTCATACTTCATCATCTTGAACACAAGAAGTTATCTTGATGAACAAAACTTGTGTATTTTTTCTATTTTCAAAATTCTACCTAAGTCATGGGGATTATTATGTGAAACTAAGAAGTGGGGAGGGTCTCAAAAATATTGAAAATTGAGTTAATCACCAAACTCTCAAGGTAGTATTTTAAAATTAATTTTTAAATGAGTTGAAGGAAGTAAATTTGTGTTTATACAAATAAATTTGTGATTTCAAATCTATATCCAGGCTATATATAGAAATGCATGGATAGCATAGGATTATTGTGATTGTTAAACAAACAAAAATTAATAAAATGTGGTATATGTATACCATGGACTACTACTCAACTACAAAACAATGGTGATCTAGTACCTCTTATATCATCTTGGATAGAGATTTGAGCCCATCCTTCGAAGTGAGGTATCACAAGGATGGAAAAACATGCACCACATGTACTCGCCATCAAACTGGTACTAACTGATCAACACTAAGGTGCTCACATGGTAGTAATACTCACTGGGTGCCGGTCAGGTAGGGTGGGTAGGGGGCTGGGGGTTAGAGTGGGTAGGGTGGGTAAACCCACAGCTAATGGAGACAGGGAGCACTGTATGTGGGAAGGACATGCTTGTGGCCCTGGCTTGAGCAAGGCAAATGCATTTCATGTAACTAAAATATTTGTACCCTCATAATATCCTGAATTAAAAAAAATTAAGGTTACTAAAAATTAAAAATTCTAATTAATAAAAAATACATTCATAGTGCCTAGAACAATACTTCAGGCCTATTATTTGCTAGGTAAATGGTAGCTGTTCTTTTAAAATTTTTATCTTATGCAATAAACCCTCACTTAACATCATCAATAGGTTCTGGGAAACTTACACTTTAAGCATGATGTAATATATAACAAAACAATTTTACCATAGGCTAATTGACATAAACAATAGTTACATCCCTGTGACATCATTTCACGTAAAGTGGCAGTTTCCAAGAACCTACTGATGGCATTAAGCGAGGACTTACTGTATTGTAATATGCAATGATACAAATAATGTATTATCCATATTAAGAAAAGGATAATGAGTTACACACATTTCCCTAACTGATAAAGTTGCATAACAGCTGTTCCAGGAGCCTGGATACAGGTTGAGGCCACAGTGGATTTGGATTGCCCTTCACTTTGAATCTGGGTGGTCAGTTGTGTTAGCCTTTTTTTTTTTTTTTTTTTGGAGGCTTATGGATTTGATCATCTTTGTTATATATCTTTAGTGTTAGAGTGAATCATCTGGCAGAACTATTTAAAATAGTAGTTGTCTTGATATTGCCTCAAATATCTGTGCATACTGATTCATGTATAATGGAGGATATTATGAGCAATAATAATACAATCTGTGCTGTGATACTGTAAGTAATAACAGAAGTGGGTTTTTTTCCTGGATAAGATGAAGATGAGTACATGGCACTCTATATACGGCAGAACACGGAATTTAACTCTGTCTGATTGTGGGAGAGCTGGGTCGTCTCCCCAGGCCTCCATTATCCAGATCAGTGTGATAACAATACCTTTCACAGAGGCTGACTTCTTGATAAGCTTACTGCCTTTTCTAAGCGAGGGCTTGTGAGTTCTCCATGCTTTTCAAAATGAAAACTGCGGGTGAAAAATCCAGCACTATTATCTAAGATCCCCATTTTCTTAAATAGTGTAGTTCTCTAATCTTAAGTTATTGAGAAACCATACAATATTGTAATAATAAAAAATTCTGTAAGTGGAAGTGTACTTTAGCCGCAGAACAATTTTTTCCTTTGCAAAGACTTTTTGTGGTATGGTCTGATGGGGGAATCAAGAGCTTACCTGGCAATCATATCTTCTCAACCTCAGGATGAACACTCTTCAATCTCTTTGAATGTTGAGCTTATCAAATGATTATGGTAAGTCATTTGACCAAGAAGTATTTCTTAGGGAATCACTTCTACATTAAAGACAAGATGGTTTCCAAATTCTGAAGGGCCATTATAGCATAGAAAAAGTGCATGTTTTCCTGTCACATTTGAAAAAAGAAGCACAAAGAAACAGAGATGTTTTATATTGTATGAATCATGCTGAAAACAGATAAAGAGTATCCCAAAACTAAGGTCGTTAAAATGAAGCAGCAGGAATACATTCTACACTCTTTGTAGCAGTCCTACAGCAGTCAGATGGGGCGGGTGATGGCTGCAGTCAGCAACATTTGCAGGTCTGGGTGATTCAGAAACGGGAGATCTACCTAGATGGAAGATGGCACATGTTATATGACTCTGGCGCATATATTCTCCAACTGAAATTAAACTAAACCTGTTATATTAAAATGCAACTTGAGTTGAAATATAAAACCAAAAAAGAACATATAAGGTTATTTTCTCTAGTGGTTTGTGGAAAGACACCTTTTCTGAGGTTAGAATTTCTGAACTGTCAGCAATTATTTTTAACTTTCTGACTCTCAATTTTATCATCCCTTATCTGTGAAGTAGGGATAATTATACTATATTCTCCATGAGGTTGTTGTGAGGATCAAATGTCAGGGTCTTCGTCAGCACTTGAAGGCAGTGATGATATATACTAATGTGAATCATTATTCTCTTCAATAAATTATAAATGTCTGCAAAACTGCAAAACTCTAACAGTAACATAAATAATAAAGAAAGTTTTGGAATGATTTTGAAGAAAAAAATAAGCATGCTGGTGAATTATCAGATGGGAGAGGGTTCAGAGTGCTGGAAGATTAAAGGAGATTAATATTCATGCACCAAAGTCAAGAACTTGAATGGTCATTGGCTAACATGGATTCAGACCCTGATTGTGAAGAAAGAGCATGGAGAGGTCCATGGAGAGTGGAGAGCTGACCGATGGCCCCAACTTAGTTTCATGAATAAATTAGTTTCAGGCAATAATGTTGAAGCATTGCATTATATTCTCTTAGGGAATTCAAGGTCAGGACTTTCAGTAATATCTATAAGGGAATTGCTTTCACAGATAACCTGATAACACTAGGAAACAGGCTACAAGACATGATGGATTAATTTTATTAAAGCATAAGAAGGTTATTTGCTTTATGCTGAAATTTTTCAAATACTTGGGATTTCTTAATACACATTCTATGCACAAGAAATCATCTTAACTCAGTATCATAACTGTGCGCTCAAAAAATGAAAGACAGGTTTGTCATTTAGGGAGTAAGGATATTTACTCCAAATATAAGCAGAGACAACTAATAAATGCAGATTATGAAGGCACACAAAGGCAGCCTTTGCTCATGGAAAATGTTGGAAAATAGATGATAGGGCTTAATCCTTTAAAGAAATATTAGAAAATCTAGAAAGAAAGGCTCAAGAACCTACAAGTTTGATGCATTGAATGAAAAAAATCACTACTTTCTTATTAATAATTCTTGACAATTTATAAAACATGTCCATACTCCTTGGTTTCCAAAGTACTTTTATTAAAGCCTGGGAGAAAAATATTTCTATTTTATAGTTAATTAAATTGTTTGCCAAGGCACATGGTCAGAACTTGAAACTAGATCTTTTGAATGCAAATGATCTTCTGTGCTACTCTACACCTCCTGGGATATTTTCAATAACCTTCTAAATTATCCCTCTTTCCATTAGCTTTCTCCTTAATCTATCCTTTCTACTATTCCCTGATGGATCTTCACAAATATATAGCTCACTCTCTCAGTCAAAAACATTTATTTTGTATATTAAAAAAGCCCAAACTCAGTAGTTGAGACCAACTTTCTAAAAGCATTCTTTTATTGCTGTCTAGCATTAATTCTTCTTAACTTACATCTCCTCTTCAGGCAGAATAGTCTCTTGATCAGCTACTGAACAGGGAAAGACTTTTAGATGTTGAGACTCTGCGATTATTGTTACCGACCCTTCCTCTCAAAATCTGAATCAATTAGCAAGACCAGCTGCAGCCTCATGGCCTCCATGGAGATGTGTTGGACAACCTGGCTACCAGTTCATTCCTTAGGTGTGGAATTTATTTCCATTGCACTCTTGGGATGGGCCAGCCACTGGAGACTTTAATGGCTATGAAAAAGAGTGTTGTTGCTGAGATTAGCGTAAAGCCGATACATTTTAAACAAGGTAATGACTTTTTGGGTTACTACCCAAGTTGAGTAGACACAAATGATTATTATCCACACAAGAAATGTTGGCTTGTGAAGATGAATGCAATTCAATTTACTTCACAAGGCGATAAGCCTTTCTTTAAATCTTGTACACATATTTTATCCAATAAAGTAATATTTAATTAAATTACTTTAAAAAAGTAACTGGCATAAACATGTCAGGGTTGAACCCAATGACTATTGATAATTTCAAAAGTCATTTCATGGAGGCAGACCTTGACGAGTGTGCTACAGAGTAGGGTCAGCTGTAAGAAATCAGGGGTCCAGCGCCCCGACTCAGGACCCTGCAGAGGAAAGGAGAGTAGTGGTCACATTGATGAGTTTGGTTCAGTGGAAGGCAGTTAAAATTATTTTCAAGGGTTAACATGATTGGTTTTCTTACAGACGTATCAGAACTCAGTCACCGCCTCCTCAATGTCAATGGTAACAATGACAATAATGACCATACTAGTACTTAACATTTTTGAATACTTACCTTCCCCTTCTAAATACTTCATGTAGCATAGCACGTTTAATCCTCACAATAACCCTGAGAATCATTATTAAGCCTATTGTTCAGAGGAAGAGACTGAGGCAAAGAGAGCTTTAGGAACTTTCCCAAAGCCACACTTTATTTTAGATCCTGTCCCACTCTGCAGTGCTTCTTCCTAGTGTATGTGCTGATACCAGAATCCTTTATGGAACCTGAACTACCCTGACTCCTTTGGTCCACTTATAAAACAAACACAACAAGCAAACACACTATTTCAGAGTAATAGTATTTTTGAAGAATGCTTAGGAGATTTTTTTTAAGAAACAAATATCTTTTTCAAAAGCATATGACATGGAAGAAGTCTTTCGAGATCACCGTGTCTAACCACATTTTACAGGTGCCTAAATTCCCCAACCTAAAGTCATCAGCACTTGCTTTGTGGCCTTCCTCCCTCCACCCTGTGCAGAGAAGGGCAGGACGTCTGCTGGAAGCCACGTCTCCACTACCTGGCTTCTGCCTGGTTTTAGATCTTGTTTCCATAAAATCTTGTAATCAAAGAGCCACGATTAACCTTTGTGCCTAAGTCGCTTCAATTCTACTGTATTTGTAGTCTCTTCCCATTTTGTCAGTATGGTCTAGGGGGGCTTACGCCTGCATTTACTTTCCGGGAGAGAAACCCACTTGCAGACTTCAGCCTGAGTGTTTAAAATGTTGATTCCCTATCTATATACTTCTCCTCTATTACATCTGCACCACGTCTCTCTCTCTCTCTCTCTCTCTCTCACACACACACACACAGACAGACATACATGCACACACACAGTGGCCTGCTGCGACTAAAGAATTTACCAGAAGCACAGGGCTCTCACTCAGCTGACTTGTACCTTTCTTCCTGACTCCCTCCTGACTCTGTCCAGTCTGCAAGGATAAACAGAGCTCACAGCCTGCTTTATGTTGGAGTTTTCCTGAGATCCTGGACAAGAGCCAAACACAAACTAGCCGATGGCCAGGCTGATGCTTTTCGGTGACAGCAGGTCTAGCATGTCTTGGCTGGGAAAGTTTATCTGTTGCTATCTACTTTTTTAAAAACTTTCTCTGCCGTTTCCCCAAATCAATATCCAGAGTTGAATCAGAAACTTCTATTTGCTTGTGTACTGGACTCTCCTCCCTAGGGGACAAATGTTATCAAGTTGTTTTTCACATGCTTCACTATCTGAGAACAATATCAGCAGGTGAAAAAAAGAAAAAAACTAGCAAACAATATGAACCTTGAAGCTTATATGGAGGAAAAAAATCAGTAAATTTGGTGTAAGGAAAAAATATAAAGTGGCAACTAACCAGTGTCTTTCCTTAGGAAGGCAGAGATCCTAGACCGCCTATCAATACTACCCACTGTTAGATATTTGTATAGGATCCGTGGTATTTATACAGTATTTACTGTTTGCAAGCTCCTTACACTACCTCCCTAGTGTCTTATCAGAAATCTCAAAACTGGATAGATATTTCGCATTAACCCTAATTTGAAAATGAAGAAACAGTTTTAGGAAAGCTGTGATTTATGGAAATCAAAGATTTGGATCTTTTAAATGTGAATATGAGCCTGTCCTCTGACAGGAAAAGGCTTTTCTTGGCAAATTTTGTCCCTTTACCCTAATTGAACTGCACATTGTCTCTCAGAGACCTCATGGTTGGCTGAAAAGGTAACATCGTACATCAAAGTAGATTTCTGTTCTCAGAGAGGCTATTGTGCCCTGGGAAAGTGAACTTTCCACTATGCCCCTAACAGTGGCCATAGTGAAAAAGAAATATTAGAAATCAGAAGAATTACAGTATCTTCTCCCTTGCTACATGATAATTTTATGAAAATGAGGTATTTGGTTAATGTTACCCTTTAACTTGGAATCAGTGTTATTTCATTGATTGACTTATTTTTTGTTTTCTTATGAAATAAGTCTTTGAACTGGCATGTTTAGCTTGCTTCCCTTATTCCCTAATGAAGCATGATATTCTTGATGAAAAGAGCATTTCTTATTTATCAAAATATCTCTAGCATCAGACCTAGTGACTGGCATTCATAGATGCTCAATAAGGTTTATAGATTTATATAATTAAATTCCAAATATATAGCATTTTTATTATTTTGCTTAAAGCATAGAAGATGCAGTTGAATGTATTTTGTCATTTCTCCTTGGAACTGTGATCATAGATCCATAATCCATCCTCCTGTTCCAGATTCTCCGTGTCAGGTCTGAATTCTGTAGTGCTGCTACATTGAATCATGTCACTCTCCATTTAAAAATGTTGAATGGCTTTCTCTTGCTTTTAGAGTAAGCCAAACTTAGCTAATCATGACCAAAGAAAACAAAACTAAACACAGAAAACTTTCATCACACAAGACCCTTGTTTCCACAAAATTCCTCTCGTCCCCTCCCTTTGTAAACACCATCTCGTTCACCTTATAGACGTGTTCTCCACATCTTCTTCCCTGTTATGTCCATACCCTCTCCTGGTAATCCCTTCCCCTTTTTTCTGCTTCACTCAGTACTATTGGCCCTTGAAGATTTATTTCAGACCTCATCTACTCCAAGAAATCCCTAGACTGCTTTAGGTGTTCTGGGTTTCTACATATTTTTTGTGGCTTTATAGAAATTGTTGAACTGGCATGGTTGGTTTGCTTTCTTTTTTCCCCTATGAAGTATGATATTCTTGATGAAAAGAGCATTTCTTACTTATTAAAATATCTCCAGCATCAGACCTAGTGACTGACATTCATAGATACTCAATAAGGTTTATGGATTTAATTAATTAAATTCCAAATATAGAGCATTTTTCTTATTTTACTTAAAGCATAGAAGATGCAATTGAATCTTATTTTTCATGAGTGAAAAAAATACAAGTATCAGGACTGACTTTAAGCAATCACAAGTTACTAAAGGCAGAGTTGGACAAAGTGTGATGATAGAGGCTTCAGTCTGAGAAATGAAATGAGGGATAAAACTGGGGGAAATTGCTAGATTTCAACAATGAATCATATGGAATGAATATGAGTGCTATTATTTTATAGCACAGGAATCAGACCAGTCTGATATTACAGTGATTGTGTTTTAAAGTAAGGCAAGTGCAGATATCTCAAATAATCAGATGTAACAATGAATTTCTGTAAGGGAAGAATCTTAAGCACAGTGATCACTGCCTGAGAACGAACTCCTTCTAGGTAGTTCCTAATCGTTGTGGAGATGTTGGTCTTTAGCGAGTGAACTTAGGCAAGTCACTTGGTCAGTCTGAGAAAAAAATTATTTTCCTTTATAAAATTTGGGGATTTGAACTTGATGATCCTTAGGTTCTCAAACAACCCTGCCCTTTGTTAAGTTGCAGCTCTAATCATGGGAGAGGTGCCATCAACCCTCAGCCATAACAGGAAGCCCTGCAACTCACCCTCCTCTTTAATGCGGTGTATTAACTATGTTAGGCGCAGTAATCTGCAATTTATGTTTATGACCCAGTGTAATCATCAGATCAACCCCATAAAAAGGTATTGTTGTCTTCATTTTACAGATAACTGAGGTCCAGAATGTTAAAATAAATTTCAAAATTTTTGTAGCTATTTAGTCCATAAAACTATGTGAGGGCCTCTCTGTTCAGAAATATAACAAAATCATGTTTTCAAAGACATTTATTTTCAAAACAATGCTAATGTGCATAACAATAAAAAATAACTACAATGTTGCCCATTCTGGTGAACAGGTCTTTGGAATCTTGATGCTGGCACCCGACTTCCCAATGTGGATGAACATTTATGGAGCAAGTCCTGCCTGTCCCATCCTATGCTAGTCATGCACGGGTACCTCCTGGTTTCCTATTCACAACAAACTGCTATCTCCATTTGCCAGTTGAAATGTCACTTAGCCACTCAGAGTCTCAGCCTTCTCATCTATGAAATGAAATGGCTCGATAAGATTGATCTTTAATATTTCTTCCAGCTATTATATTAAGTTAATACATTTGCATTTTAATTACAGTCCAAACCTCCAGGCTAAAGATTCATAAACCTATTCTGACTTTTGGATAGGGAACATTTACTCATTTTCAAAACCACATAGAAAAATGGGGCTGGTTCTTACCTTTATAAAATTATAAAATAACCTTTCAATAAAGTTACACATCTATGCTCTTTTCCTATAAATCCTGGAGTTAGAAATGGTGTTAAAACTACCCCACTGAGCTGCCAGACGTAACAAAGATTAAATATCCTTTTTAAGTATTAGCTAGCTAACAGCATTAAGATAAGCAAATTAGACATATCATAAAAGGAAGCTGAAAATAAAAGGAACAGAAAACTATCCCGAGTGATTTATTTTACTAAGTATAGGTTCCCTATTGTCTGACTTTAGCCTTTTCTCTTTATAAGTGCTAGCATTTATACTTGAAAAAACAAGAATTACATTTACTTAAGGAATCTTTCTTAATGCCAAAGGCTGAGTGCAGAGCACAGTGTGGGGACTCTCATGTCCTTTGCTTGTCTCTTGTCTGCTTCCTCAGGGGCTCTGGGCTCTTTATCTTCCTCTGAATATAGACAGAGCTTCCTAATTGGTTTCCCTTTCTCCAACATTCCCCTATCAGGATCTACCATAAATGTTACCCCACGGTCAGCATCTATGTCACTTTGATTCACACACCACCCGCTCCGGTGGCTCCCTGTGGACTGCAGAATTAGGTTCACCTTCCTGAGACAGGCATTCAAAGTGTTCAGCCTGACCCTGGTCAGATTCCGTAGTCTATCTCCATACCCCTCTTCTTTTTTTTCTTATGTGCTCAACTCTAGTTATATCAAATTACTCAGTGGTATTGACACATATCATTTGTACTTTCAGCATAATCTTGGAGCTGGCTTGTACCAGCTCATGAGAGCTGATTACTAAATTTCTTCAAATTTTGTGATCCAGCTATAAATACAATCATCATTAGAAATTAAACTATATAAAACCAATTTGATTATATATAAATTTTATTACATACATATAAAAACAAAATGATTAAATCAATTAAAGGAAATTGTAGTGAATGTTCAGTACTCATCACTTTTAAATTATTTTGTACACTTTAATGTTGTCTATGCTCTTGAGGTATCTGTATGATAGAAATACCATACAACAGTGTGCTACCATATATCTCTTTCCAACTCCATATTTAGTGAAACCACAACTAAATTAACCATGATGAGATATTTTCACCACGGAAATTGCCAAATGCTACAAAACAATTTTTTCTTCCTTACAGAAAGACAGTTGTTAAAAATGTAGCAAATTGCCACTGCACACACCCTTCTGTAGGGAAATTTCCCCTCAATTGTTACCACTTTTTCTTTTGTTTTCATATATTTCCTCTTCTTTTGCTATTTTTAGTTTACAAACGTACTTACTATAACTTTCTTCAACTTATTCCATCTACATATTTTTCTATTTATTTGTCATCATACTTTTTTTGTTTTGGATTATCTTACACACTTGAATTCAAGCTCTATGAGGGTAGACGTACGTGTGCAACTTGTTTACTGTTATAATTTCCAGTGCCCAGCAGAGTCTTGCATTCAGTATGCTCTGAATAATTTGTTGTTGAATAAATGAATACCCAAGACTTGAGTATACTAAATAATGTAACAAATTCATCCTTTATACACACTTTCTCTTAAACTAACTTCCCAGCTGTACTTTCCATTGAAGACCCAGGGCAAATGTCACCACTATCTTTAATCTTTGGATATCTTTCCAATTTCACGGTATTATATTATTATTTATCAAAATGGGCTTCACTAATTTTTCTACACTTATTTTAAAATCCTGTCCTAGATGCATGCATGACTGACATAGAGTTTGTGGGCTTGGGAAGGAAGCTTCCTGGGTCCTTGGGATACCAGGAAACTGTGCTAAGAAGAGATAATGAGATGATCACTGGAGGAGTGGAGAGATGCTAAAGACAAATCCTTACTCACTTTAGAGGTCTGGTTTGGTTGATCCTAAGCAGGGCTATTGCAATTTGTAATTAATTGTGTATTCTGGGAGGATATTTGATCTTTTAGGAGAAGAATAAATCATCTTAAGACAAAGGTTCTGCTAAAAATTTTATCAACACAATCTATTATTAATAAAGGATGCCTGTGGCTGTATTTAAATTCAATTAGATTACTACATTTATTTTGCACTACATTTTTTCTCATTACAAAATAATATATGACAATTGGTAGAAAATCAAGAAATTATAAAGAAGAAAATCACCAGTCACAAATCCAAACATTCTAAGAGAACCCTTGCTAAAATAATACTATAACAATTCATTTTCCTTTATTTTTATTTACTTGGAATCATTTAGTATATATGATTCTTATAGTCATTTTGGATCATAAAAATTTTCCTTTGTCATAAAGCAATATTTGCAGGCAATTTAATGGGTATAGTACTCTATCATACAAATTTAGAATTTACAAAAAAGTCCTTATTTTTAAATAATCTCCCTAAATTTCATTATTATAGATAATAAGGAATGTCTTTCAACATGAGCTAATGACAGAATGTCAGATTTTTACTCAGGTGTTTTAAAGTAAGGATTTGCTTAGGTAAATGTATGAACAAAATTAAAGTTTTAATTTATATTTTTATATTTATTTTCAGAAACTTTGTCCTAATTTACATAGATATCTGAATAATCTCATAATAATTTTAAAATGTTTGCTAATTTTAAGAAAAAATGGTAGCATATTTGTCATATTTTTCCTCAGTTATATATGCTTTTAATTCCATTTATTTTGTGCTCTATGCAACCATATTTCCACTATTATTCAGTCAAATATATCAACATTTTCTTTTGTGATTTTCTCTACTGATTTTTAAGCAAATATCTTTTTAAGAATAGTTTTAGATTTGCAGAAAAGTTTCCATATAATCTACACATAGCATCACTTATTAACATCTCACAGTATTATGACACACTTGTCACAATTAATAGACCAATATTAATATTATTAAACAAAGCCAATGTTTTATTCAGATTTCTTTAGTTGTTATCTAATTCCTTTTCTGCCCCAAGATGTCATCCAGGTTAACACATTAAACTTTTTTCCATGTCTCCCTAAGTTCCTTTTGCCTGTGATAATTTCTCTGACATTTCGTATTTTTGATGACCATGGTCATTTGGAGAAGTATCCCTCAGGCACTTTGTAAAATGTTTCTCAAATGGATTTACCTGGTATTTCCCTCTTAATTAGACTTGTGTTACTGGCTTATGGGGAAGACAATAGAAGTAAAGTGCCATTCTCATCACATCATATCAAGGACACATACTGTCGACATGACTTACCAAAGCTGATGTTCAACTTGATCACCTGGCTGAGATGGTGTTTACTCTTTTACTTCTTTCTTATGCTATAATCTTTGGAAGGAAGTCACTATGTGCAACCCAGACTTGAAGAATGGGGAGTTAAGCTTCTCTTCTTGAGGCCAGAGTACCTACATAATTATTGAGAATTCTACTGCACCAGAAATTTGCATATTCTCCTCCATTTATTTATGTAATCAGTAACTGATTAATATTAGTTATTATAAAATACTTAATGGATATTTATTTTTTACTTTGTGTTATATTCCAATGGTACCTCAATTATTTTGCTATTCAAACTGTTCCAGTTTGGGCCATTAGGAACTCTGTGTCTCTGCGCTGTACCCCTGTGATTGTGGATTACCTCCTGGCATTACAAGATGCTCTAGGTTTATCTTCTGTATTCCCTGCCCCAGTATTATAATTGGCCATTTTTGCAAGGAGCCACACTTCTTTTTGTTTGAAAAATGGTATTACACTCTGATTTGGAGGGTGGGGCTAGGTATACTCATTGATATTGGGGTGTAGTTGCTTCTAGGCTCTCCCAGATGACAGAGCAACTAACCCACATTTATAAATATTTCAATATGTAACCAGCTGTATCATATCAAACTAAATAGGAGTTCGTATAGATGGCTCCAAATCTAACCTGCCACCATGTGGATCATTCTGGCCTTCTCCCCTTGCTGATCTGTAAGTCTCATTCCAACATGAGGAACCTGGCCCCGGTCATTTCCCTTCCATTTTCTTAGTTGTTACTTCATTTATACATTGATAGCAGTATCTGAATTGTTAACTCATAGTCCTGTGGGGGAAAACATCTCATCATCTAGATGGCAGTGCTCATATGCAGTTCCTTTTTCCTTTCATCTCACCTCATTTCCAGAGTTACCTAGGTCAGCACCTCTCCCCCTATCTCCTTTAGTCAGGTGATTTTATACATCTGTAATACAGTTATATTATTTTGTCAAAGTCTGCATGACCTCCTGGATCCACTAAGTGCTTTTAAAACACTCATATAATAAGTTTCACTCTCCATGTCGTAAAGTTCTAAGGGTTTCATTAAATACATGGTGTCCTGTGCCTACCATTACAGTATAATATGAAATTATTTCACCACGCTAAACCATGCCCTGTGCTTCAGCTATTATCCATTGTCAACCACTGATCTTTCCAATGACTCTGTATTTTATCTTTTCTACATGTTGTGTGAATGGAATCATATAGAATGTAGTCTATTCAGACTGCCTTCTTATACTCAGTAAAAGGTCTTTAGGATTCATGCATGCCTTTGTGTGGTTTGATAGCTCATTCCTGCCTATGATTGAATAGTATTCAATTTTAAAGTTATCTCATTTCACTTATCCTTATGCATGTTAAAAGCCATTTTAGTTTTATTTAGTTTGAGGTGATTGTAAATACAGCTGCTATAAACTTTTATATGTAGGATTTTATATGGACATAAGTTTTTAAATTGTTGGATAAATACCTAGAAGCATGACTGCTGGATTGTATAGTAAGACCATGTCCAGGTACCATTTTGTGTTCCCAACAGCAGTAAATGGGAGTTTCTGTTGCTTTGTATCCTCACTTGAAATTGGTATTGTCAGTTTCATGGATTTTAGCCATTCTAATAGGTATGTAGTGGGTTAATTTTCAATTTCTTTATGCCAAATAATTTTGAGAAATTATTTATATACATACTGCCTGTCTTCTTTTTTGATGTATCTTGTTTTTTCCTCATTTAAAAATGGGTTGCTTGTTTTCTTAATATTGAAATTTCAGAGTTATTTATATATTTTGGATGCAAATACTTTATCAGATGACAGTTTTGAAAATATTGTCTTCCAGTCTGTGACTTGTCTTTTCGTTTTTATAACAGTGTTTTTCACAGAGAACAGTTTTTAATTGCAATTGAATCCAACTTAGTAATTTTTCTCTCATTGATCACGTTTTTGATGTTATATCTAAAAACTCTTTACCAAATCTTAGGTCACATAAATTTCTTTTTATGTTTTCTATGGCAAGCATTATAATTTTGTATTACATTTAAGTCTATGATCTGGAGTTAGTTACTTTTTCTGTAAGGTGAAAAGTCTGGGTCTCAGTTCATTTTTTGCATATGGAGATTCACTTTTTCCAAGACCATTTATTGAAAAAATATATTTTTCTTCAGTGAATTGCCTTTCAAATTTTCAAAAATCAGTTGACTAGACTGCGAGTCTATTTTGGAACTCTATATTCTGTTTTACAAATCTACTTGTCTATTCTTTCTCCAATATCATGCTGTGTTGATTACTATGGTTTTATAATAAGTCTTGAAATGGGTAGTGTGAGTCCTTCAATGCTGTTGTTCTTTTTCATTATTGTTTTGGCTATTGTAGGCCCTATACTTTGTCATATAAGTTTAAAATAAATGTGCTGATATCTATAAAATATGCTGCTGGGATTTTGAATGGCATTGCATTAAAGATATAAATCAAATTGGGAAGAAGCAATATCTTAGCAATATTCAATGTTCCAATCCATTAATATAAAATATGTCATAATTTATTTATATCTTCCTTTATTTCTTTCATCTTTGTTTTCCAATTTTAAGTAAAAATATCCTGCACATATTTTGTTAAATTTATGCCTATTTTACCTTTGTATACTATTATAAATTGTATTATGTTTTGCTTAATCTTAAATTCTAATTATTTACTCTGGCATATAGGAAAACAATTAACTTTTCTATATTGATCATCTATCCTGCACCCTGCACTCAATTATTTGTGCCATTAATTTCTGCTGTAATTTCTATTATTTCATTTATTTGCTTGCTTTAACCCTAACTTGCTCTTGTTTATCTATTTTCCTAACATGGAAGGTTAGGCTGTAATTTTAGATGATTCTTCTAAGTAGAAGATTTTATTTTATCTTCATTTATTCCATCTCTATGTTTCTTAGTTTCTGACCTATGTCACTTTCCTTATGTCTGTGGACATTCTCATACCATTTCTTAAAGGGCACGTTTGTTGTTGAGGAATTACTTCAATTTTTGTTTGCCTGCGAAAATCTTTATTTCTCTTTTACTTTTGAAGAATAATTGTAGATATAAAATTTTAGGTGGTGGTTTTTATATTTTGACACTTTAAACATTTACTCCATTCACTTTTTTCATATATGGATTCTGAGAAACCTAGTTTCCCTCTTGTTCTTGTTCCTCCATGGAAGCTCTCACCCCACCTCCACTCTGGATTCTTTTAAGATTTTCACATTGTCTTTGGTTTTCTGCAATTTGAATAGGATATGCCTACATGTTTTTGTTTTGTTTTCCTTTTAGTAATTGTACTTCTCCATGTGTTCAGACTCTCCTGAATCTGTGGTTTGCTGTTGTCATTAATTTTGGAAATTTGGTGGACATTATTCCTTCAACTATTTCCTCCAGTCTGTTATCTCTTTGTTACCTTTCTTGTATTCCAGTTACACATGTTGTGCACCTTTTGATATTGTCCTGCGATTCTTGTATGTTAGGCTGTATTTTTGTTAGTAGTAGTAGTATTCTTTTTTCTCTCTGAATTTCAGTTTGGCCAAGTTTCTATCCTCAAGCTTGCTGAATCTTTTCTTAGCTGTGTTAAGTTAACTAACGAGTTCATTAAAAACTCTTTTCAGTTATTATGTTTGATTTATAACATTTCTTTGCAATTCTATCTTGGAATTTCCATCTCTCTGTCTACATTATCAATCTGTTCTTACATATGGTCCAGTTTATTCTGTAGAGTACTTTTAAATAAAAAATTGTAGGAGGTCAGTATTTTGGACTAAGCTCCTGTGCTAGGTTCCAACAGACCAGGCTAAAAACCAAAGGGCCACTCATACTAAAGTTTCATGTCACCAAAATGAAACTAAACTGTTGTCTGACCTTCTGAGAAATCAGAAGAGAGTGACAATTGCCAATTTCCCAAACAGGACAGTTTTTGTTGCCAGAAAAATAAAGTTCCTTCTGCTTTAATACTTATTGCCCCCCTGACAAAAAAGTAACCTGAAGTAACCCGGTGTTAATCAATCAGTTATTTCTCCATTGTTCTGTTTTCTTGCTCCCACCATACGAGGAAAGTAGCTTTGAAATGACCAATCCACTTTTTGTTCTTTGCTTCTGGTTTCATCAGCACTCCTCTGTCTCTAAAATCACCTCCTCTGCTCAGATCATTGGAATACTTACTCTATTTTATTGAATGAAGTGTTGCCTGATGCTAAAAGTACAAATAAAGCCAATTCAGATCTTTAACTTAAATTGATTTAATTTTGTCTTTTGACAGTCTTTAATATATTAAGATATTAATCATAATAATAACATAAAGCATAGTAATTTTAAATTTCCTATCCAACATCTCTATCACACCTTAGTATGGTTCTGATGATTGCTCAGTCTCTTCAGAGTGTGATCATTCCTGTCTTTTGGCATGCTTTGTACTGTCCTATTGAAAGCTGGATGTATTACATTGGGTAATGGGGACCCCATAAAAATTTACTGTCAGGATTTATGGTAATCTGTCTAGCAGTTGGGCTGTATTTAATGTTGTTTGTAGCTCTAGGTACCAGAGCCTTCAAATTCCTCTAGTATCCTTGTTTTTTCCTCCCCCCCTTCTCTTCGGGCTTACTTACTGTCCCCCTCAGATAGAGTCTGTGTCTTCCAGCTCTTGCAGATGTAATCTATTCGTATTACACTGGATCCTGTTGGTAAAGTAATAATGCATGGTGGTGGTAAGCAGTGTAGTAAAGGGAACATTTTATAATCTTCGGATTAGGTTTCAGTCATACAGTAGGCTTGCATTTTAGGGCATGACCCACACAAGTGTCTCTTCAGTGGGATAGCTTTCCTCCTACCTGCTCCCTGCTGCCATCCCTACTGAGCGGTTCCAATCCCTTTCCTTGAATCCCTGAACCCTGGTGGGGAGGACTTTCCCTTCCCAGCTGAGGCAATGCTTTGAAAAAGTTCTTTCCCTTGGAGATCAGTCTATGTTGTGGAGAAAGCTCTAGGTGTATTTCCATGGCAACACCTCCCTTCTCCCCGCCAAAACCACAGGAAGATGTTTTCTAGATCCCTCCATCAGAGTCTAATAGAGTTCCCGGAGGGACAGCCTATGGAAATGTGCCTCCCACCACAGCACTGGGGCCCCTGGAGCCTCTCACTCTCGCACTAGTTCAGTTTGTGACAATTGTATTTAAGTGTTTCTACCAGTTTATGTCTCCGCTGCCTTCGGATCCAGGTGAGCGCATCGCAGTTTTATTTCTCTGAATGTACTTGCCTCCCCATATTTGGGGATTTGAGTTTGCCCTACAAGCTCAGTTCTTTGATGTGCACAAGAAAGAGCATTAATTTTCAGTTTTCCCAACTTTTTATTGTTGTAGGAATGAGAATTATGACTTCTAATCTCTTTATATGTCAGAGCTGAAACTTGAGTAATTTTATTAAACAACTTATGAATTTAAACTGCTTTATTGAGATATAATTACATACCATAAAATGAACCTGTTTCAAGTAAAAAATTTAATCATTTCAGTAAATTTTCGGAGTTGTGCAACAATCACCACAATGTGGTTTTAGGATATTTTCATCATTACCCCCAAAGTAGTCCTTTGTCTGTTTGCAGTAGTTCCCATTTGCTATAATCTGGACAACCACTGCTCTGCTTTCTGCCTCTGTAAATTTGTTTTTACTCTTCATTTATTTTTATACATACAGAATACTTCCTCATCTAAAAATCTGAGTTTGTATAGTTTTCTTAGATTTAAAGATATATGTAATTTACCCTTTTTCCTCCCAAACCTTTAAACTACACTACACCCTTTTTTTCTTTCTTTTTTCTTTTTCTTTTCTTTCTTTCTTTTTTTTTTTTTACTATAGAGGGTAAAGCAATGTTGTAAAACAATTTCAGATTAGATTTAATAAATACTAAATTTTTTTTTTTAATTTTTTTTTTATTTCAGCTTATTATGGGGGTACAAAAGTTCTGCATAGATATATTGCCCATGTCCCTCCCAATCCCCCGAGTCCGAGCCTCAAGCGTGTCCATTCCCCAGACAGTGCACTAAATTTTTAAAGAATTTTTTTTCTTTAAGCATGAGAAACTTTCACTTTAGGTAACATTTCTTCTATATTTTTAAAATAAAATGAATATTCCAATGTTATATAAATATTTTTTCTAAATAGTTAACAGTTCCTGAACATCATTTATTGAATAATTGAGGAGGATGTGATTTTATACTAAGGTTCTGTTTAATGAAATGAGCTCAAGAAACTAGTGACCTCACTTCTGTAAAATTTTTCACAGTAATGAAATAAACATCTGTTGATTTTCCCTAGAGAGGGAGGGCTTCAATTGGAGTCATAATGTCTTCCTTAAATAAGTTTCCATAACACAACAAAAGTTTTTATTATTTATTTCTTAGGCATATATTAACTCATGGCTTAACTGTTTATTAAGAAGTATGAAATAGCCAAACAGCAAAACTTATATGACCCAGAAAGTGTGTATTTATTTATTTTTTTAATTAATATTATTCCCAGCTTCCATGTTCCAGTTGGACTCTGAAAGTCAGATATTGGGCCCCAATTAAGATGCTGGCTGGGATGTGTGGCCATGCCAAGAAAGTTCTTGGCTGGAGTCTAGACATCCTGGAAATTGGGAGAAATATCAGGTAGAGGTCTGGCCCATGAAAAACATTGTGTGAGAGCTAATATTTGGAAAAGATCCAAGCCATGCAGTGACTATAAAAACTATGGGGAATCCTGATGGCAAATAGAAATAGATAGAAAGATAACAAGAGTTGTGAAATGAAAGTATAAATGGACGGACACCAGGTAGAGAATGTAACAATGTAAGTGTTGTTATTTGTACCAATATAGAAATTGACCTGTTGGCTAGTGCTACAATTTTTAAGCTTAACTGGCCTACCAATATAGTTCCTCTGGAATCTCTTCTGATCTTTATCTTTCAAGATTTGTTTGTTTATAAAAATAATAAATACCTACAGGGCAAAAGACAAAAAAAAACCAAAAAACAAACAAAAAAAACCAAACATTTCAGAAAGGTAGTAAATAAGTAAAGTGTCCTCATTCATTCCTAGGTCCACTACTCAGAAATAAATGTTTTAAGCTATTTATATTTGTAAGTGTTCATGTTTTTAATTTCAATTGAAAATTCAAGTTTTAAATATCTATTTCCTCATTTATCGCATATAGAGAGTATAGACTGACTCCTTGCTAACCAAAGTTGAAATTTTGCTAACATCTCATCAAGAGTCTGAATTATGTTTCACAAGCAAATGCAGGTTTTATTTTTAATTTTTATTTTTGTTATGAACTTGATCCCTCTGAGAGAATTGTATATGAAGCCTGTAAGTAGAGTATAATGAATAAACTTATAGTAAATGCCCTGGTAATGTAGCCTAAGAAACAGAATATGGCCACCACTCTTGAAGTTCCCGGGTGTTCCTTTGTATTCACAGCTCCCTCGACTCCCATGCTAGTGCTATCAACTCTCCTGAATTTGGGGATAATTATGTATTTAATTTCTATATTATTTTATCAATAGGTATGTCTACCTATCTAAATATAGATTAGATTTGTCTCTTTGTTTCCTTATTTTAAAAGACATTCACAATATTATGTCATTTCATGCATATATATTTAATCTGTATCTATAAAAATATGGGCATTTCTTACATAACCATAATGCCATGTTCATATCTTATAATATTGTTAGTAGTTCCTTGGTATCATCCCATAATACATTCAAATTTCACCGATTGTCATAAATGGCTTTTTCAATCAGTTGGTTAGAACAAGAACAAAATATAGTCTGGACATCATACTTGGTTATTATGCTAAGATTAATCAGTGGCTCATTTGGTGACAGCATAGTGTCCCACTGAAAATTCTCCTGTCTAATCTAATGTTGGCATCTGTTACTAATAGTTGCCCAAATCACTCATTACCTTAGGACGTACAAAATGTGATTTCATAATGATTTCCTTCTTTCCATTTGTTAATTATAATGTTTCTTTTTTTTTAATTAGTATGATGCTAAACTTCATCCATGTGGTAGTATGTTAGTATTAATACTTCATTCCTTTATTTTTTTTAATTTATTATTTTTTTATTTCAGCTTAATATGGGCGTACAAAAGTTCAGGTTATATATATTGCCCATGTCCCCCCAGCCCCTGAGTCTGAGCTTCAAGAGTGTCCATTCCCCAGACAGTGCACATCACACTCATCATGTAGGAATACACCCATTCCCTCTGCCCACCCCCCACCTCTGTCCAATACCCAATTGGTGTTATTCCCAAATGTGCACTTAGGTGATGATCAGGGAAACCAATTTGCTGGTGAGTACATTGGTGCTTATTTTTCCATTCTTCGGATACTTCACTTAATAGAATGGGTTCCAACTCTCTCCAGGAGAACAAAAGAGATTCTATATCACCGTTATTTCTTATAGCTGAGTAATACTCCATGGTATACATATAACACATTTTACTAATCCACTCATGAATTTATGGGCATTTGGGTTGTTTCCACATCTTTACAATTATGAATTGTGCTGCTATAAATATTCGGGTGCAGGTGTCTTTTTTATAGAATGACTTTTGTTCTTTGAGTAGATGCCCAATAATAGGATTGCTGGATCGAATGGAAGGTCTACTTGAATATGTTTAAGGAATCTCCATATTGCTTTCCACAGGGGTTGCACCAGTTT
>CM052437.1:100439542-100455591 GCA_028533085.1 Varecia variegata
CTTGCCTGATAGCTCTCGCAAGGACTTCCAGTACTATGTTGAAAAGTAATGCAGACAGTAGGCAGTCTTGTGTGGTTCCAGTTCGAAGTGGGAATGCTTTCAATTTTTCCCCATTCAGTATGATGTTGGCTGTGGGTTTGTCATATATGGCTTGTATCATTTTTAGATAGGCCCCATCTATGCCTATTTTGTGAAGCATTCTTATCATAAAAGGGTGTTGTATTTTGTCAAATGCTTTTTCTGCATCTATTGAGAGGATCATATGGTCTTTATTTTTGCTTCTATTTATGTGGTGAATTACATTTATAGATTTGCGTATGTTAAACCATCCTTGCATCTCTGGGATGAAGCCCACTTGATCTTGATGGATTATATTTTTGATAAGCACTTGTATTCAATTTGCTAGGATTTTATTCAGAATTTTTGCATCTATATTCATAAGGGATATTGGTCTGTAGTTTTCTTTTTTTGTTGCATCTTTTTCTGGTTTTGTGTCAAAACTATGTTGTCTTGGTAAAATGTGTTGGGGAGAATTCCATCCTTCTCAATGTTGGAGAATAGTTTATGTAGGATGGTCACCAGTTCTTCTTTGTAGGTGTGGTAAAATTCAGGTGTGAACCCATCTGGACCAGGGCTTTTCTTTTTGGGAAGGCTTTTTATTGCTGTTTCGATTTCATATCTAGATATTGGTCTATTCCAGAATTGTATTTCTTCCTGGTTGAGCCTGGGAGGCTGTGTGTTTCTAAAAATTTGTCCATGTCCTCCACATTTTCCAGTTTGTGTGCATAAAGATTTTTGTAGAATTCATAGATGATATATTGTATCTCTGTGGCGTCAGTCATGATTTCTCCTTTCACATTTCTGATGGAGGTTATTAGAGCTTTTTCTTTTCTGCTCTTGGTTAGTCTAGGCAGAGGTGTGTCTATTTTGTTTATCTTTTCAAAGAACCAACTTTTTGTTTTATCAATCTCCCTTATGGTTTTTTTAATTGTCCTTTTCATTTAGTGCTGATTTGATCTTAATAATTTCTCTCCTTCTCCTGGGTTTGGGATCGGTTTGTTCTTTCTCAAGCTCTTTGAGTATATTCATTAGGTTGTCTATTTGTAAGTTTTCTGTCTTTTTGATATAGGCATTTATGGAAATAAATTTTCCTCTCAGGATTGCTTTCGCTGTGTCCCATAGATTTTGATAAGTTGTGTCTCCGTTGTTGTTTAATTCAAAAGAATCTTTTGATTTCTGTCTTGATTTCTTCATTTATAAAATAATCATTCAGGAGAAGGTTGTTTAGCTTCCATGACTTTGAGTAGGAATGAGAATTTTTATTAGGGTTCATTATTACTTTTATTCTGCTGTGATCTGAGAAGATGCATGGTATAATTTCTATTTTTTTAGATTTTTTAAGACATGCTTTATGTCCTAGGATATGGTCAATCTTGGAGAATGTCCCATGAGCTGATGAGAAGAAAGTATATTCAGTGGATTTTGGGTAGAATGTCCTGTAGATGTCAGTCAGGCCCATTTCTTCTAGCATTCTATTTAAGTCCATTATTTCTTTGTTTATTTTCTGTTTGGAGGATCTGTCCTGTAATATCAGTGGCGTGTTAAAGTCTCTGGCTATTATAGTATTGTTATCTATCATTTGGTTCAGATCAAGTAGGGTTTGCTTTATGAATCTGGGTGCACCTAAGTTGGGTACATATATAATAAGTATAGTTATGTCTTCTTGTTGAATTGTGCCCTTCACCAGTATATAGTAACCATCTTTGTCTTTCATTACTTTTGTTGATTTAAAAACTAAGTTATTGGAGATAAAAACCGCCAAGTCAGCTTTCTTTTGGCTTCCATTAGCTTGAAATATCGTTTTCCACCCTTTTATTTTCAGTCTAAATGCATCTTTGCAGGTTAGATGAGTTTCCAGAAGACAGCAGATACTTGGCTTGTATTTTTTTATCCATTGGGCCAGTCTATGTCTCTTGAGTGGGGAATTCAAGCCATTCACATTTAATGAGAGAACTGATAAGTGAGACAGATTTTTGTTCATCTTGTTGGGTGGCACTTCATTATTATGTTTTCTCTCTTGAGCCATTGTGGTAACTGGGTTTTGATCTTTATCTCTGGAGTAGTTTTATATTCATGGGTCTTTCTTGTGCTGGTCCATGTGCAACTCTGTTTTGAGTAGTTCTTGGAGAGCTGGTCTTGTCTTGGTGATTTCTCTGAGTTTTTGTTTATCCGAGAATGTCTTAATTTCTCCTTTGTATACAAAACTTAGCTTAGCTGGGTACAAGATTCTAGGCTGGGCATTATTCTGTTTTACAAGACTGAGAATGGGGCCCCAGTCTCGTCTTGCTTGTAAGGTTTCAGTTGAGAAATCCGGCATAATCCGGATGGGCTTTCCTTTGTATGTTACTTGTTTCTTTCTCCTTACAGCTTGAAAAAGGGCCTCTTTAGTGGATACTTTGGTCAGTCTGATGACTGCATGATGTGGTGTCTTCCTATTTGCTATGAATCTCCCAGGGGTTCTTTGAGCTTCTTGAACCTGTAAATCTAGAGTTTTGGCAAGGTCTGGAAAATTTTCCTCAATTATGTCTTCAAATAGCTTATCCAACCCTTGCTTATTGTCTTCTTTACCCTCATGAATGCCAATAACTCTCACGTTAGGCTTCTTCACATAATCCCACATTTCTTGTAGACTCTGGTCTTTTCTCTTATTTCTTTGCTCTATCTCTGTGACTGACTTATTTAATTGGAAAGTGTGATCTTCGATCTCTGAGATTCTTTCTTCTGTTTGATCTACCCTGCTCTTGAGACTTTCCACTGTGTTTTGTAGCTCCCTTTATAAATTCTTCATTTCTAGGAGTTCAGTTTGATTTTTCTTCAAAATTTCAATTTCTTTAGTGAATTTTTCTTCCAAGTCCTGGATTTTTTTTGTGGTTTCTTTGTGTTGGTTATCCATTTTTTCTTGCATAATATTCAGCTTATTTATAATCCATGTTTGAAATTCCTCCTGTGACATGTTGCTATTTTGAATATGGTTTGTGTCAATTGATAGAGAGCTGGTATTCCTCTTTGGGGTCAAGATTTCCATTTGATTCTTTATACTCCCTGATTTCTTTTGATGAGCCCTTCCCATCTGGATCAATCTTAGATCTCTTCTTTCAGCTTTAGTCTGGAAAGAGGCACGCAGTGCGCACTGTTCTTTGACTGTGTAGCAGCCTAGGTGTATTGCTTCCTTTGTCACAAGGGGGAGCCTGTTATGTGTTATTTAGAATTTTTCTACCTCAGCTGGGGGACTGCTCCTGGTGGGTCCAGCCCCAGAGAATTAATTTGAACTAAAACCGGTTTGATGAGTTAAGTCACTGGGCTGTGCTGGTTGCAGACGGAAAGTGTCTTTTTCTTGCCTCTTCCTCTCCAGAGGTGGTGTCTGCCTCTCTCAGTGAAAGACAGTGGTGAGGGGGAGGGGGCGGTGCCCTGGCTCGCCCAGCCCCCGGCTGCTGCAGCTCCAGTGATGGTCTGCCCCGCCCCAATGCCCGCGAGGTCCACGCACCACTCTGTTGCGATTGGGGAAGCACTCAGTGTTCACGCAAAGGCGGAGCTCCTAGCGGGGGTCCACGGACTAGGGGAGGGAGCCACCTAGGGAGCCGCCGGGTACCCAATCGCTCTGCAGCGGCTAGGCTGTGTACCACGACAATGGTGACTGCCACCCGCAGATCGCCAGAACTGGGGGTGAATGTTCAGGATCTGGCAGGTGCCGGAGGAGCCGGGGATTGAGGGGGTCCAGCCGCCCGCATTTTCCAGACTAGAAACCCGCGAAGTAAACGAGACAGTTCAGTGTCTCCTAGCTGACTTTCGCTGCAGCCTAGCACAAACCCTCCCCCGCCAGATGCAGTCTGGGCACACAGCTCTGGGGTCCAAAATGCCTCCCGCTAATGTCTCCTCTCCGCAGAGCCCCACGTCTCCCGCGGTGACACTGCACCGACTTCAGGCAGTTCCCTAATTGAGCGGGTGTGGAAGTCAGTGGGGAAGCAAGCCGCTTCCCTGTGGGGCTGAGCCCCCCTCACTGGCTGGTGAGGCGGGTACAGCTGTCCCGCGCTCCACTCTCTACGGTTTGTCCTGCACTCTCCAGATTTTCGCAATCTTGTTTCCCATTCACCTCAGTCTTTCTTGCTTTCTGTTTCCCACGCTGATTCTCCATGGATTCACACCACTGTTCTTGTGGGGGAGCGATCCTCTAGCATTGTGGCAGACCGAGATCCATGCCTTCCTCTCCGGGAGCACAAATCCAGGAGGTCACCTCCAGTCACCCATCTTCCCTTTTCCAGGAACATTACTGTAAAAAGAAACTTTCCCTTATCAACGAGGTCTTGGATTACCCAGCAATACAGTTTCATACCTGAATTGTAAGACAAATGGTTAATCATTCCTTTTGAGCCTCATTTTGAAGAGGGAGGGGATAGTGCCTTAGTTGCTTCCAATTATATCTGCACTTATTATCTATTTCTGTGTGGCAAATTACCCCAAAACATAGCAGCTTAAAATAACAAACATTTATTATGTCACACAATTTCTGGGGTTTGGGGATCTGGGAGCAGGTTCACAGAAGGTTCAGGAGCTCTCATGAGGCTGCGGCCACGTTGTGGTTCAGGGCTGACGTTATCGGTAGATTTAACTGGGAGTGAAGGATCTTCAAGAAAGTTCACTGACATGGCTATTGCAGGGAGGCCCCAGGTCCTTGCTGGCTGCTGGCAGGAAGTCTCCGTTTCTTGCCATGTGGCCTCTCTGTAGGGCTGCTGGTAAGATGACTTACTTCCTTCAGAGTGAGAAACCCAGAGAGTAGGTGAGCAAGGAGGAAGCCACTACACCTTTTTGACTAGTGTTGAAAGTCTCACATACCAGCTCTTTCCCTCTAAATATTCATTAGCAGTGAGTCACTGAGTCCAGTCAACACTCAAGGGGAGGGGAATTAGGCCCTACCTCTTGAAGGGAAGAGTGTCAGAAAATCTGTGGATACATTTTTAGAACCATAATGATATCCAAGACACCTACTTTTCTTTATTCCTTTTCTTCTCTTTCTTTTTCTTTCTTTCTCTATGCCTCTAATTTAATTTAATTTAATTTTACTTTTAATGGGGTCTTTTATATTGAACACTGAATTCTTTTTGCATTACCTTATTACTCTGATAGCTTCTTAGATTTCTGGTGTAATAAGGTAAGTACAGTTATCTCATGTAGTTCTTTCCCCAGATCTGGAATTAGCCATTCATCCAAAGCCTTCTGGTGGATTGCAATTGAGGAAATGCTATTTAGAGGCCATGAACTTGTCACCACGTATGATTTTTGCCATTGGGTTGTCATGGCCTCTGTAATTCTTTAGCAGACATACCCAGAAAGCATGTACTTTAAAAGAAAAAAACACAAGTCCATATTGATATGTTTATCAAAGTTTACATGTACAGGTTTTATTTAATTTTGTTGTGATTTCTTTTTTCTTTAATACTGAAGATACTGGTTCTTGATAACAATAGCATATTAATTATTTGTATTTTTGCCACTGCATAAATAAAATGGTTTTAGAATAAGGAAACTAATATTACTGATAAGTCTACTAATTGAAGCTTAGGATTTCTTAGTGGGGTTGGGAACCTGCGGCCTTGGGACCACATGCGGCCTTCTGGATCCTTGAGTGAAGCCTTTTGACCAAATCTAAATTTTATAGAACAAAACCCCTTTGGATTTGGTGCAGGGCCCGCACTTGGGGACCTGGAGACCCACATGTGGCCTTGAGGCTGCAGGTTCCCTACTCTTCACAGACAAAATATTGTTTTCTTGAAATTTCATTTTCTTTCTAATTATGTTATCACATAAATATGTGGTTAGATTAATTCCAGCATGTCTTTAATATTGAATAACTTATGTTTCATTTCTTCTTAAATTTTACTTTTCATATATGTAAAAAATAATTTTCAACTCAAAACTACTTAACAAAATATTTTCAGAGAAGTCTTACTTTCATCCCTGTGCCTTGTCTTCTTCCTAAATTTAATTTGTTATTTTATTAGCTTATTTATTATACTCCAGGTTTTCTTTAGGAAAATATAAATTCTCCTCTGCCCTTCCCACATCCTCTCTCCTAGCCAGAGTGACACAAAGATAGTGTGCTATATGAAGAATTCTGCCCTTTTTAAACTTAATAAAATCTAGTGATTAGTTCATTTCAGAGATGCTTCACATCCTTTCTTATAGATGCAAAATATATTATTTCATGGATCTATTTATATATTTTCACATTTACAGACATTTGATATGCTTCCAATTTTTACCATTACAAATGAAGTTTGAATAGAAATTATTACTCTTGGCCAATATGCATTGTTATGAATTTCTAGGAGCAAGATTGATAAATTAAAAGGTACAGTTATTTGCCATTTTTTAAGATACCACCAATGTCATCTCCCTAATCAGTGTTATCTGTTCACATTCTCACCAGGAATATATGATAGCCCCAATTTCTACACCGCCTAAGTATATAGACTATGCTGTCATGGTTTGGCATTTTTGCCAGTTAATAAATGATTAATATTTCCTCAATGTAAGTTTAACTTGCATTTCTCCTACAATAACTGAGGTTGAGAAATATTTCAAATTTTAAAGGTGGATTATTTGGATTTTGCCAGATTTTCCACTAAGTCCTTTCTCTGTTTTGGGATCCTACCCAGGGTACCACATTGCATTTAGTCTTCTTGTCTCTTTAGCTTCCTCCAGTTGGAGACAGTTTTTCAGCTTTTCATGGTTTTTCATGAGCTTGACACTTTCAAAATGTACCAGCCAAGGATTCCTTAATTGGGGCGTTTCTGCTGGTGTCTCATGATTAGACTAAACTTATGTATTTGGGGGAAGAAGATGACAGAGGGGAAGTTTTCTTCTTATCAAGGGATTCATGATATCAACAAGACTTATTACAGGGGATATTAATTTTGCATACTCGGTTAGGGTGGTATCTGCCAGATTTCTCTCTTGTAAAGCTCCTATTCCTACTGATTAATACTCTGTTGGAAGCAGTTCATGAGGCCAACCCACACTCAAGGAAGGGGAACTAAGGGAGTGCTGTCCGGTGCCCTCCCCAAAGCTCCAGCACTGGCTGTTTTCTTTCCCTGTGTTCTTCCCTGTGAGCACCTGGTGGGATCCCGGGGAAAAGTCTGTAAGAGGTTGCAAACCCTACTGTGTGTGTGTCCTCTAGGAGCTTTCTTTCTCAAGCTAGCCCTCTAGATCTTGAGCAAGTCACTTAATATTTCTAGCTGAACCTGTTACTGAGCAATGGGCTCGCTGTTCAATGCACACAGAAGCCAAAGCTACGGCACCAGTGTTTGAAAAAAGAAAGGCTTTATTGCAAAACCAGCCAGCAAGGAGAGGCAGGCTCAAATCTGTCTCCCAGTTTAGGGTCTGGGGCAAGTTTATGGGCTCAAAGCACAAGGGAAAAGGTTTAGGAATGTTGGTTTGGGAGGGTCTGACTGGAAAGCTTCAAAACTCGGCCATGTACGGTAAGGCATGTTGAGGTGGATTTAGCCCCTGATCTTTCAGGCCAGTAGACTCCTGCCTTCTGAAAGAGCCCTGCCATTCAGGTTCTGGTGTATCTGTCTTCTTGGTTGCTAGGGGAGAAATTGTCGGTTCCAGGTATTGTTACAGGTCAAAGCCTTTTCTGCTGCATATGCCAGGGCTGTATGACTTGCAGTTTGGGGCTCTGTTATACTTACAAGGTAACTGGACATTTTATTCTCAACAGAGTAGGCCCAGTTTGAACTGGTCCCATGGTTATAAACCTTCTTACTGGCTAACACCACACTGAGGCATCTATATCCGACAAGCAATTGCTCAAGTTATGATTCTCTTTGAAGGTGCCCATCTCTCTCCTGATTTGATGTTAGTGAATTACCTTGCCACCCTGATTCTCCAAAGTGCTGAAGAAAAATGGGTTACTTTGTGATTTTACATCTTTTTTCTTGTCGTCAGGGTAGGGCTGACACTCTTTCCAATTCTGCACATCTCCAAACTCAAACCTAAGAAATTCAAGGTTAGTTTTATTTCTTCTCTGAACTGTATTCACAATATTTGCTTGATGTAATGGGCTGTATTTCTGTGATAAATCCTACTGGGTTATAACATGGTACATTTAAATTTCTTACTGGATCTTTTTTTTTCCTTTGAGACAGAGTCTTGCTGTTGCCCAGGCTAGAGTGCAGTGGCATCAGCCTAGCTCACAGCAACCTCAAACTCCTGGGTTCAAGTGATCCTCCTACCTCAGCCTCCCGAGTAGCTGGGACTATAGGAGCATGCCATGACGCCTGGCTAATTTTTCTATTTTTGGTAGAGGCAGGGTCTCGCTCTTGCTTAGGCTGGTCTTGAGCTCCTGAGCTCAAGCAATCCCGCCTCGGCCTCCCAGAGTGCTGGGATTACAGGCATGAGCCACCACACCCAGCCTTGGATCTTGTTTGGTAATATTTTATTTATGATTTTTACATTAATATTTAAAAGTGAGATTGGTCTGAGCTTTATTATTGGGCAATACTTACAGGTTTTCATATCAATGTTATACTCACTTCAAGAAATAATTTGAAGGTTTGTATTTTCTTCTATAATATGGAATGGTTTTCTCACTAGTGGTATTATATAGTCTTTAAAACCATTGGGGAAACCACTGAGAGTCAGGCAGTTAGATTTTTCACTATTTCTTCCATGGAAATTGGATTTTTTAGACTTTATACTACCAATATATTTAGTCTTAATAAGTAAAGTAAATAATTATTGAGTTGCATTTTGGAATAAATATAAGTTTATATATAATTTCTAATTTTGGTTGGTTATTTATTGTTTGATATTCTTCCTTTTTATATTGTACATTCTCCATTTGTACCACATATTATATTAATGTATGATAGAGGTTTTTCTATTTTGTTGATTTCTCAAGGAAATAGTTTTAATGTTTATTTTCTGTTTCCAACTTACCACTTGCTGGTTTTGTATTATTTATATATACTATCTTATATTATTTATGTCATTACTGAATGAAAATTTTGTGTGATAGAGTTGGGAGAGTATGTTTGGCTATTTCTGTTTTCATCAAAACAAGTAGGTGTTGCTGCATATTTGAAATTGTGAAAGCACACGAGTGTGTACCTGGGCATTAGGGGGATCAGATAACTGAAATTGCTTGTAAAAAACATATTTCAAAGTAGTCAAGGCTCATAGATTAGGAGACTAGAGAGTGAACTGTCATTTTCATGTTTGGGTGCAAATGTTTTTGAAATTCCATTTCTAGAACTTAAAATATCTAACTCATTTATTCATTTATTTATTGAATAAACATGTGTTGAACATTTATTATGTGAAATGCACTATGGAAATGTTCAGAGAAACAGAGGTAAATAAGGTACGGTAATTATCCTGAGAGTTATTTTCTAGAAGAGACAAGGCAGACAGATACACACACACAGACACATCCACATCCACCCACTCACACTTACACTTCCACATACCCTCCCTGCCCCCGCCAAGCTTCCATCTCATTTATAATACCGTGCAATATAATCTGTTAGAGTGGCATTGGAAAAGAAAAAAAAAAAAACTCTTGGGCACACAAGACAAATCCATGAAAAATCTTAATAGAGGCACAAATACTTGAACTGGTTTAAAAGTGTTGTGGAAATTTTGCCAGTTTTAGAAAATAGGGAAGGGTAATTTTTAGCCTGGAAAATTATTAGCATATGCAAATAATGGAACTGAGTTAATGGACATGTGGAATGTAAGTAGCATAGCTAGAGCAAACGGAATAACTGAAAGGCAGAGCATGAGGCTGGGATTATGTGTCAGGGCAAGATTGCAAATGACTTTCAAGGCTCCTTAAACTATATTTTAGTTATATTGAAGGCTGATTCCAGGCTCTGAATTTGGCTATGATTCCTCTTTTCCTCCAATGCTTTGCTCTTTCTATTTTCATTAGTAATCTCTATTCCCTGACACCAATTCTTTTTGATGTAATCTCATTTCTGGGAGCCTGCTCCTCACTCCTATGACCTTCTGGCATACATTCTCACCTCTCAGCCAGCTATACAACCGCTGCTCCAGCTAGCTGGGCTAGTTCTCTGTAAACCACAGTACCTGTTTGCTTCCTATCAGCCTCTGTTTTAGTCAGACAGTTTGGCGGCAAGACTGCAAACTGCAGCTGAGAGATTCTGTATGCTGTGAGACCATATACTGACCATTCGACTCTGGCCCCAGTCTTGCATGTTTGCTTAGTGACCAAAGCAGCTTTCCTTTACTCGGGGAAAATTGATCATTTCCATAAAACCAAGTGCCTTGACATGTCCATAACCCTTCCCTTGTCAATTATTTCTTTGAGTCCTTTCTGCTGCCCCCAGCTCTGATGGCCTATCAGAGCTCCTGCCAGTCCTCAGAGGAGGAGAGGACTTGCATGGGAGCAACCACAGAAGCCTCCAACGATTCAGGAGTCCAAGCACATAGGCCGCCTTCATTGCTAAGCCAGGCCTTTGGCAGGAGGAGCATCTGATCTGAGAGCAGGGAGGGTGCAGGGCATCTCAGAGGGTGCACGTGGCTGAACACTGGCATCTGTGCTTTCTGGAGAAAAGAAGCCAAGAAGCCTCAAGCTACTGTCAAATCCCCTCCAGGATCCTGGGAATGGAGGGTCCCGAAGGCCCTGAGCACATGGCTTAACTTTTCCCTGTAAATCCCTGACTGCTCTCCCAGACTCTCCAAATCAAGCTTGTAGTGTACTTCACATCCTAAAAATTCACCAGGAAAAATCGATGGGGAGGCTGCTTATATCCCTAGTTATTTCAAAAATCCTGATTCAATCCTTGATTCAAAAATCCTGTGTTACCAACTTTGTTCTTCACAAGTTCATCATTATATTAGTCGCATTATATATATTATATATGTATTTAGAAATTTGTCATTTTCTTTATTTAGATTAAATCTGGGTAACAGAATCTCAATCTCTCTCACTCACTCACTCCTTTATGTTATGTGGAAGTTTGGTTTGATTTTACATAAATTCCATGGAAATTATAGAATTACAGACTTCCTTTGTTCAAGTCCTACCATGTGCTACGGGTTTGCCTGTGGCAGAGATGAGGCAGTTAATGTTGACATCCACCCTCTTCCATACACACTTTCCAGGGAGGTAGCATGCGAAGCGATTAACACAGGTACACAAGTTCACCTCCATGTCGCTAGCATAAAGCCCCAGTTCAACAAACATGTCTTTCATAAAAAGGACACTTGGAATCAGTAATAATCTTTCTTTATTTTGCCCGATTTGTGAACTTCTATTTTACAGCAGTTGAGTCTGCTTTCTCTTTCAACCCATAGTCTCCTTACTTGTTATTCATGAGTAGGTGAATATCATGAAATTGTAGGCAAAAATTTGTGTTTATTAGAATATTTATTTATTGGGGTCCATAATTTTAATCAAGTTCACAAAAATATATGGTTTCAAAAAAATTAAGGATCACTAGTTTGGGAAGAAAATGCCTAATCTTGATTCAAATCCCTTTTTAAAGAAAATGAATTTTCTTTAATAATAAAATTGTGGCAATAAGTGAGAAATCAACATTCGGGGACTGACTAGCTGGGTGTTGCCTTTGTGCCTTGGACATCTCTGCATAGTTAACGCGGTGGCATCATGCTGCCCTGTGCCAATCGAGTCCAAGTGTAAACACAACCAAGTATTCCAGTTCCCCCTGAGATGGCATAGCCAGGTTGAGAGTGAAAGACAAGACTTTACAGAACACTGGTGGTAAACAAAAGGTAAATAAATGCAGTCAGTACCATCTAATTAGATGATCTTGTTTAGAGAATATATTCACTCATTTTCAGCATGTGTTCTATGCAATGATTGTCCCCTGACATTTTTCTTCCATCACCCAAGAGTGGTCTCAAGCATTTTAAAACACTCTGATGTATAAAATGGAAGCTCAGTTTGAGAAGTTCAAACAGGGGCTGTCTCTGGGCCCTGGGGTCCCTCTGCTGCTTTCTGTGAATATGTGTTTTCCAGCGACTGACACTGGGCATGAGCTGCTCCTAACTTCTATTTGTCCTCTGGGTCTTCTCTTTTACTCACCATCTCATTGAAACTGGTCTTGATTTCTTTGCACCTTCTCATAATGCTTTTCTTTCAGATTTTCTTCCTGGCTCATTCTTTATGTCTGCAGAACTACCTCCAGACTGAAATACAGGCATTCCTTTAGGTTTGCATGTTCCCATCTGGCTGGGAGACTAGTTTACAAAATTCACCAGGTGAGTAGTTGGTGCCTACTTTGGGCGGGAAAGCAGAGACAGTGCGTGCCCGGGAGAGCCTGCAGTCCATTCCGTGTGGTCTGTACACCTGGGTCTCAGCACACTTCTGTGAGGCTCCCCTGCTGTGTGGCCTCCAGAGAGGTAGAAAGTAAATGCACTGACCACATCTGCTTGGCCAAATGTCTCACTTTAGCTTGCTGATTCCTCCTGTCAATACCTGGAATTCCACATGTAGCACCTGTGGGTCATGGTCACTCACCTCAGCAGACTGTATTATTGGCCATTCATTAATGTATTTTCACACAACAATACGTAAAAATCTCACAGGCATTGTGGTAGGCAATGGTCACGCAATAATAAGACTGAATCTCTCCCCCTGGGAAGTCTGTGCGTAGTGGCAGAAGCAGGTGAGAAGGTGCACAATAGTGTAACTACAGTACTATCGGGGCCTTCCTGGACCCGGGGGAGCAGGCTGAGGAACGACTTCTGCCTTACACAGATCTGACCTTCAGAGAGGAGGTTCAGAGAAGGAATGTAAGTTCTCCACAGGGAGCAGAGGACAGGGAGTATTCTGAAAGTCAAAGCCATGACCTGTGAAAGAAACTTCTCTGCTATTTCGTGAGAAGTAAGGGCCATGATTTGAGATGGTGGATGGTCACAGGAAAGATCTGATCCTTTTGCAAGGCACACCCTGGATGGGCTAAACCTTTGCAGTGGAGAGAGAAGAATTGTTCTCCAATACCCTTGTTCTCCTCCTTTAGACAATCTAAATGTTTGAATGACGTTTTGTTATGTCAACTGTTTCATACAGAGCTCCAAAGTAGAACAAAATTAACCATTCCAAAATGACTCTAGCCTCCAAAATCCAATTCATATGCTGTGTTCTTATCATTTTATATTTACCTCCACAGGGAAAATGATAAATATTTCCAATGAGATAAGTACAGAAAAGAATTATTACAGTGAGTGTAACAGTGAAGTCAATATTAAATTACATGCCTATTATAATGGTTTTTAAAATAAAATCAGTTGCTCTAATTAAATCTAAATTCACTTTTTTACAAAAAGAAAACAAATAAAAAACACACTCTTCGGAGGCAGACTGATGCCAGGCAATGCTATAAACCTCAAGCAGGTGAATTCAATTCAATCTGATTCAATTCACATACTCAACAAGTATTTTTTATGAGTTTTACTTAGTTTTGAGCCCTATAGCAAAGTGGAGATGCAGACACCATCAAGTATCGTGCCCACTGTCAAGGGAAATAATAATAAAGATAGTAGTTATAGAAATGCATTCAATGTGCTGGGGAACACAGGTGAGCATGATTAATTCAACCTGGGAAGAAAAGTTCCTCAAAAAGAAGTGTTTTTACACTGCACCTTGGGGGGTGAGAAAGGTTGCCTGCAGACGAGTCAGACATGTAAGGACATTCCAGACAACATGAGAAGGCCGGGCCTCAGAGCATGCGGGAACATTGTTTCCTTAGATGTGCGGACAGATTGCTGTGTTCATGGCATTGGTTGTGTTGAGAGAGAGACAGGGGCTGACATGGACAAGGCAGGGCTGTGGCTGGGGAGCCACCTTTTGCTGTGCTGAATCCTAGAGCAACGTCTTTGTCACACTGTAAACATCTTGGTATTTGACATCATTACAATGTGTTGAAATCGCATTATTATCCCTGATGGTAATGTTTGTTGTAGCTCCTGTTCACGTACCTTTGCCTTCTCTGACCTTCACCCTTCACCCTGTAAACTCTAAATTCACAAAAGATTTTGGCATCAGTCAAAAATTACCACTTCTGGTGGTACATTGGGCAGCTTCTTTTGGAATGGGAAGGGGGAAATAATCAGAGTGGACATTTCTAATCATGGATTCAAAAATGGACCAAGGAAAGTGGCAACTGGACAACCACCAATGAGCCCATCTCTACCTGGAAGGATTTTTATTGGTGGGAAGGGATTTGAAAAGAGACTGAAAATGAAGCATAAGCTCAAAATTAAAGATAAGAGTACTGAAAAATTTATGAGCTTTTATTTGATCCAGCAATTCCACTACTGGGTATCTACTCAAAGGGAAAAAAGATATTCTATAAAAAAGACATCTGAACCTGAATGTTTACAGCAGCACAATTCGCAATTGTAAAGATGTGGAATCAACCCAAGTGCCCATCAATACATGAGTGGATTAATAAAATGTGGTATATGTATACCCTGGAGTACTACTCAGTCATAAAAAATGATGAACTATCTATTGTATTATCTTGGATGGAGCTGGAGCCCATTCTTATAAGTGAAATATCACAAGAATGGGAAAACAAACACCACAAGCACTCACCATTAAATTAGTACTAATTGATCAACATTTATGTGCACATATGGAAGTAATATCCATGTGGTGTCGGGCAGGTGGGAGGGGGAGGAGGGGCTGGGTAAATTCACAACTAACAGATGTGATATGTGCTGTCTGGGGGATGGGCACACTTGTAGCTTGGACTTAGGCAGTGCAAAGGCAATTTATGTAACCCGACATTTGTATCCCTGTAATAATCTGAAATGAAATAAAATAAATTAAAAAAATAAAATAACATGGCAGGTCTTTGTTAGGGCTGCATCTCCAGTACTCAGAATAGTACCTGACACACAGTAGGCATTCAAGTATTTGCTCAATGAGTGGATAAATCAATGGTAAAAAAACAGTTTTCTAAAATACAAAGGTAATAAGATATTGTGAACATCTATGTTCACATCTATGTTCACAGTAGACTGTCTACTCTAATTCTTTTCCAGTTATTTTTACATGAACCAATTTTAAATAAACTCTCTTATATTAAAAAAAATAAACATTCAGGTGCAGATGTCTTTGTAATAGAATGTCCTTTCTTCTTTTGGGTAGATGCCCAATAATGGGATTGCTGGATCAAATGGTAGGTCTACTTGTATCTGCTTAAGGTAGGTATCTCCATATTGTTTTCCACAGGGGTTGCACTAGTTTGCAGTCTCACCAGCAGTGTATGAGTGTTCCTGTCTCTCTGCATCCATGCCAACATGTATTGTTTGGGGACTTTTTGATAAAGGCCATTCTCACTGGAGTTAAGTGATATCTCATTGTGGTTTTGATTTGCATTTCCCTGATGATTAGAGATGTTGAGCATTTTTTCATAAGTTTGTTGGCCATTCTTCTATCTTCTTTTGAAAAATTTCTATTCATGTCCTTTGCCCACTTTTTGATAGGGTGGTTTGATTTTTTTCTTGGTGATTTTCCCGAGTTCTAAATAGACTCTTGTTATCAGTCCTTTATCGGATGAGTAGCATGTGAAAATTTTTTCCCATTCTGTAGGTTGTCTGTTTACTCTCGTGACTGCTTCTTTGGCTGTGCAGAAGCTTTTTAATTTAATCAGGTCCCATTTATTTATTTTTGTTGTTGCTGTGATTGCCTTTGGGGTCTTTTTCATAAATTCTTTGCCTAGGCCCATGTCTATAAGAGTCTTTCCTACATTTTTTTTCTAGAATTCTAATAGTTTCACACCTAAGGTTTAAGTCTGTTATCCACCGTGATTTGATTTTTGTGAGAGGTGAAAGCTGTGGGTCCTGTTTCAGTCTTCTACATGTGGCTATCCAGTTTTCCCAGCACCATTTATTAAGTAAGAATTCTTTTCCCCAGAGTATGTTTTTGTCTGCTTTGTCATATGAGGATGGTTTTATATTTGGATTTTCTGTTCTGTTCCACTGGTCTGTGTCCC
>CM052437.1:100456091-100483544 GCA_028533085.1 Varecia variegata
TTTTCTTTTTTTGTTGCATCCTTTCCTGGTTTTGGTATCAAAGTTATGTTGACTTGGTATAATGTGTTGGGGAGAATTCCATCCTTCTCGATGTTGGAGAATAGCTTATGTAGGATGGGCACCAGTTCTTCTTTGTAGGTATGGTAAAATTCGGGTGTGAACCCATCTGGAAGGACCTTTTTCTGTAGACAACGCAGACAATTCTAAAGAAAATCAATCAAATCGTAACTATTTTTTCTTTATATTCCCCAAATAATTAAATAATAGAAAGAGGATAAAAAATTCAACTCAAGTGACAAAATAATTAGAAGATGTGGTGCCATTATACTTTGTTTTACCTTTTAAGCTATTTAAGGCTAATTTTAAAAAAATCTATAGGATAAGCCTGTCTCTGTTCCTGCTGTTTTTCAAGATGGGTTTATTTACAAGGCTGAGAGCACGTCTGTCTTTGGAACCTTCTGTCACTTATAGTGCACTGAGGTATTTCTATGAGGGATTCGGGATGAAAGGAATTTGTCACTGAAGGCAGTTTTAGACTTAATGCCTCCTTCACATAAGGGAAAGAAAAATAAACCCTCCCAATTTTCAGCCAGTCAGGTTTTTAAATTTGTCACAAATGAAAAGCTGAACTTGCTGGGAAAGAGTGATTTATTTGTTTGTAGGGACAAAAAGGAAAAATAGCATGAAATCCTTCAAACAATACCCATTTCAAAAAATAACAAAAACATCACTGCCTTAAGGGAATAAAGCATTAAATATTTTAAAACCCTCTCTTAGACACACATACATACACACAAACACACAAATCCTTCTTTGCTGGCCAGAATATTTGCCAGATAAAAATATCTTTAAAGTTTGTTAATATTTAAATACACAATCTGGAAGGTCAGATAAAGGTTATTAAAGTTATTACTATCATCTCAAGCCCTCTATATTGTAGAGGCCTGCAAACATAAACACATAAACCTTGCTATTTCTAAAAGAACTCCTAAAGCCTAGCTTATTTATTCTATTACTATCAAAAACCCATCTCTCAGCATTTAGTACAAAGAGAGTAGTCTAGGGTGCTACTAAAGGAATGAGTTTTGGAGTTGACAGATTAGGGTTCAAGTTCAACTAATACTTTCAAAACTTGGGTAATTTTCAATGTATAATTGTTAATTCAGATTAACAGTGTTTGGTATCCAGCAGTCCCACTTTTAGGTACTTATTACATAAAGATATGGAAATATGTGCAAAGGACCTTGTGTCAGGATACATGAACACATTGCTCGTGGGCTGGTGTGACTCATTTCACAAATGTAAATATGCAAGAAATATGACACTTTTTGCTCTTTCTAAGAATCTTCTTTTTAGACTATAAACTCTTTATTTTTCTCAGTTGATGGAAAATGGTAAGGTTAACTTTCCTTCCAGCCTAAAGATAGAGAGCTTAAAGTCAGAATTTATGCAAAATTGTAAAACATAAAGTCCTCTTTTGTAACTCAGAGCTTATGAATTGAGATTTGTATTCTCTATAAGTATCACATCTTTTTCCTCCTATATGTAGAATTTCTATTTCACTTTTGACCCTATGACCTAATACTTCATCCATGATCTGAAGTCTGCCTTGGATGTGTTTAACATTTTCTAACTCAGTAGAACCTTGAAACTCCTGGTTATGGAAATCAAACTAAATCACTTTAAGACTGTAAATATAGGTGGACAAATATATATTGAAAAATATATTTACAGGAAATATAGGTGACAGATGATTTCTTAAATTACTCAAGGGATTGTACAACCATAAAATTCAGATGGCAGGACATCTACAAGAAAACTGACAAGTACCTTCAATAAATAAATTACAAGGACAAATAAAGAAGAATGGAGCAACCTATAGATTAAAACAACCATTCAAGATACATCAACCAAATGAAATATGTAAATATTATTTGGATTCTGATTCTAAAATTAACTATTTCAAAAATGAAACAATGGAGAAAACTTAAATACTGATTGAATATTTAAAGACAATGTGGAATTCTTTAGTTGTGATGGTATTTAAGTCATATTAAAAATAGATTCCTTATCTTTAAGTAAAACATTCTGAAGTGTTATTTGAATATCTGTTTGGTTCTCTGGGATTTGTTTCAAAATAATAATGAGTGGGGAGGGGTGGTGAATAAGAGAGGCAAGCTGAAATAAGAAAATCCATGTAAATAACTTTTGAATCTTGGTGATGAGTTAGTGGGAATCTATTTCAGCATTCTCTTGACATTTTTACACAATGAAAATTTTTGTATTAGGAAGTTTTAAAATATCCTTTACTGATAGAGTGTAACAGTAGTTTATCAATAGGACCCTTCACTGTTAGAAATGATCACCTCTATGATTTGAATGGAAATAGGCCAATATTTTCCTAGTGACCTCAAATTTGAGTGCTCCTTTGTCTAATTCATGTGTCAGTAAAGGCACGGCAGCTATGTTTAATCCCTCATACAGTGAACTCATTTAGAACACAGGGGCCTTATTTGTGCTTCATTGAATTTTTTCAATTTTATAAATTTTATGAGAACATTTCCTTAACTTTTGATTTTCTCATATATGCAAGAGGATGGTTTGCCCTTTGTAAACTCAAAAATTAAAGCTGTCTAGTTAAATTTGAAGACTTTTTGAGATAAGTTCCTTATATAGTTTGAAATGAAATAAAACAAACTTTTCTGAAATGAACCTAAATGATTCACTGCTGTGGAAATTATTGAGTTGTTCTTTTTTCTTTTAGTTATAAACACCCATACAGAATGGAGTCAAAGTGTGAAGAAGTAGTGCGATCATAGATTCAGTGATAGATCCACTGAGTCTTTCTTCTTCTCTTCTGTATATTTAATTTTTGGAGCTACAGACATGTTAGTAAATGGACCAGATTCTCCACTGATAGAAAATTATCTAATTCTCGACCTCCCAAAATCTTTGATTTTTAATAGGGTTCATATAAAAATTTAAGAATTGAAAATATAATAAAAAAAGTTATGTGCTATGATGGAAATCGTGACAACACTTAGGTAAAAGAATGTATTATTCTTGTTATTTTCATAAATTATTTTAATAAAACTATAGGTATTAGCCATAGCTCCATTTTTTCTTCTTAATTTTCAGTATATCTTTAGATGAGTATTAGGTAATTACTGTCATTAACACTTTAGAGAAGGGAAAATAGGCTCAAAAGGTTGAATGACTTATGTAAGGTCACTTAGATACGTGAATGGAGAACCAGGGCCATAACCCAGTTCTAGTTATTCTGAATCTTGGGTTCTTGCTATTACATCAGACATGTTGTTACCTACATTAAATGAAATCTCAATAAGCAAGTTTCCCAAAAGCTCTTTCAACATATTATTTTAGTATAACTTATCATGGTCTTTGGCCTAAGTTACCTTCTGCATCACCTCATTTTTTTTGCAAGATACAAAAAATAAAAATAAACTATTTAAAAATTACTGGCAGAGATGCATCAGCAAAATGATGAAGTAGAGATTGTTCCACCACAGAAACACTGAAAAACAAGCAGAAACTATCAGAACCAACTTTGTCGGAACTCTATGAAACAGTCAAGGATTAAACAGTCAAGAAACTGCTGAATCTAGAAAAAGGCAACATAAACATAGAAGAAAAAGCTCTGCAGCGTGTTTTCCTTGCTATGATCCGCAGCGCCTTGAATTTGGCAGCAGTCTTGTAGGCGTCAGCTGATGTTCCCCTCTTGAGACACTGGCCCCTTGTTCCAGAGGAAGCAGAGCAGAACTTGTTGACCATTACTGTAAATAGCTGTTCTGACCTGTTGGGTGACTACCTGAAGAATGGAAACAAGGTGATTGTCTCTGCTTTGCTTAACTCAGAACTTAAAGTCTAAAAAAGCAGTGGGCATTGCTCAAAATCATTATAAGTCAACCTACAACCTGAAACTGTCTGGAGCTAAAGATGACAGTTAAGACATATAATACACTGTCTAACACCTGAAAAGAAAAGCTGAGAGAGTTTCTTTGATAAATTAAGGCATTCAAAAGCATCTGCGTATACGGGGGAATTTAGGAAGTCATGCATATACTCAAAAAAGACCTGAGACTTAATTTCTCACCTTGGGCTGATCCCTAGGCTTAGTGCTAGCCTGACCATATTTTAAAAGAAAACTTCATTATAGAGCCAATCTGCAAAAACTAGCAGAGGTTTTCTGTCTTTTCTTGTTTCCCCCCACCCCCTTCCTCTGATTCTTGGCATTCAAATAAATCTCTGTCAAAAAACAAAAAGTAGCACACATGATGCTAGATACAGCAAATACGGTTGGCAAACATCACTAAACAAATGGACTATGACAACCTTCAACAACAACAATAACAACAACAAAAAAAAAAAACAGAAAAGAAAAGAAAAAGTAAACCTGTGGAAAGAAAGAATCTGATTTATAACATTCAAATGTTCATATTTCAACATACAAAAACACAAGGCAAACAAAGAAACAGGAAAGTGTGGCCTATTAAAAGGATCAAAGTAAATGGACAGAACCAGCATTTTTTTTTTTTTTGAGACAGAGTCTCACTCTGTCACCTGAGCTAGAGTGCCATGTTGTCAGCCTAGCTCACAGCAACCTTAAACTCCTAGGCTTAAAGGATCCTCCTGCCTCAGCCTCCCAAGTAGCTGGGATTACAGTCATGTGCCACCATGCCCAGCTAATTTTTTTCTATATATTTTTAGTTGTCCAGCTAATTTCTTTCTATTTTTTTTAGTAGAGACAGGGGTCTCTCTCTTGCTCAGGCTGGTCTCGAACTCCTGAGATCAAACGATTCGCCTGCCTCAGCCTCCCAAGTGCTAGGATTACAGGGGTGAGCCACTGTGCCCAGCCAGAAACCAGCCTTGATGAGACCAAGACGCTGGACTTGCTCAAGACTTTAAAACAACTGTCTTAAATCTGCTCAAAGTGCTAAATGAAAACAGTCAAAAAAACTAAAAGATATCAGAAAAAATATGTGTAAACAAAATGAAAATAAAGTCAGATCTGTGCCCAGGTAGCAGGTTTACCAACCATGGTCCTGGCTACAGACCCAGAAATAGCCCTATCCCCATGTGGACTCAGGCATAGCACCATTTGGCCTTCACCCTGCCACCAGCACCATCTGCCAAGGGACCCTAGATGAGTCACACCAACCTGGCACCAGGTAACAGGCCAGCCAGCCTTGGTCCTAAAAATGAACCCTGAAGCACCCTTGACCCTGCTCCAGCATAAAATGGAAACACAACACAGAACTTATTGGTAAAGCAAAAACTGTTCTAAGAGGAAAAAGTTTATAGCAACGAATAGCTACATTACAAAAAAAGAAGAAAGATTTCAAATAAACAACCTAATATTACACTTCAAAGAACTAGAAAAAGAAGAAACTTTGCACAAAGTTAGCAGAAAGAAAAACAATAAAAATCAAAACAAACTAGAAAGACAATAGAAAAGATCAAAAAAGCTAAGAGTTGGTTTTTTGAAAAGAAAAATAAAGTTGACTAACCTTTAGCTAGACTAAAAAAGAAAAAACACAGAGAACTCAAATAAAATTATAAATGAAAGAGAAGATATTAAAACTAATACCACAGAGATATAAAGGATCATAACAGATTACTATAAGGAATTGTACACTGTAAGCGAGATAACATACAATAAATGGATACACTTCTCGAAACATGAAAACTATGAAGACTGAATCATGAAAGAATAGAAAATCTAGGCACACCATCTCAGAGGAAGGAGATTGTAGCAGTAATCAAACACTTCTTAACAAACAAAAGCTCAGAACCAGAGGGATTCAGGTATTAATTATAACAAATCTTTGAAGGAAAATTTTTGCCAATCCTCAAACTCTTCCAAAAATTTGAAGAAGAGGAAACATGTTCAATCTTATTTTACTAGGTAACTATCACTCTCATTAAAAAGTCAGATAAGGAGAATACAGGAAAACAGATTACAGGTCAGTATCCCTGATGAACAGAGATGCAAAAATTTTCCACAAAATACGGGCAAACCTAATTCAACAGCACATTAAAAAGAGAATATATCATGACAAAATCGAATTTACACTCATATTTATCATATGTATTTTGGAAGTTTTAGAAGACGGGGAACAGAAATATATGAAGAAATAATGACCAAAAATTTCCCAAATGTGATGAAATGTATGAATCTATGTATCTCAAAAGCTCAATGAAATCCAAGTGGGATAATATCAAAGAGATCTACATTAAGACCCATTATAATCAGAGTATCTACAGGTAAAGAGAGAATCTTGAACTTAGCAAGAGAGAAATCACTACAAGGGATTCACAGTAAGATTAATAATTAATTTGTCATCAGAAAACAGAAGGCCAGAAAGTAGTGCGTTGACATAATTAAAGTGCTGAAAGAAAAATAACAACACAAACCGGTCAACTATTAATTTTATGTTAGACAAAATTTTTCTACAAAAGTGAGAGTGAAATCAAGACATTTCCTGATAAACATAAGCTCAGGGAATGTGTTACTAATAGATCTCCCCTGTAAGAAATAATAAACATAGTTCTACACATTGAAATGAAAAAACACAGACAATAACTCAAAGCCATATGAAAAAACATAGATCTCTAGTAAATATAAGTATGTAGATAAATACAGAAGTAAGTGTTATTGTATTTTGGGTTTTACTTTTTATTTCCCATATGACTTAAAGAACAAATGAATAAAATAATTATAAATGTATGTTATAGGGCACATAATATAGAAAAGATAATTTGTGACAATAATATAAGGGTGGGAAAGAACTGTATAGGAGCAGAGTTGTTGCATGCTATTGAATTCAAATAAGACCAATATAAATTTAGTATGTTAAATCAAATCCCTATGGTAACCAAAAAGAAATATTTTAAAAATACACAATAATAAAGGAGAAGGAAGTCAAAATGGTTCACTCAAAATGAACTAAATGCAACAAAAGGCAGTATTGTAGGAAATGTAGCACAAAAAACTATAAGACATATAGAAAAAACATAGAAAAATGGTAGAAGTAAAGTATTTCTTTTACGCAATTACTTTATACATAAATAGAATAAACTTTTCAATAAAAAGATAGAGATTGGCAGAGTGGATAAAAAAATACATGACTCAACTGTACGCTGGGGTGGTAACTAATATGTAAAATAGACTAAGTCAAAAACTGTTGCAAGGAACAAGAAAGGACATTTCATATTAATAAAAGAGTCAGTTCATGAAGAAGATATAACAATTATGAATATAAATGGACCAAAAAGGACCACAAATGTATGACACAAACATTAACATAATTTACAGGAGAAATAAACATTTACAATTATAATTAAAGACTTTAATACCATTTACAATAATGGATAAAATATCTAGATAGAAGATCAATAAAGAAATAGAGGACTTAAAATTACAAGCCAACTAAACTTAGCAAACATACAGAGTACTTCACCCAACAACAGCAAAATATACATTTTTCTCAAGTCCACAAGGATTATTTTTCAGGACAGGTCATATACGAACTAGGATACAAAAGAAGTCTCAATAAATTAAAAGATCGAAATTACACAAAGTATCTTCCCTTACTATAATAGAATGAAGCTAGAAATCAATAACTGAAGGAAAACCAGGATGTTTACATATGTGTGGAAATTAAACAACACATTCTTAAACAGGAAATGGGGCAAAGTATAAATTGTAAGAAAAATAGAAAATACTTCAAGACAAATCAAAATAAAAATACAACATATGAAAATGCATGGGATGCAGTAAAGGCACTGCTCTGAGGGAAATATATAACTATAAATGCCTACGTGAAATAAGAGGGAAGATCCCAAACCAATAACCTAATGTAATACCTGAAGGAAATAGAAAAAAAAGAGCAAACTTAACCCAAAGCTAGCAGAAGGAAGGAAATGCTAAAGATTAGAGCAGATATAAACAAAATAGAGACTAGAAAAACAACAGAGATAATCTCCAAAACCAAAATTGATTCTTCAAAAGATCAACAAAATTGGCAAAACTTTAGGTAGATTGGCAAAGGAAAAAAAAAAGAGAACATACAAATATGCAAAATAAGAAATAAAGTGAAAATGCTATTAATACTATGGATCTCACAGTAATGAAAAGGATTATAAGAGATACTGTAGACAATTTTATGCAACGATTTATGTAAATTAGATGTCATGAATAGATTCCTAGAAACAGAAAAATAACTAAAACTGACTCAAGAAGAAATAGTAAATCTAAAAGACTGATAAAAAGTAAAAAGATGGAATTTTTAATTTAAAAAACAAAAACAAAACAAACTCTCAACACAAACAAACTTAGGACCAGATGACATGACTCATGAAATCTACCAAACATTTAGAGAAGAATTAAAATAAACTCTTGAAATATTCCAAAAAGTTGAAGAGTAAAAAATATTCCCTACCTTGTTATATGAGGCCATCATTATCCTGACACCAAAGACAAAATATCAAAAGAAAACAATTATAGACCAATAATATATGAATATAGACTCAAAAATCCTCAATAAGATAGTAGGAAACTAAATTCAACAATATATTAAAAGGATTACACACCATGGCCAAGTAAGATTTATTCTAGTGATGCAAATGTGTTTCAATATCAGAAAGTTAATCAATGTAATAAAGCACATTAATAGAACAAAGGGAAAACACACACACACTCACATGCACACGCACACAATTATCTCATGATGCAAATAATGCATTTGACAAAATCCAAAATCTTTTCACTGTGAAAACACTCAGAACACCAAGAATAGAAGAGAACTTTCTCAATTTAATAAAGTGCATTTATGAAAAACCAACAGTTAACATTATATCCGATGGTGAAAAAAATGAAAGTTTTTCCTTATGCTCATGAACAAGATAAGGATATCTATTCACTGCTGTAATTCATCATTAAAATAGAGGTTCTAGACAAAGCAATTACACAAGAAAAAATTTAAATTAAAAGCATAGAAATTGGAAAGAAGTAAAAATATCTATATTGGCAGATGACATTATCTTATATGTAAAAAATCACAAAGAATCTACAAGAAAACTATTAATACTTTTGCTAATAAATGATTTCAATAAAGTTGAAGGCTACAAGATGAAATCATAAAAGTCAGTTATGATTTTATACACATGTAATAAATAACCTGAAAAAGAAATTAACAAAGAAATTCCATTTACAATAACATCTAGAAGAATTAGATATGCAGGAATAAAGTTAATAAAGGAGGTGAAATATATATACAATAAAAACTACAAAACATTGCAGAAAGAAATCAATCATTGCATGCTAAATAAATGGAAAGACACTTTGTGTTCATGGATTGGAAGATTTAATATTGTTAAGATGTAAATTCTCTCAAATTGATATACAGGTAAGCACTATCCCTATCAAAATCCCAATGGCCTTTAATGTAGAAAAGGAAAATTTGATTCTCAAAAGCACATGGAGTTGCAAGGTGCCTAAATAGCCAAAACAATATTGAAAGTTAAGAATGAGGTTGGATAACTCATACTTCTCCATTTAAAAACTTACAGCAAAGCTACAGTAATAAAAACAGTGTGGTACTTGCATAAGGGTAGACATATAGAGCAATGGAATAGAATTGAGAGTGAAGAAATAAACCATATGTCTGTGGCTACTTGAGTTTTTACAAGGATGCCATGTCTATTCAATAAATAAAATACAGTCTCTTCAACAAATTATACTGGGACCACCATCTTTTCACATGCAAAATAGTAAAGTTGTACCTCTATCTTGTACTACATGCAAAAATTAACTCAAAGTGGATCAGCAACTAAAATAAATAAGTTAAAACCATAAAGCTGGTAGAAGAAAGCTTATAAGTAAATCTGCATGATCTTGGATTTGGCAATTACTTCTTACTGTTTGACACCAAAAGAACAAGCAACAAAAGAAAAAAGGTAAACTGACATGTTCTGATATTTTCCAGAATAGATGAATCTTGAAAACATTCTCTGTGTGAAATAAGCCAGACACAAAAGGACAAATATTGTATGGTTCCCCTCACATGAAGTATCTGAAATAGGCAAATTTATAGAGATAGAAAGTAGATTTGAATTTAGCAGGAGCTGGGGAGGTAATAATGAGGCATTATTGCTTAAATGGTATAGAGTTTTCTATTAATGTTTGGGATAATTTAAAAGTTTTGGAATAGATAGTAAGGGTGGTTGTAGAACATTGTGAATATGATTAATGCCACTGAATTGTACATTTATCACAATTCACAATCACTAAGAGGTGGAAACAACCCAAATGTCCATCAATTCATGAATGGATTAGTAAAATGTGGTATCTTTATACCATGGAGTATTACTCAGCTATAAGAAATGACGATGATACGACATCTCTTTGGTTCTCCTGGGGAGAGTTGGAACCCATTCTACTAAGCGAAGTATCCCAAGAATGGAAAAATAAGCACCACATGTACTCACCAAAAAATTGGTTTCCCTGATCAACACCTGTGTGCACATTTGGGAATGATACCAATTGGGTATCGGACAGAGGTGGGGGAAGGGTATGGGTGTATATCTACATGATGAGTGCGATGCGCACTGTCAGGGGAATGGACACGCTTGAAAATCTGACTCGGGGTGTTGGGGGTGGGGGAGGGGATGGGGGAATGGACACTCTTGAACCTCAGACTTGGGGGGTTGGGAGGGGCATGGGCAATATACTTAACCAGAACTGTTGTACCCCCATAATAAGCTATAATAAATTAAAAAAAAAAGAATTTAAAAAAAAGGTTTTAATGGCAAATTTTATGTTATATATTTTACCACAATTTTAAAAACCTTAACATTAATGCATAACATTTATTTTTAGTTGCATCTGTCTTATTGTTTTCTAAAAGTATAAAAATATAGCTGGTATTGTTATCCTTGTCCTTGATTAATATTATATTTCCATGCATTTAGGACTGTGCTAACATCTAATGGGAGATTATCTATCTATCATATATCTACCCCATGTTATATATATATATATATATATATATATATGCATATTCTATTATATAGACAGATCGATATAGCAGAATAGATACTCCATTTATATAGACAGTTGACCCTTGAAATGTGTTGACCCTCACACAGTCTAAACTGAATATAACTTTTGACTCCCCCAAAACTTAAGTACTGTTGACTGAAAATCTTACCAGTAGCATAAATTGTTGATTAACATATATTTTGTATCCTATATGCACTATATGTTATATTCTTCCAATAAAATAAGCAAGAGAAAAGAGAATTTTATTAAGAAAATCATTAGGAAGTGAAAATACATTTATTCTTTATTAAGTGGAAGTGGATCATTATATAGTTCTTCACCCTCATCATCTTCATGGTGAGTAGGGTGAGAAGAGGAAGGAACGATTGGTCTTGCTGTCTCAAAAATCGAAGAGGAGAACAAAATACATGCAAAAGTGGACCCATGCGGTTCAAGCCCACTTTGTTCAAGAGCCATCTGTATGTGTGTATGTCTGTCTCTGTGTGTGTATGTGTACTTTGAATTAAACAGAATTCCTTCCTTCCTTCCTTCCTTCCTTCCTTCCTTCCTTCCTTCCTTCCTTCCTTCCTTCCCTTTCCTTCCTTCCTTTTTTCTTTCATTATCTATTAAATAAATACAGCAATGCATTTCACTGCTGAGAGAAAAAAAAGGAAAAATAATTCAGTTTTTCTTGGAGCTTTCATTTAATTATATAAAGGCCACAAGCATATATATAAAATATACATAAATCAAATGACCATAAATTTTGAGAGACAAATATTTTGGGGAAAGGGAATAGAGAGCCAGTAGGTGATTAAAGGTTGACACTGGTTTAGCTTTAGCCATTCAAAATATGGTGGTCAGATCCACAGACAAGGTGACGCTTGAGTACTTATGTTAAAACACACTAAGGTGCATAAGCAGATAAGAATTCCCATGAAAATGACTCCTGAAAGAACTATTTAGAATTCTTTCCAAAAATGAATGTTAGAGCATACAAAATGAGTCTTGGGTGAGGCTAATAACAACATTCCTATGTAAATAAATGTAATAACTAGGCATGATATGTTTCAAATCAGGCTTTGGACAGTACATATTTAATATAAAATACTTGTTATAAAAAATTATTACAGAAGTTAACTCTTACAAATTATTGAGAACAAGATCATTTGCCTAAAACAGTAGTTCTCAAATTTTTAAACTCCAGACCCCTTTCTACTCTTGAAATTATTGAGGACTCCCAAGAAATTTTATTAATATGGGTTACAATTAACTATCATATTAGAAATTAAAATACTAGGATACACAAACATATATCCCCTAGTCATCAGAGCAATGACATAATCATGTGTCATTCAGCATAAAGCAGCATAAAGTGGTGTGATGAACATTAGAAATTAAGAAGGTAGAGGAAGGGAGGTGAGGGATAAAAAACTGCCTTTCAGGTATAATGTATGCTATTCAAGTGACGGGTACACCAAAAGCCCCGACTTCAGCTTTATACAATTCATCCATGTGTCAGTAAGATTCTGGAACACTCTTCTGCAAACTCATGAGATAACAAGTGTGCGGGGAAAAAACAAGATGCCTTGGTATTATTTAAAAAGTAACTTAGACAATAAATGGTTTAGACTGCATTGAAAGAGTCTCACTGTACTTCAAGCCACCCCTTCCCCCCACAACCATGCTTTGAGAACCACTGTCCTTGAAAGTTTTTTTACTGGAGAATCTTCCACTTTACAGTTAATATTGATCACAAAGAAGCAGTTTCTCCTCTTTCTTCAAGCCTCACATTCTTCCTTCCTTTCAGGTGATCGGTTCATCCATTACTCCACTGACAACATGGAAGCTGTTAGACGGGAACTGTCTTTCCTTCTCTGCACTGGTACTGCCATCATCTTTACATCCATAACCATCTTCTTCTTCCCTCTTGTTGTGTCATAGAAATTTTGCCTATTTCTGTCCAAGGCTAGTTCTACAACTTATGTTCTGGATTCCAACCATTCTACCCTTCATAAGAACTTCACTTCTGTCAATTATTCTTTTGTGCATGTTAATTTCTCTCTATTGAATTAATTCCAACAGTATAATTACCCTCCAGTTAACAAAGCTAAAAAAAGCTTGGAGTCATCGTGTAATCTCCCTTTTAATCAGTATTTGCACCATTCCATCTGGAAAGTCACTCAATTCTACCTTCCAAAATATACAGGTTAATCACATACTTCTCTCTGTCTCCATTGCCAATGTCTTATTTGAAGCCAGCAGCATCTTTTGGCAGGATTACCACAGTAATTTTCCAGCTGGTCTTTCTGCTTCCAAACATGTTGCCAGCAATACATTCTGCAGAAGAGTAATCTTTTAAAAAACATATTCTGGTATATTTCAAACATATAAATGGGCTTAAATAATTATACAATGATCACCCTGGAACCCACAACTCAGCTCAAATAGCAATATGTTACTACTATATTTGAGTGCTGATATATGCTTATGTTTACTCAGTCTCCTCCTCCCCTCCCCAAAGGACCATCATAATGCTAAAAATCTGCATTAATATCCCGTTGTAATGATTTTGCACATATGAAACCCAAACTCATATACTTGTCTTTTTTAAAAAGTGTTTTTAAGTGGAATCCAACTGCTCAGTGTGTATTATTTTGTAAGTTTGTTTTATTCCACGTTTCTTGAAATTATTTTTTCTTGTTGGAAGTTTTTTTAATTTAAATTTTTTTTATTTCAATATATTTAGGGGGTACAAATGTTTTCGTTACATGGATGAATTGTATAAAGCTGAAGTCGGGGCTTTTGGTGTACCCGTCACTTGAATAGCATACATTATACCTGAAAGGCAGTTTTTTATCCCTCACCTCCCTTCCTCTACCTTCTTAATTTCTAATGTTCATCACACCACTTTATGCTGCAAAACACATTATTTTATTCATTTTTGTGGCAGAGTAGTACTCCATGCTATGTGTGTGTATACACACACACACACACACACACACACACAGCACATTTTCTTTATCCACTCATCAGTTGATGGGCACTTAGGTTGATTCCGTATCTTTGCAATTTTGAAATTGTGGGTAGATACCCAGTAGTAGGATTGCTGGATTGAATGGTAGGTCTACTTTTAGTTCTTTGAGGAATCTCCATCCTGTTTTCCCTAGAGGTTGTACTAATTTACAGTCCCACCAACACTGTATAAGTATTTCCTTTTCATTGCATCCATGTCAACATCTATTGCTTTCTGAGTTTTAATAAGAGTCATTCTAATAGGGGTAAGGTGGTACCTCACTGTGGTTTTAATATGCATTTCCTTGATGATTAGTGATGTTGAGCATTTTTTCATATGTTTGTTAGCTATTTGCATATCTTCCTTAGGAAAAAATATGTTCATGTCCTTTGCCCAATTTTTGATGGGATTATTTGGATTTTCCTTGGTGATTTGTTTGGGTTCTTTGTGGATTCTGGATATTTATTAGTCCTTTGTCAGATGTATTGTTTGTGAATATTTTTCCCAATCTTTAGGTTGTCTATTTAATATGTTGATTATTTCTTTTGCTGTGCAGAAACTTTTTGGTTTAATTAAGGTTCATTTATTTATTTTTGTTATTCCAGGATTTGCTTTTGGGTTCTTAATCATAAATTCTTTGCCTAGCTTATGTCCAGGCTTATGTCCAGAGGAGATTTTTCTGTTTTCTTATAGAATTTTTATAGTTTCAGATCTTACATTTAATTCTTGATTCATGTTCAATTATTTTTTTGTATATGGTGAGAGATAAGGATCCAATTTCATTCTTCTGCATGTGGCTCTCCAACTTTCCCAGCACCATTTACTGAATAGGGCATCCTTTCCCAGTGTATGTTTTTGTCTTATTGTTGAAAATCAGTTGTAGCTATACGGATTTATTTCTGGGTTCTCCATTCTATTCTCTATTCTCTTGATTTGTGTGTCTACATTTACATCAGTACCATGCTGTTTGGATTACTATATCTTTGTAGTATGATTTGAAATCAGTAATGTGATGCCTCCAGATTTGTTGTTTTTTCTTAGGATTGCTTTGGCTATTAGGGCTCTTTTTTAATTCCATATAAAATTTAGGATTGTTTTTTTCTAGTTCTGAGAAAAATGACATTGGTATTTTGATGAGAATTGCATTGAATCTGGAAATCATTTTGGACAGCATAGAAATTTTAACAATATTGATTCTTCAAATCTTTGAACATGGGACATTTTTTCATTTTTTTGGAGTGTCATCTATTTATCTTTCATCAGTGTTTTGTAGTATACCTTGTACATATCTTTCACCTCCTTGGTTAAGTATATTCCAAGGCATTTTATTTTCTTTGCAGCTATTATAAATGGTATTGGTCCCTTGATTTGACTCTCAGCTTGATTGTTACTAAGGTATAGAAATGTTACTGATTTGTGTATTTTAATTTTGTAACCTGAGACTTTACTGGATTTATTTATAAATTCTAGGCATCTTTTGGAGTACTTTTTAGGATTTTCTCTCTCTCTCTCTGTCTATATATATATATATATATCACATCATCAGCAAACGCGATAGTTTGATCTTCTCTTTCCCAATTTGGATGCCCTTTCTTTCTCTTGCCTGATTGCTCTGACCAGGATTTCTAGTACTGTGTTGAATAGAAGTGGTAACAGTACCATGCTTTTCTTGTTCCAGTCTTAAGCAGAATGCTTTTCTCTTTCCCTTTGACTTTGGCCAGTCTGATGACTATGTGCCTTGGAGATGTTCCGTTTGCAATAAATCTTCCAGGAGTTTGTTGACCTTCTTGTACGTAGATATCCAAATCTCTAGCAAGACCAGGGAAGTTTTCTTCCATTATTCCCCCAAGTAGGCTTTTCATACTTTTCTGCTTTTTCTTCTCCCTCAGGGATATCTATAATTCTTATGTTTGGTCATCTTACACAGTCCCATAATTCTTGAAGACTTTATTCATTCTTCTTGATGCTTTTTTCTTCACTTTTCACTGACCGGGTTAATTCAAAAGCCTTGTCTTCAAGCTCTGAAATTCTTTCTTCTGCTTGGTCTAGTCTATGGTTAAAACTTTCCAATGTATTTTGTACTTCCCTAAATAATTTTTTCATTTCCAGAAGTTCTGTTATTTTTTTACACTACATATGCCTTTAGTGAACTTTTAATTCATGTCCTGAATGTTTTTTTTGGTTTCTTTGTGTTGATTTTCTACTTTCTCATTGATCCCATTGAGCTTGCTTATGATCCATATTTTTAATTCCATATCTGACATTTTAAAATTTTCCTTTTGGTTGGAGTACATTGCTAGAGAACTGGTGTGATCCTTTGGGAGTGCTGGAACAGCCTGATTTTTCATATTGCCAGAGTTCTTATGCTGGTTCCTTCTCATCTGGAACCTATTACCTCAGCTCAAAACAGATAACTTTGTGGTTCATCTCTTATCCCCCGCCAGATACCTTGCTGCTCAGAGTAGAAAGGTAGAGGTAGGTATGCTGCTGTTTGGCTTCTGAATGTAGGCACCCACGGTGGTGTTGTGGGCAATTTGGGTCGAGTGGACCTCAGACCCCTGGGAGAGCGTTATGTGCCAGTGGTGGTGGACTAGGTTAGGCAATTTCTAGTTTCCAGGCATCTGGATGGCATACTTGTGTCCTGGGACCAGGCGGGGGTGGGGGGGACCAGACTGAGACTGAGCTGGCAAAGTTGCTCTCAAGGCTCCCTGGGTTCAGGTGCTGGCTGTGATAGTGTGGAGTGGGATGCTCTCCTGCTCCAGAAGAATGCTCAGGAGGTGCTCTGTGGGCCTGCCACATGAGGCGTGGGCCCCTCTTGGTGAGATTACCCAGGGTAGGCAGCTGTGGAGCGCTCAAGCTGTTCACACTTTCCTCTCTCATCTTTGAGAGTAGGCTCTGTCCTTCAGGGCACAAAAGTGCCCAGATTCCCAGCTTCCACCCTGGCTCAGCTGTAGCAGAGGCGATGGAGGAAGCTCAATCTGTTTTGTGTAGGACTACCAGACTAGGTGTGGGCAGTGGCTGAAATCTTCCAGAGGGGAGGTATCTTTGGGTCAGGCAGTTGCCTCCAGGGGGACTGGCTCCTCACAGATGAGACAGGCAGCTTGCAGCTTTGGGAGAGGACTGGTAGCCCTGCTCTCCCTCAGAGGAGGCAGTAGCTTTTGCCTTGGGGCCCACAAAAGTATTTAATGCTTCTTTTCAGTGGGAAAGGAGGGAGCTCCAAGCTCTGTGGAAACCTGGGTATGATAAGCACTCTGTCGGAGACAAGGAAGCTGCTCCCAAGTGCCCTAGCTTAATGGTCTCCCATGGAACATGCACCAGTCCTGAGGGGGAACAGCCAACCTGGTATGATAGGTGCTCTGCCACAGGTGAGACAGCGAGAGGGGAGAAGGACAGGAAGGTCCCAAACGATCAGGAGCATCTACTGGAAGGCATGTAGACAACTTTGGATGATGAGCCCGGGCTCTCTGGTGCAGGAGAGTGTGCATCCTGCCTTCCTCTGTCCTAAAAAGCATTTGTGGCACTTCCCAGTCCCCTTGGGGAAGCCCACCCCATGGGTCAGCACTCTAGGAGCACTACTACTCTCCTGTGTCTCCTCATTCCCTTGATTAAAGGATTTGTTTTGTAAATTTGGGTTCAGTCAAAAGGCTGCACTCAAGGATATAGAAGGTCACATGTGGCCCCAAGGCTGCGGTTCCCCATTCCTGGTAAAGGACTAAAAGGCCCTTAAGGGATTACCAATGATGGGATACATTGTGATTATGTTCCATTGGATAGAATGCAATGAGAATGCAGGATCCCTTCTAAAATACTCCTGTCAAATGCATATAACCTGAATCTAAATATTAGGTACCATCATGAAAACAAACACTGAAGGACATTGTACAAAATAACTGGCCTATAACTGTTAAAAGTGTCAAAGTCTTATAGTAAAAGAAAATTGAGAAATTATTCAAGATTGAAGATAACTAAAACGATGAAAACTAAATGCAATTTATGATTCTCAGCTGAAATCTTGCTTAAAAACATTGCTAGGAAAAAAGACAAATGAGTGGGCCCAAGAATTAGATGGCACTATTGTATCATTTCCTGATATTGATAATTGCACTTTGGTTAGTAGGAGACTGTCTTTGTTTGTAGAAAATGCATACTGAGATATTTGGAAGAGGTGGGATAAGGCATCATGTCAACAAGTTACTTTTACTTATTTAGAAAAAAAAGATTTTGTACTGTTGTAACTTTTCTGTAAATTTGATATTGTTCTAAATTAAAAAAGCAAAAATAAAAATGTATCTGAAATGGACCTTTGTGTTGACATTTAGGAGCTGTATCAAGGGCCTTTAATTTGTTGTAAAGAAAAAAATTAGAAACAATCTGTGGAGCTAAGACTCTAATTTATTATTATAACCAATAAAAACAGGATGTATAAAATCAAATCATTAAGTTATGATGTATATCAGTTTATAAAAATTTATTTAATAATCACCATTGAGTAAGACTATATTATGGATAGTGTGAATATCAACAAATGTTCTAGAACCTTTCATTTTTACTTAAATTCTACTATGGTTGCTGTGTATTAAACCTAGATACAAAATCCTTCTAAAATGAAAGACTGTAGGCAAATATTGTATCAGTCTTTGTACATGAATACCAGTGTGCCTCTTGTCAGTGTGAAAAGTATGTAACCACTGAAATATATTATATAATAAATTACTTAACTATAGTTACTTCTAGGAAAGTCTACACCTGTGGATGAAGAATGGGACAACCTTTGCTGCTGTACAACCAACAGCTTCCACCACAGCCTGCCTCTCTGGCAGCTGCAGTAGTCATGTGCAGTGTCTTCCCACAAGCAGAATACACTCATTCCTCCCCCAAAGAATTTGGTCCCAAATCCAATCCACTAATTGCAATTCTCTCTATTTGTTTAGTATATAACTCTGCGGACTGGTAACATAATTAAGACAAATCAACACCCTTCCTCTCCACCCAAATACCCACTATCCAGTCAGCAACAAGATAATTGACCAATAAAAGGGGAATAAATCAACTACAATTTGGAAAAGACACTATTGAAAACATGCAGCAATGATTGATCTCTAGGAATGAGGTGATTATGCTCAGAAGGAATTTGAACAACACCTCACCCTGGCATTGAGAGGGATTTTCTTGTCTTGACCATTTAGATTCTGGTGCTCTGTTCCCTGCTCATTGTCTGCTACAGACCTTGGCCCTTCCCTCAGGGAGGTTCTTTCTGGTTCATTCCCCTCCTCTCTAGCCATGGACAAATTGTCATTTGGATGCCGTGTTTTCTTTAGAGTCTGTATAGCCACAAAATCTGCTTTCTTCTTCAGTAGGCACATATTCCTTCTTCCAAGTTATAAAAAGTAATAGTTTCTCCAAATGTTTTATGGGGCATATTACCAGGTACCACCAGGTAGCTAGCTAACCATATTTTCTTCCTCTCTATTCACAGTTTTATTGTAGCCTGTGTCACAGGACTTAGGTGTTGCTATCACACCCCCAGCACCATCCTTCACTTCAAGTTCCTGATCTCCCTATGAGTTAGAGGAAATACTAAGCTAATGTAAGGATGAAACCAAACCATAAATAGCTTTGCTTACTATACGGAGAAATTATGTTTGCTTAAAGTATAAAAAAATGTGTATTTTCTTAGTCTAAAGTACAAAAAATTGTTATTTTTACATGAGGAAAATTTTTTTCTAATCCAGGGCAAGTAGGCAGAACTATGTTCTGTGCTCCTTGAAACTTGCTTCCCTATTAGGAAGCTAACTTTACCTTCTTTGTGGAAGCTGGGTCACAGACACGCTCAAGTGACAACTCACTGGCAGGAAAAACAAGGTGGAGACATATAATACGCTGCATTACAGCCCAGGCTTGGAAACAGCAGAGAGCACTTTGGCTTCATTTCATCAGCAATGATTTGGTCAAGTGGCCACACAGAACTTCACTGAGGTGCGTAAACATCACCACTGTCTACTCAGCTACATCTCCAGCTCCAGTGCTGTCATTATGGAAGGGGAGGGAAACTGTGTTTGGACGACAACTCACAGTTCCTGGCAAACCTTCACTATAACATTATGCCATCTTACTGGAACTATGATTGAACATATATTGGTTAAAATGATTATGAGTCATTTTTCTACTAATAGAATTTAACTCACTAGTTAATGAGGTAAAGTATATTGATGGTAAGGACATTTCGATGAGAGTGATGGTTATTCTATGTGTCAATTAGACTGGGCAAGAGGATACCCAGACATTTTGCCAGATATTATTTTGGGCATGTCTATGAGGGTGTTTCTGGATGAGATTAACGTATGAATCAGTGGATGGAGTAAAGCAGACTGCCCTTCCTAATGTGGGGGGCTTCATTCAAACAGCTGGACACCCGAGTAGAACAAAAAGGCTGAATAAGAGGGAAATCATCTTGCCTGACTGCTTGAGCTGAGACATTCATTTTTCTGGCCTTCAGATGTGGACAGAAACTCTTCTCTTTTTGTGTCTAAAGCCTTCTAGCTTTTTCACTTGAAATGAAGCCATTGTCCCTTGATTCTCAGGTCTTCACCTGAGACGTTGGAACTACCCAACGGCTCCGCTGAGTCTTCAGCTTGCTGACTCCATACAGATCTCAGAACATCTCGACCTCCATAATCATGTGAGCCAATTCCTATCTCTCTCTTCATATACATAGATTACATGTATAATTATATAATATAATACCTATAATATAATTTCATAAATAATTTTTAGAATCAAATCCCTAGGTGGGATAGAAAACAAAACTAAACACAGTAATTAGGGGTTATTTCTACTAAAATAAATCTACAAATTAACATGTACTCTCAGAGTGTTTGGGCTCTAAAAAAATAATAGACACATCAGACACAGGTACATTCCCCTATGTAAAGAAATGATCCTTGGATGAGCTTTTCACACAATGACTTTGAAAAGGGATACAGGCATTCTTACACCGTCTTGTCCTTTTATGATTTTCACTCTGTGTTTTATTATTTTAAAGTTTCAAACTCATCTGGTTTATGTTGTTTATCTCATAATTCCATATTCTGAACTGCTTGACCAGATCTCATCCTACTGTGAATCATTTCTAATGAGCTTCAGTCTTTGTGCCTCATGTCTCTGTGAATTTTTTTTTTTATTTATTTTTTATTTCAGCTTATTATGGGGGTACAAAAGTTCAGGTTATATATATTGCCCATGCCCTCCCGTCCCCCCGAGTCTGAGCTTCAAGCGTGTCCATTCCCTAGACAGTGAGCATTGCACTCATCATGTGGGTATACACCCATCCTCTCCCCCCACCCCTGACCTCTGTCCGATACCCAATTGGTGTTATTCCCAAATCTGTACTTAGGTGATGATCAGGGAAACCAATTTGCTGGTGAGTACATGTGGTGCTTATTTTTCCATTCTTGGGATACTTCACTTAATAGAATGGGTTCTAACTCTCTCCAGGAGAACAAAAGAGATGCCATATCACCATTATTTCTTACAGCTGAAAGCAATCCCATTATTGGGCATCTACCCAGAAGAACAAAAGTCATTCTATAAAAAAGACACCTGCACCCAAATGTTTATAGCAGCACAATTCACAATTGCAAAGATGTGGAAACAACCCAAATGCCCATCAATACATGAATGGATTAGTAAAATGCGGTATATGTATACCATGGAGTATTACTCAGCTATAAGAAATAATGGTGAATTTTATCATTTTAGATTACGAGCTCATGTCAGTCTGTGCCTTATTTCAGGGAACCTTGCAAGAAATTAGTTGCGGCCTGCCCTCTAAGTAGAATTTTCTTTGTTTATTCCAGTTATTCCAGGGGTCTTATTTTTGGACACAGGTTTTAGAGAGTGTCAAAGTCAGGAAATCCACTAAAAATATGTGACAGCAGAAAGGATATAAAATGAAGCAGAGTATAAGCTGAGCTGCCACTTGTGACTTTAACATTGATTTAGGACTATTTGTAAGGTGGAGAGAATTAATATTGGACTTAATTTTTGACTTTTACATATGAACATTGAGCCAGACATTATGTGTTGCTTTGGAGAATCTTTAGAAAATCAATAGTTATGTTTAAATAAGCAAATCTCTGTTGGTATCCACCTTGTGTGACATATCATATGAAGTGGTTCATGTGGGAACTATTTCAATTACAAATCCAGGCCTACAGGTAGAAGCTGCTGCCCTTGTGATTTTGAATTTTAAGATTATGTATAAAATCAGTATTTGTTTTCCCCGTCTACAACTTATTCATATGTACAATTTATTGTCTTCCTGGAAGTGTGGCTTTTAAAACAGTTTTTTGCTTTGGAAGAAACTGTTTATCTCCTTTTTACCCTCAGGAACATTCAAAATGTACTTCATATCAATGTTATTTAAATCAACCTACTCCAAATAAAAATCTCAAATTTGGAATGTGTGTATAAACTAATGTCCTGAGTTAATACTAATGTACCAGTGTTTGGTCATCTATTGTAGTAAGTATATTTCAGTGATCCAAGGTGTTCAGATGGTGGAGGCAGAGGGGAAACTGTACTTTCTGCTTAATCTTCAACTACTCTAAAAAATTCAGCCTATTAATTTAAAAAATAATCAATTATCCAATGAAATGATGTGTATTTTCCTCAAAGAGAAATAGAAATTTAAACCACTTAACTTATCATCCATTGTTTCATCCTTTACGTTATGAAAAACAAAATAGGTAGCATTTCCTAGTGAGAATTTGGAGAAAAAGTTGTCTGTAATTCCCAGTGGGAATAGAAAATCATATACCTACTACTGAGGGAACTTTGGTAATATTTAGCAAAATTAAATATACATTTACCTTTTATACTACAATCCATGTCTAAAAATCTATGCCAAATAGAAAGTTATTTATGTTTAAGCTTATTCATGGAGGCTTCATTTGCAATAGACATTTGAAATTACCACTAATTAGTGGCTGATTGAACAAATTATAGTTAACCTATAAAATGAAGTACAATTGCAACTGTGAAAAAAGAATGAAGAACTTCAGTAAATACTGACTTAAAGTGACTCCAAATACTTTGTGAGTGAAGAAAACCATGGTGTTAGTCTCTCTTATATGTAAATAAAAATGGAACTTTTAAAAAGTACACTTTTTTTTCTATTTGCAAAATTTTTTAAAAATAATTAAGAAACTTTATTTTGCCTGTAGAAAATCAATGAGGAAACATAAGGAAAACTGAAAGGCAAAGATGTAAAAAGCTTCCTCAGAAGTCTTAACGTGAGTAGTAATAAAATAATATTATTTGAAAGCATTTCATTTATCGCATAAAATAAAGTAAATAAAATTGTTAATGTTCTTAGAAGCCAAGATATTCAATGTGAAAGAAAAGACAATGTAAGCATAAAGCAAAACAAGTTAATGTTTAATTTGGATCAAAATGTTAACAATAACTCATTATTTTTTTGAATTACGTGCATATCCCAATTTTGTGCCCTGAAGTGTCTTAAAAGGAATGACAATTTAGTATCAATAAGTAGTCCTAGTTCCTAGATTGTTCTCTGCAAATGTTATCAACCACTTGAAAGGAAATGCAACTTCTTAGAGGAATGGCTGACTCCAGGTCAGATGTGTGAGATAAACCTTGAATATCTTGTTTTGTCAGAAAGAAAATAAACTATGAGTGACTTCATGTAAATATATCACAGGAGCCAATTTGGTATACAGGAAAAATATAGGATATATAATATATATAATACAATAAAATAATAGTATAACAAAATAATAAGCATAACTGATTGAAACTCACTGAATATATAAGACCTCCTGAGTTTATACTATAAAACAGAAATAACAATGACAAAAACAAAAACACAACAAAACAAATCCCATTTAACATGATTGAAAGTAATTAGTAAAAAAGTCCTCACTCTGAAAATTGGAAGGTAAAGGAAAAGAATTAGGCATTTATTTTATTACAAGTAAATCAAATATGGATGGTTCTCGACTTAACAATAGTCTGACTTACTATCTGTTAACTTTACAATGGGTTATTCAGGGTAGTGTATACATTTTCAACTTGGGACATTTTCAACTTATGATGAGTTTGTTCAGGGGCAGCTCATCATAATTAGAGAAGCATCTATAGTTCCACTGTTTGAGGAAAAGATATCTTTCACTAAAGAATTCTGAGCAATTATGCAAGAGAAGACAGAATTAGAAAATAGTTACTTTGAGCTGTTTTATTCAGACAAAGGACAACAATAATGACACCATTAGCTGATGGGGCAAAGAGATACTTGAAGCAGAGGCATCCAGCTGGCACTATCTGAGTCAGTGATCACTAAGAGACAGACTACAGACGTTATGTTTCTCCTCTCGCCAAAGATAGGTAGAGTCCAATACCAAGCTTCTAGAGAAAACTTTCAGTGTCAAAAAATATGGGTGGATGGGAGACATGGTACAGGAACAAGTTATATTATAACAAGGGGAGTAAAAACAATACATTGAGAATGTAGTATGTGTTACAAGATAACTGACCAAATTACATCAAGTCATTGGAATAAAAAAACAAACAGAAATAAAAATAATGGAGGAGAGGACTGTTCTAGAAAAAAGATAGCAAGGACACAACCTGAACAATATGTGTACTTGTTCAGGCCCTATTTTAAACAACCAAATTGTAAAAAGGGACATTGAGAACACAGGAGATATTTGGATATCAGATGATAAAATGTGTCAGATGATGAATATTAGTTGATAAAAATAGATTATCATTAATTTTGTAGGTGTGATTTTAACATAATGATATAAGAAAATATTTACAATCTTTAAATGTGTACGCTGACCTTTGTGGAGTTATAGTGACATAAATTCATGATTTTTTATAAAAATCTTCAGCAACCACAGTGAAAGTGATAGATAAAATAAATGTGGATAAATTAAAATAATTTTGACTGTTGATGATTGGCTTATGCAACTTAATATACTATTCTTTAGTTTGGGGCATGTTTAAAATCTTTTGTATAAAAATTAAAAATTTTAAAAGGTCAACACATAATTTATAAAACCATATTGATTTATAAGCTGTCATATCTAAAAGAACATAAAACTAAAATCTGAAAATAAAGGGACACATATGTATGAAACCATACAAGAAAAAATGATTGGCCATATTATTATCAGATAAAGTAAATATTAAGGAGGAAAACATTGTATAAGAAAGATTTTAAAAATCCACAAAAAAGACATGACAGCCATAAATTTTATTAAGGTAACAGCATAGATTCAAAAGCAAAAGGCAGTAGAAATATGCATCTACATCTTGTAGCACTGAACTTTAAGAAATGTATTTCAGACTTTGGAAGTGCATGTAAACTAATGAAAATTTAGAATATAACACATATAATTTACAGATTTAATAAGTGTGACCTAATGGATACACAAAGAGAATATGGCATCCATACATATCCACTTCCTTTTCAAACTTACATGGGATAGTTATGAAAATTACATTTGGGTCAAAAAAAGGAATCTAGATAAATTACAAAAGCTGTGATCAGGTAGTACGAGTTCACTGATCAGAGCTTAATAACATACAACTGAATAACACCAACAAAAACAAAATGATAGGAATAGACCAAGTGATGTTTTTAAATAAACAAATTTTCAAAATACCTTTCCAAATAACTCTTATATTTTTAAAAAATCAATTTTTGGCTGATAATGATGGAGTACAACCCCCACACCAAGGATCCTTCTACCCCACAGAAAAAATTAGAATTGGAGACACAATAAAATAGCAAGTAAATTTAGAAAATGGAGAGTGAAGGTAAGTAAACAGAATCTGGTTGGGAAAATACTGTAAGAGAGGGAAAGACCAGCTGTACAAAGTAAGTTTCTCATTTTTGAAGTTTTAGGACTGAGCTAAGTGCAGTTGGCACCGTGTATGGAGATCGGGGCAGGAGAAATAGTGAAAAATCCTGTAGTCTCTGCAGTTGGGAGAAATAGCAGGACACCAGGGAATCAAAGAGCGGGCAGAACTCAGAAGAGAAAGAACAAAAGGGAGTCCACAAATTTATTTTACTCACACATCTTACTGATCCCTGAACCATGCATTTTAGAAACAAACTCAGAGAAACTCACTTAAAGACAAAAATTCAGAACTGAGATGCACACTGTCACTCAATATATAGAATTGCCATACAAACCTATCTAAGTTAATTGCCTGTTTATATAAAAGAAACAAATAAAAGCCATAGAACAACAATGACAAAAAGCCATTGATTCCAAAACCTAGATTCCAAAACCTTTACAAATTATTATTCATGAGATCTAGGATACAATTCAAAATTACCTAACACAGGAAACCAAGAAAATGAAATACATTCTCAAAGGAAAAGAAAATCAAACAAGAGTGACCTCAATGTGAACCAGATATTGGAACTAGCTGACAAAGATTTTAGAGTGGCCAATATCACTATCCTCATGAAATAAAAAGAAATATTTTCCCATAAATGAAAATATAGAAAATCTCACCAAATAAATTGAAATAACAATAAAAAAAAATGGAGGTTTCAGGTCCGTTGTAGCCATACTCCCCACTGACTATAACTAAAACTTCTGAAGAGAATATCACAAACAACTTCTTGAGAACAAGAAAAGTAAACAAATGCAGGTAGATTAGAGATGGGAGTTTAAACTTGAAAAAGCAACCAGCATAGCTCTTCTTGTCTTGTGTCTTTTCCTTGGGGAAAGTCTCTGTTTTCAGAGCATCAGGGAAGCACAGGCAGCTAAAATTCTAAAACTAAGTCCGTCTCTATCACTAAGTTAAAAACAGAAAAAGGAATCATTTCAGGCTAGAGAGAACATTTTAAAAAATACCTAAATTTTGTATATAAACTCCCATAAGTCTCAGCCTAACTCTTAACCTAAGTGTCTATGGGACAGGCCCAACGCAGCATACCAAAGGCTTAAAGCACTGAACTGGTTTTGAAACTATTCACCTAAGTTTCAGGCTAAGCACTGACGCATGCTTGCACGGGGCAGACCTAAACAAGTATAGCAAAGGTTTAGAGAGCTGAATTGAAACTCAAATCGGCACCTACAGAAAGCAAGACAGAACTTATGTTCTAAAAGTAAGCCAGTTTATTCTTTGCTAAATAAATATATCAATATTGTCCATAACATTTACAATATCCAGGATACATGGTAATATGTCACAATATAAAAAAAGTGGAAAATATGACCAGTTTTCAAGTGAAGAAACAATGAACACATAACAATCTCAAGATGACTCTAATGTTGGAATTATCAGATTAAAGAATCTATTATAAAATATTATGATAAATAATCTGTCATAT
>CM052437.1:100484044-100510744 GCA_028533085.1 Varecia variegata
TTCATATTTAATGCAATTATTTTTGTGTATCCATCAAGTTCCTGATACTCTGCTTATTGTTTTTCATCTGTTTTTTCTCTTATTAATGTTTGGTAATTTATATTTTTCTATTTTTCAGTTCAATGATTCTTTTCTCTCTATCCTTTATTAAGTTCTTGAGCAAAGTGACTTAGCTTTTTGTGTCTGTTTTTCAATTTTTCACTTCTAAAATTTCCATTCAGTTCTTCTTTGTATCTTTTGTTGCTTTTCTGAGATTTTCTATATTTTTAGTGAAAGAAACTTCCTCTTTTCTTACTGTTTCAAGGGTGTAACTGCTCATTGAAGCATTTTTATCACAGCTGACTTATAATCTTTGTCAGGTAGTTCTAACATCTCTGTCATCTCATAGTTGGCAACTATTGTTTTTTTAATTCATTTTGAGATATTCATGCTTCTTGGTTTCTGAGTGATTTTCTATGGAAACCTAGAAAGATTGGCTTGCATTATGAGCCTCTTGGTCTTACTTAATTCTTCAGTTCTAACTTGCTTTTTATGACCCTTCTGGCAGAGGAAGAGGTATGGTGTCTTGTTCCTGCCACATGATGGTAAAAGTCTAGATTATCTAGTCAGCCTCCCTTGACTTCCAAGGCAGGGGGCTCCTCACTGCTGGGCAGGCATGAGAGTGCCAGTGCTGCACATTGTCTCCACAGACACTGCAGCACAGGTGGTCTCCTTACTGCTGGATGGTGATGAATGGCTTGATTCTACTGGGCTTTCTCTTACCACCACCCTAGTGGGAAGTGAGAGGGCCTCCTTGTTAATGGAAAGCTGAGGTAGAATTCCTGGCACCCATTCAGTCTCCATTGATACTGTGGGGGGCCATAAGGACCTCCTTAGTGGGTGGCAGGAATAAAATTCCCACTTCCCTACTTGGCCTTCTCTGGCATCACTCCAGCAGCAATTTAGGGATGTTTCATTATAGCTTTGTGAACACGTTTTAAGATGTCCCACTCTGTGTTTGTGTGGGTAGGAATGGGATCCACAGTTGTGTCTGAAACATTTGGCTAGAGGAAACTGGTTATTTTCCAAAATATTTTTTTTTATTTAACTTTCTAGGTTCCCTTTATCCTGGTTCTTTGGTTAGAATGAGCAAGCTTTTGTCAAGGCTTGTTTTGTCTGCAGCTATCAACACTTTTGGGTGGCAGTGTCTTCAGTTGCATTTTGAAACACAGGAGGCAAAATAGAAAACTGAGAGTCTTCACCATGGTGTTATTCCTCAGATCTCAAGGCCCCCCACAAGCCTGCCTTTTCCTTTTCAACTTACAAAGTCCTTTTATGTTTGTTTTCTGTATGATACTCAGGGAAATGCTGCCCAGAAATAATGCAGCATTATGTGTTACGGGAAAAGGTTTGTGACTTAAAAGTCTAATGCCCAGGGAATTAGACTTCAGTTGTGAGAAAAACATGAGGATATTCCTAAATGTAAGGTTGGGGGTGGGGCGTGTAGCCCCCTCCCCTGCTACAAACCCCTCTGCCTTAAGCAGTGAGTCAGCTCCACTTTTCTGCTTGAACAAGCACCTGGCCCCACCAAGCCCCAGCCACATCCTGTGACTGGCAGCACACCCCGCCCCCACGCTGTCTGCCCGACCCTGGAGACATCCTGTTGCAGACCCAGGCACATCCTGCTTACCAAGAACTTGATAATCCACTTGAACAAGCACCTAAAAAGCAAGCCCCCCTCCACTTATGCCCCTCACCACATATAAATACCCTTGCCTCAGTCCAGACAACTGCTACTTCCTGAGTCCCTGGTTTCTCCCAGGACACGGGAACCTCGCCCAGGTCCCTCCCTTGGGACCCGTTACCCTCACCTGGGAGCGCTCAAATAAAGCCTCGTTGCTTAACCCTTTCAACTCTGCTTGTCTTTCTTTCTCTGGTGCCGACCATCCAAAAACCTTACACTAAATATATTAGAATTTGTGTTAAATTCCTACAACTTACTGAAAATATTATTTGGTGGTCTAATACAAAACCACATTTTAAATGATGATGAAAAATGAAGACTCATGAATATGAAATGTATCCTACAAAAGATATTACTAGAATTCTTTGTTACCAATGTCACTGTAAAAATGAAGATAAAATTCTTTAAATTGAACCTACAAAATGTTAAAATTGCAATTTGTAGAAATTTACAGACATAAAGGAAAATATTATATATGAGATGAATTATTATCTAATATGTAGTGAACATGAAGGATGATTCTTAATAGCAACCATGACTTTTGGAGAAAACAGAATTCAAATTATTATTTTGGAGAAAAATCATATTTTTCAATGGAGATACTTAAAAAAATGAATCATGGTCAATTTGCTGATTTTTCTGATTGCTTCAGTGTGAAATATCTTAAGTTCTTATAAATGAATTACATTCAATATATACCATGACTGTTTTCACAAATTTTTGAAAATTAAAGTTCTTGGGTTCATTGAGACTGAGACTTCTCTGAGGGTATATGCTGAGTGGGCATAGCGATGCTCTCATTGCAGCAGGCAGGCTTCATTCTCCATCAAATGAGAAAGAGTTTCTATAACACATTGGTAGATTACTTCCCATAGTTTTACTTTACTTTACTTTAGTTACTTTTTTGATCAGTTTATGTTTTGCATGACAGTAAGACATTCCACAAAAGCATGGCATGATTAGGGCTGCACACAACTGCACTGAAGTAGTGATAGTCTCTGTTATCAACACTATAGAATGTTTCTTATAAATGTCAATTTAATTTAGTGTCATTATTTTTCAAGTTTTTTTTCATTTTGTAATGAATGCAGCAGTAAATAAGAGTGATATGAATTTATAAAGGGCATTAGCTAAATCAGCATCAATTCTGCATGAGTTTTTATTTTATGGCTGTGGAGCTTCTAGATATATCATTTTACCCCCTCTTGAGGTGTTTTAGCTGTGTAAGTGACTCTATGAATATGAGTGATTTAATGCACATTATCCTGACTATGCAGTCAGATGGCTTAACCTTAAAGGTCAACACTCTGCCAGGAAGTTTCTAGATCCTTCTTCTCCTACACCTACCTTTTCTTTCTGGAGGCTGCCTTTGGTCATCCTTCAAAGTCCCAAAGTTAACACTTCAGCATATTTTCCTGCCTTCCTATTGGATTCCCAAAGGAGTGGGTGCTTCCGTCATGGCAGTGATTGTACTTGAATAGCCATGTTTGGTGTTTTGTTTGTCTAACACACAAAAAGGGAATTGGGATTCCTGGAAGCCAGGACTGGATCTTCTAAACCACAGTCTACACCTGCCACAATGCCTAATCCTCACTGGGTGCAAAATATAGGCTGCTTGTAAGTAATATCACTATCCAGTTATCCTCCTATTTGTAACACATCTTGGGAAATGGATTAAGAAAGGTGATATGAATTGAATGGGAATACTTATTTCCTGATATCCTATGTGCCTTAATAAAAACAAAAATACCAGCTGGCTAAATTTCCATTAAGTTTTGCAAGTTGCAATTATCATTTCTTTAAGCTATTATGGCTATCATTTTTATCTAATTTTATTTTAATCACAGTATAATAATTTTTGAAGCATATAACAAAATTTATAAAGTTTATTCATGTCACTAAAAGGTAGGTATATTTTTTTATTCATTTATAAAACTTTACATACTAATTCTAATATTAAATGAAAATTATAGCATACTGTTTTACATTTTAATATAAAAGAAAAATGTATAGATTAGAAGTACATGTTATAGTCATAAACTCTAGATTGACTCTTATAGATGCAATACCTTTTATCACATGAATCAGTAACATGCAATCTTTAATTTTCTCTGAAGTGTGAAAGATGTCCAGATATAGAATGGGCAATTTAATTTAATATCATTGGGAATCTAAGTTTTCAAAGCTCTACTTCAATGTTGCTTATACACTCAGTCTTAGAAAGTATGGAGAAGGTTAACAAATTGGTTCATAAATCAGAGATGGGCTTTTACAATGAGATATAAAGAGCAAAAAAAGTCAATGTGAACATTGCAATTTCCATAACAGTGAGACTTCTGCTAAGGTGCATGCTGCTATGCTAAAAAAAAAAAAAATGTTTTTGAAAGAAATCAGTTTTTGTGCTTATAATTTGCATTAATATAGTTAAAAGTATCTCAATTCAGCTAGATCTGTATGTAAGGAAAGCAGATAAGGCAATCTTCAGAAAATGTAAGGATTTAAAAATCCACCTAAGAGATTCAAGAACTTATTGGAATTGGTAGTGATATTGAATTCTTGTAGAAAGGAAAGGTCCAAGGTCTTTGTGATGGAAATTATTAAATGCATATGGAGTAACTCTCATACTTTACTCCTATTTTTCTATCTTTCTTTGCTCTTTCACAAATTCATGCATATATTCCAATATTCCATCTTGTACATAGAAGCAATATCTGAAAATAGCATTTGGCACAAGTGAATCTTTTCAGAAACTGCAAAAAATAAAATTTTGTGCTTATAATTGTGAAACATCTGGAGTATGAATTAAAAGTTGCTTATATCAGGCCCTGCCTAACTTCTTTAGGGACGTTTGTCCTCCAAACCCGCAAGCTAAATTCTTTGACATTTTCTTTAGCATCCCAGTAGATGCTGAGAGAGTGATGTAAGGCTTAGAAATGGAATATCTGGAGACGACAGGCTTATTGAGTTTATGTTCCAAGTTTGTCTTGAGAAAATTTATTAAAAACGTCCTTGCTAATCACATTGTCTCTTTTTATTTACTGAAATTTTTATTGAGATAATTGCAGATCCACATGAAATTGTAAGAAATAATACAGAGAGACTCCATGTGTACATTGCCCAGTTTCTTCTGATGGTGACATTATACAAAACTGTAGTATAGTATCACAACCAGGATATTGACACGGATATAATTCACCTACATTATTCAGATTTCCCCAATTTTACTTTTACTCATTTTTATGTATTTATGTGTATTTAATTCTCTCTATAGAATTATCACATGTATAGGTTTTTGGGTCCACCATAAAGTGAAGACACTAAACAGATCCGTCCATCACTACAAGAATTCCTTGTATTGTCCTTTTATAACCACACTGACCTCTCTTCCGCTGCCACTTCTGCACCTAACTCCTGGAAGATACTAATATGTTCTCCATTTTCAAAATATTATTATAAAAATGTGTTAATCATACAGTGAATTACATTTTGTGATTGGCTTTTTTCTTTCAGCATTAGTACCTGCAGGTCCATCCAAGTTGTTACATGCATCCAGTTTGTTCCTTTAAATTGCTGAGTAGATATGCTTGTACCAAACTTTGATTAACCCTTCAATCATTGAAGGATATTTGGGCTATTTTCAACATCGAGTTATTACAAATAAAACTGCTATGAGCATGAACACGTATGTTTTTACGTGTATATAAATTTTCATTTTTCTTAGATAAACACCTAGGAGCACAGTTGCCAGGATGCACCATATGATAATGATATACATAGATTGATAAGAACAGGCAAAAGTTTTCCAGATTGGCTGCACCCCTTTATACTTCCACCAGTGGTGTATAGATAAACTAACTTCTCAGCAACCTTGCCAGAATCTGTTGGCATTAATATTATTATTTTGTAATTTTAGTAATTCTGATAGGTGTGTAAAACTGTGGTTTTAATATGAATTTACTTTACAGCTTATAATGTTGAACATCTTTTAATACAGTTATTCACCATTGTATATCCTCTCATTTTCTAATTTGTGTTCTTAATGTTTGATTTTGAGTGTCCATGTGTGTATGTAGGATGTAAGTTTTTTTAACAAAAATATAATTTGGAAAAAAATCTAATTCTATAATTTGACTTTTAAACATCTTAACTGGGTCTTTTACAGAGCAAAAGTCTTTAATTGTGATAAAGTCCAATGTATCCTTTTATAGACGCTGCCCAAATTGTGAAGATTTTATCCTTTGCTTTTTTCCCAAAAATTTTATAGTTTTAGATATTGCATTTAACTTCGTGATCCATGTTAGACTGATTTTAGTATAAGTTGTGAGTTTCATGTCAAACTTCATTTTAGCTTTGTGTATGAATGTCTAAATGTTACACTACAGTTTATTGAAAGGCTACCCTTTCTTCATTGCACTGTTTTGCTTGTCTACCAAAAATGAGCCCTATTGTGTGGATCTGTTCCCGTGCGATAGTCCCTCCTCATCTGTAGTTTAGCTTACCTCAGCCTCAGTTACTTGTGGTCAGCCACTGTCTTAGTCTGTTATCTGTTTGTTATAACAGAATACCTGGAACTAGGTAATTTATAAAAAATAAAGTGTATCTCTTACAGTTCTGGAGACTGAGAAGTCCGTGATCAAGGCGGGGCATCTGACGAGGGCCTGCTTGTGGCAGGGGCTATGCAGAGTCCCCAGGTGGTGCAGGAAACCACGTGGTGACAGTGCTGAGCTGCAGGCTCAGGTCTTTCTTCCTTTTTTACAAAGATACCAGTCCCACTCCCATCATGACCCATTAATGCATTAACCTATTAACCCATTAATAGATTAACCTATTCATTAGGTCATGGCACTCATGACCCAATCATCTCTTAAATGCCCCATCTTTCAGGACTGCCCTGTTGGGGATTAGGTCTCAACATGAGTTGCAGAGGGGACAAATATTCAAACCATAGTAACCAGGATCCAAAATATGAAGGTATTCTGAGAGAAAGAGAGAGAGAGAGAATATTCACATTTTTATTGTAGTATATTGTTATAATTGTTCTATTATTAGTTATTATTAATCTCTTACTGTGCCTAATTTATAAATTAAACTTTATCATAGATATGTATGTATAGGAAAAAATATATAGATAGTGTTCAGTGCTCTCTGCAGTTTTAGTCATCCCCTGGAGGCCTTAGAATGCGTCCCTTGCAGATAAGGGAGCTGCTGTATTTTACATTCTTTTCCATGATCTACTTGTCTTCCCTTCCATTAAGTCTTGATTACTATAGTTATATTGCAACCTTGTTACCATTAGAGATACAGATACCACTTTATGTTGCTTTATCTACTGTTTTATCTACTTTAGTTCCCTTTTCTCCCATACAAATTTTAGAATAACTTGATCTATAAAAACCCTTGTTAAATTGAAATATAAATTGCTTTAAACCTATACATCACCTCGGAGAGAACTGAAATCCTGGCTGTGTTGAGGCGTCCGATACAAAAGCAACATCGTCATGTGTGTCCATTTCTGCATGTCTTCATTTCTTTCACCAGCATTTTGTAATTTTTAATACACATATTCTTTATGCATTTTGTTAATTTTATACCTTTTTTTGAAATACTTTTGTTAAAGTATTTCATTAACTTTGGGGTGATTGTGTATGGTATTGTGTTTTTAATTTTGATTTCTACACGTTCATCATTAATATAGAGACACGGTTAATTTTTGTGTGTTGATCTTGTATTATATGACCCTGAATTTATTTTTTAGTTAGAAAAAATTTTTTTGTAGATTGCCTGAAATTTTCTGCGGAGACAATTGTGTCATCTTTAAATAAAGGCAATTTTTTTTTCTTTCCAAACTGTGTATCTTTTTTTCCCTTTGTCTTATTGCAGTAACTTGAACTTCTTGTAGTATGTTGAATTAGAATGGTAAGAGTAGACATCTTTGCCTTACGCCTGATTTCATTAGGAAATCATTCTGTCTTTAACTATTAAGTATGACATTAGCTGCAGGTTTTCTATTAAATCTCCTTATCAAGCTGAGATAATTTCCTTCTATTTCTAAGTAGCTGAGAACTTTTATTATAAATGGGTGTTGGATTTTGTCAAATGCTTTTCTATATCAATTGGTATGATTATATAATTTTCCTCTTTAGCATATTGGCACAGATGATATTGCTTGGTTTTTAAATGTTAAACTGGCCATACATATTTTGAAGGAATCCATTTGGTTGTGATATATATTTTTAATACATTGCTAGATGTATTAAAAATACATTAAAATACATTAAAAATACATTAAAAATTGCTCCTATTTTGTTAAAGATTTTTGTACATAAGTTCATGTTAGATACAATGATTCTCTCTGTGTGTGTGTGTGCGTGTGTGTACTCTCTCTTTCTATTTTTTTGTACTATCTTTGCCTAGTTTTGATATCAGGGAAATATTGTTTCATGAAATTAATTGGAAAGTGTTTCCTCCTTTTATGTTTGATGAAAAAGATTGTTTAATGTTGGTGTTGTCTTCAAATTTTTTGTATAACTTTCCAGTGAATACATCTAGAACTAGAGATTTCTTTATCAGGACTTTTAATTTTTGTCTCTGTAATGGCTACAGAGCCATTCAGATTATATATTTTCTCTGGTTGGGTTTTCTTGGTGTTTATCCAGGAATTATGCTATTTTATCTAAGTTTATGAATTTATGAGCTTAATGGTATCAGGATATTTGTATTATCTTTTAATATGCAGAATCTATAGTGATATTCTATATTTCGTTTTTGATATTTGTGATTTCTATTTTCTCCCTTTTTATTTTGTCAGTGTTTCTAGAACCAGCAATAACTGGCTATAAATTCTTTCAAAGAAGCAGCTTTTCATTTCAGTGATTTTTCTCTAGTGTTTTTAGATTTTCATTTATATCTGCTCTTATCTTTATTATTTTCTTCCTTCTGCTTGTCTTAGGTTTATTTTGCTTAGATTATTGATTTGAGTCTCTTCTTTTTTATTCAAGTAGGTATTTAGAGATATTAATTTAAATTTCCCCCTCAGCATTGCCTTATCTTTGTCCCATAAATTTTGACATATTGTATTATCTATTTTATTTTAGTTCAATGTACTTTTTTATTTACCTTAAGACTTAATCTTTCACACAAGAATTTTTAGAAATACATTTAATTTCCATCTGTTTAAATATTTTTCTGCTTTCTGTTATTAATTTCTAGTTTGACTCTATTATGATAAGATAATATACTCTATATGACATCAATTCTTTCCTATCTCTTGAATTTTGTTCAGTGACCCATGATATGGTTTATTTTGGTGAACGTTCCATGTATGCTTAAAAAAAAATGTGTTTTCTGCTGTTATTTGGTGGAGTGTTTTATGTTTATGCATTAAATAATGTCACTTGATTGTGTTTTTCAGATTTTCTGTATTCTTATTGCTCTTCCATCAGTTACTGAAAGGGAGTTACTGCAGCATTCAACTACATTTATGTATTTGTGTATTTACTTTTTTGAGTATCAGTTTTAGCATAACAGTTCTTGCAGCTATTTTGTTTGGTGCACACACATTTAGGATCAGTAGGTTTTCCTAATTGATTCTTTTATTTTTGTGTAATATATCTCTTTTCTTCTAGATTTTTTTACACTGAATACTAACTTGTCAATATGAATATATTCTCTCCTGTTTTCCCTTTATTGATGCTGGTGTGATATATAATTTTTTCATTTCTTTACTTTCAGTCTACCTATGCCATTGAATTTGAAATTTGTTTTTCACAAAAAGCATCAATTTAGTGATTTTTAACTGCTTCATCAATCTCTTTTGATTGGTATATTTAGATAATTTAAATTTATGATAATTATTGATGTGTTATTTTTTGTCTGCCATTTTGTTATTTTATTTTCTGTTTGTTTCCTCTGGTTCATGTTCCAGTTCTCTATTCTTGTGAGTTAACTAACATGTAAGATCCCATCTTGATGCTTTTCAGTGTATCTCTTTACACATGTTTTTGTAATGGTTCCTCTTAGTACTACATTATACCTATGTAACATACCACAGTCAATTGGTGTCAACATTTTATCATGAAATCCTCATTACCATTTAGTTTATTCTACTTTCCCCACTTTTAAATATCATTGTTTTGAGTGTCGTGATGTGTTAATATTTTTGTTTCAATCGCTAATATGATTTATTTATATAACTTACGAGTTGAAACATAATCTAATGTATGGACTCATATTTATAATTGTTCTTTTTGTCCTTCCTGATGTTCTAAGACTCTTAGCATTCTCTTTCTATTTGAAAAAACTTCTTAACTAGTTTTAAAGGTTAAGTCTGTTAGTAACAAATTATCTTAGATTTCCTTCATTTAAGAATATTTTATTTTTCCCTTCATTCTTGAAGAATAATTTTGCCAGATATAGGATTTTCAGTTGAGATTCCTATTTTTTTAACGCCTAAAATGGGGATCACTTCTTTCTGGCCTCCATGGTTTCAAATGAGATATTTGCTGACATTTTATTTGAATCATTCTTTTACTATAGGTAATCAACTTTTTTTTGTCAACTGTCTTCAAGATTTTCACTTGTCTTTAGCTTTCATTAATTTAATTCTGAGTTTTTTTGGTGGAGATTTCTTTGATTTAATACTCTTTGGGACTTGCTCAGATTCTTGAATCTATAATTTTATACCTTTCGTCATATTGAAAAACTCTGAGACATTATTCTTAAAATTTTCTTTCAACCTCATTCCTTATCTTCTCTCATTCTGGGACTATGAATATAATAATGGTGAATATTTTGGTATTGGCCCACAGGTCCCTGAGCCTCTGTTATTCTGATTTTTTTTTTAACTGTGTTCTCTTCATTGTTCATATTAGGTAAATACTATTGCTCTGTCTTTAAGTTCAGTAATTCTATCTTCTGTTGTCTTCACTCTAATTTTGAGTCCATCATCTCATGAGATTTAAAAATTTTGTCATTGTAATTTTCAGTTTCATAATTTCTAGTTGTTTTATATAAAGTCTTTTTCTACTCATTCTGAATTCTGTGTCATTTATGGGTTAGTTTGAATGTTTTGTTTCTTTTATCCTCATCATAGTTTATATTTTCCTGCATTTTTGTAGGCCTGGTTATTGTTTCTTGGTTGGAAGATAATGTGAATATTAACTTCTTGGATGGTAGATATTTTTAAAATCCTATAAATATTATTAAGCTTTATTCCAGAACTCAGTTAACTTACATAGATACAGTTTGATCCTTCTGATGCTTGCTTTTAAGCTTTGTTAGGAAAGACCAGCACTGCGTTAGTTTAGGGCTAATTGCAGCCCCCCATTGAAGCCATAACCTTCAAGTAGTGTGTCTGATACAGCTGTTGGAAACCTGGACTATTCCTGGCACTGCGCTTTCTCACTGGGCATATTTCTTATCGTGGCCTTGGATCGTTTTTTACACATTGTAGCTAGTGAGAACACAAATTATTTCTAGGCTTATGTGAACTTCAGATTTTTCCCTGTTTTTTTTTTTTTTAAGGTGGTTCGTTCCCAGACTTCAGGTAATTTCTTGATGTACCTGCGCTAATCTGCAATCAGCTGAAAACTTGAAAGAAACTCTGTAATCTCTGCAGTACTCTATCTTTTCGGGTTCTTCTTTGGAATACTCTGTTTCGTGAACTCTACCAACCTTACCCTTACCAGACCCCCGTCTATGTTTCTCAATTCAAATTAACTCCTCCACCTCTGCCTGATTTTCCTCTCTCTGTGAGATGACCTAAATCTCTCTCCAAATACTAAACTGGGACAATCACTGGTTTTTCTTCATTTGGTTCTTCAACTCGTGTAGATCACTGTCGTGCCCTGCCTGATGTTAAATGCCTGAATACCAGTGTTTCACATTGTATTTGCATTATTGTTGTTCCTGTTACCACTTTTATTATTATTTCAGGTGAGAGAGTGAATCCAGTTCATCATTCCATCTTGCTTGAAAGCAAAAGTCTCTATATTCATAGTGTTTTTTATAAATTACATTCATTGTTCTTTTGATGTTTATATTATCTCATATTTGCCCAGTGAAAACTTTGTTGCTGTTAAGTTGATTTTGATTGATTTTTTTTGTTTGTTTCATGGCATTATAGGACAGCCCAGATTATGTTATGCATTTTCTTCCACAGGTTGATTATCAGTCATGTCTCAAGTGCCCTGAGTTTTGATTTAAGACATCACTAGTTATAAAGTAAACCTGTTATTTTAGTAACTATGTTACCATGAGCAATTCATTAACCTTATCAGATTCTATATTTTCTTTTGTAGTTATGCCAGTATAATGCCTCTTATCTTCCTTTGTTGTGAGAATTAAATGAAATACTAAATATAATAAGTTCTGGTAGAAATCTCATTTAATACAAACTTAATATCTGTTATGTTTTTTACTTTTCTTCTGCCTCAGAGATAAGTATATTTCATTAATCATAAGAATCAATGTGGGTTTTTTTGCCACTAGAGTTTTAATTGTCCTATTATATCAGTAATTATTTATAAAAATGATATCTTTAACTTATTGAAAAAAAAATTTGAGATACCGGTATTTCACTCTTTCTGAATTCAGATAAGTAGGTGCATAATAAATGGTGTCTGCATTCACTAAGCATAATGTGCCATTAATCTTGAATACTGCTGCCTTATTAGTGCTGTGTCAATATATCAAACTCTTACATCCATCTGCCCATCAGAAAGTATTACACACTTCACAGCTCTTGAGACAGAAAACCAATACCAAGTGACAGGGCATCAGGGCATCTTTAATGTCTGACATAATTTCTTCTCTGCCACATACTATGTTAGGATTCATTTTTATCCTTCCTGGGACTTAGTGAATGGAAAATCATTAATAGTTCATATATAGACTATCAATTGTTTATTTCTTTGATTTTCAAAATACTATTGAGAAAAATGTATTTATTACAATTTTCTTAGTAGAAAATTATTAGTCATTATATCTGTACTTCGCTTTTTATAATTTTTGTTTTAAGCCCCAAGGAATGACTAAACCACAAAGAAAGAAAGAGAACGGGAAAAGGAGAAAAAGAAAGAGAGAGAGAGAGAAAGAAATAAAGAAAGAATGAATAAGAAAGGGAGGTAGGAAGGAAGGGAGGAAAGAAAGAAGGGGGAAAAGAGAAAGAAAGATGAAAGAAAAGAAAAGAAAAGAAAACTGACGGGGGTGGGGCAGATGTATTGGTTTTATTTGACCAAAGATTCCAGTGTAACTCTCAGTCTACTCAGTTATGTGAATGGCTCAGGGTAGCAGAAGCAAATGTGGTGAAGACAACAAAACAATAGGTTAGAGGTCACAGATGCTTCCTGACAAAGTGTGAGAATGTAGCAAAGGGTAAATTTGCTCTCTACATCTCCCTTTATCCTTATGTTTCTATCCCTAATCAAATGCTCTTGATAGAGTTTCAAATCGGTTAACAGTGATTGCACATTGGCAACATGGTTCCAAAATAATACGGTATAGTGTATAGTAGTTTAGATCAGGACTGTTAAGCACTCAGAAATAAAGACCAGAGGGCACATGTAAACAAGGTTGGGGGGGATGGCAAAACAACAGCGAGCAATGATTCACTGCTGAAGAGGTAGGTAGCACAGAGCACTGTTTCTGTAACTCTGTAAGATATATCCTATTATTTTGCCCATTTTACAAATGAAAGGACTTGTTCAGAGAACCTCAAATGCAGACAAGATGGTGTAGAGTTGTTTCTTTGTGCTCTTCTTTATGACTAAAAGCCCTGGAAATAAAGCAAGAGGCAACCAAAAAACACTGACAGATGGTAAGAAGGTGGTGAACTGGTTTGGGGCCCCAGAATTAGAAAAGCAAAACAACAGCAGAGATTCTCATATCCAACAAATATGACCAAGACCTAGATCAAGGATTTTTTGACCTCTAGTATAGCAAAATAAAGCAGCCAGGGAGGTTCACTTCTCCCTTGGATCAAAGGAGAATCCCAAGGACAACATGGGGTGATCCTGCACCACCCCGGCCAGGGAGTCTCGCAGGAGCCCTGGCAGGTAGGAGAGGCTGGTGGACACACCCTCCTCCCCACTGAACCTGAAGCTCCCCTGACCCATCAGCCCATCAGAAGCACTGGGCGGTAGAGCAGCACCCACCAAGGGGATCTGCCATGGCTTTGCAAAAGGACTTTAAAGCACAGCAAAAGAAACTATCCAAAATAAATGAGAGAATGAATGAAGAAATAATTGCATAAAATGAACAAGGCATCATTAAATTATAGGTAATTCAAGAGGATAACTGAATTTGCAATTGTAGTCTCCAAAGGAGGGGGTGTAAATACTAGAAGAAATAATGGTTAACCATATATTTTTGAATTTATCAAAAACTGTAAATTTCAGAGGAAGAAAGTGTGTGTTTGGGGGTTGGTGACAGAAAACTACACTGAGGCACATCATAATCCAGTTGATTAAAACCCATGATACAGAGAAAGTCTAAAATGCAGTTAGATAAAAAAGACACATTATACTGAGCAATATAAAAATTAATATGAAAACAGACTTCTCATCACAAATAATTTGAGTCAGAAGACAGTGGAGCAACATCCTTAATGTACTGAAGGAAACATAAACTTTCATGTTAGCAGTCTATATACCCAATCAAGTCTTTCAAAAAGAAATGTGAAAAAAAGACATTTTTAAAATTTTAACCTACAAAACGTTAAAGATTTTCACCACCAGCCTCTTGTGCTAAAACAAGTACTATAGTAAGTACTTAAGAAAGAACAACAATGACACAACATAGAAAACTGGATTTAAACAACAGAATAAATAATACTGGAAATGGTAATTATATGCATGAATATAAAAATTACTTCTGATTTTAATATTCCTTTTAAATATAATCATTTAAAGGAAATAAAATGGCAATGTATTTTAAGATATATAACATATATGGAAATATAACATGAAAACAGGACAAAGTTTTGGAAGCAGAAACAAAAATATACTGTTATGCTATTTTTATATAATGTCTAGGAAGTATAATATTGCTTGAATATAAACTATGGTAAGTTATATGTGTGTACAATAAACCAAAGCAATCACTAAAACAACAAAACAATGAGTAATAGCTACTAAGCCAAAAAAGGGAGATAAATGTAATCATAAAAAGTACTTTATTAATACAAAGACATAAAGGAAATAAAGAAAAAGGGAAAAATAACAAATAGAGGAAATAAAAAATAGCAAAATAATAGACATATCAAATAGCAATAAGAACATTGAATATATATTATCTAAAGATCAGATTAATAAGCAAAGACTTTCACATTATATGAAAAGTAAGCTCCAACATCATGCTTCCTTTAGAAAACCAACATTAAATAAAAAGACATAAATAAGTTTAAAATAGACAGAAAAATGTAGATAATTCTAACACTAATGAAAAGAGGACTAGAGATGTTACATTAATATGAGACAAAGTAGTTTTTGGAGAATAAAAATATTGCCAGGAATGAAATGGGTTCTTAATAAAAAAAAAAGGGGGGGTTGATTTTTCAGGAGGATTTAATTCTCAACATATATTAACCTAAAAACAGATTTAAAAATACATGAAACAAAATCTAATAAAAATAGCTATGAGAAGTAGATACATTCACAGTTATAGTAGGGTATTTCTTTTCTTCTTCTTCTTCTTCTTTTTTTTAACAGAATCTCACTCTGTTGCCCTGGCTAGATGCAGTGGCGTCATCATACCTCACTGTTACTTCACACTCTGGGGCCCAAGAGATCCTCCTGCCTCAGGCTCCCAGGCCAAGTAGCTGGAACTACAGGTGTGCACCACCACACCTCCTAATTTTTCTATTCTTAGTAGAGATGGGATCTCTTGCTCAGGCTGGTCTCGAACTTCAGACCTCAAGTGATCCTCCTGCCTTGGGCTACCAGAGTGCTAGGATTACAGGTGTGAGCCACCGTGCCCCGCCTATAGTTGGATATTTTAACATCACTTTCTTAACAATTGATAGAAGAGAGAAAATAAATGAGAATATAGTAGACTTGAACAGCACTATCCACCAGCTTGACCTAACTGACAAGCATATAACAATCTTCTCAAAAATAGAATGATACATATTTATCAAGCTCACATTAAATATTTTCTAAAATAATCAACATTCTAGGCCATAAAACCAAAATCTGTAGTGATGAGAGAAACGTAACCAGTAGAAATAGAAGAGGGGTAGGGTAGGGTGGGGAGAGAGAGAATGTGGAATGAAAGAGAAAAAAAATTTGAAAAATTATCTTGTGAGGTTGTGGTTGCTACAAAGCCAAAATCGTCAGGCCTCAGGGGAAGTCAGTGGGCTGGAAACCCTGGAAAGAGCTGATGTGGCAGCTCAGGTCCAAAGGCAGTCTGGAGGCAGAATCAACAAATGTAATAAGATTCCAATCATATAAATTATACTATCTGACAACAATGAAGTTAAATTAGAATTCAGCAAAAGAAAGCTATCTGAATAGTTCCCAATATTTAAAAACAAAATATTTCTAAATAAAACATAGATATAAGAAGAAATCAAAAGAAAATATTTTAAAATGAATGAAAGAGAAAATACATCATAGCAAAATTTATGGTAAAAGCTATAGCAGTGCTAAGACAGAAATTTATAACATTGAATATCTAAACTAGTAAAGAAGAATAATCAATGATCACAGTATCAACTTAAGACACTAGAAAAATTAAGACAAAAAAGACCCATGTCAGCAGCTAATAGAAAATAATAAAGACCAAAAGAGAAATCAATGCATCCCAGTTAAAAAAGCTATTATCAAAAACACAGAAATAAGAAATACCAGAGAGAATATGGAGAAAGAGGAATGCTAGTGCACTGTTGGTGGGAATTTAAATTAGTACAGCCACTATGGAAAGCAGTATGGATGTTCCTCAAAAAACTAAAAAATAAATGAATAAATAAAAAAGAATCAAATAAAAATAGAACTACCATATGATCTAGCATCCCCACTGCTGGGTATCTATCTATATATCCAAAAGAAAGAAAAACAGTATATCAAAGAGATATATTCACCCACATGTTTATTGCAACACTCTTCACAACAGCCAAGATATGGAATCAACCTAAGTGTCCATCGCTGGAAGAATGGGTAAAGAAAATGTGGAATACATACACAATAGAATACCGTTCAGTCGTAAAAAGGAATAAAATCTTGTCATTTGCAACATCGCTGGAACTAGAGGATATTATGTTAAGTGAAATAAGCCAGCCACAGAAAGAGAAATGTTGCATGTTCTCACTCACATGTGGTAGTTATAAAGACTTATCTCATGGAGGTAGTGAATAGAATGGTGATTACCACAGGCTAGGGAGGGGAGCAGGAAGGGAGAGATAAACATGGGTGGGTTAATGGGTACAAAAATACAGATGGATAGAAATAATAAGTTCTAGTGTCCAGTAGCACAATAGGATGACTATAGTTAACAATAATTTACTGTATATTTTAAATACATAACTAGAAGAGTATATTTGAAATGATTCCAACACAAAGGAATGACCAATGTTTGAAGTAGAGTATATCTCAATTACCCAGATTTTAGCATTTTATGCTTATAACCAAGTATCACATGTATGCCATAAATATTTACAACTACTATATATCCAAAAAAAACTAAAAATAAAAAAAGATATTTTAAAAGAAATCAATGGGTGAGAACCTGGGACTTCCAGGTGTGTCCCTATTCTCCACCTCTGGGGGAGCAGGTGGAGGACTGAGGTTGGGCAGAGCTGGGTTGGGTGATCCTGCCCTCAAGCTCCACAAATGCTGTTAGCAGGTGTCAAAGGTCTGTTCTCTGCTTCTGGGCTAAGCTGCCAGGGAGGGGCTAAAATGGCCCCACTCAGCCAAAATATCTGTGTGTGGGGGTGGGGCTGTCTGAGACCTACAGTCTGGAGCAGGCCTCTCTCCTTTCCACCCTCCCCTATTCCGTGGTTTCTCTGGGGCCTCTGTCAGCAGGCAGGACCTCAAGTGAATGGATCTCCCCTGTGATGCAGGCCGGGAAGTTCCCTGCCCAGGATAGCAGCCTGAGCTGGGAGCACAGCTTTCTCATGGGAGAAAGGTTGCCCCTCAAGCATGCTGCAGCCAGACCCACTCTGATCTGCCCCTGAATGCGCACACATCTCAGTAGACTCTTTGACAAATATCCCTTCTGTGCCCCTGGGCAATGCGATTGAGACCTGAGTGTATGGGATCTAGCCTGCAGGACTGTCCCTGGGGCACTGGAGATCAATCCCTGCCCCTGCCAGGGAGAAGAGTGCTGGTCTCAAGTGTTCCATGGGGTCCCCAAGCTGGATCAATGCTTCTCCGCCTTGGGATTTGCCCCACTCTCATGGAGTCACCAGGCAAACAGCACCTGGGAGGGGTGGCAGGTAGGGAGCTCACAGTTCTAGTACCCTTCAGTCCACTGTAGGGCCCCAAAAGGAAAAGTTCCATTCCCTGAGGATCCCTCCAGGTAGTGGCTAAATTGTCTCTCTCGGCAGCCCCGGGTAGGGAAGGAGAAGGGGAGAATGAAGCAATATGGCACCTGGTGAATGGCTCCAGTCTGCAGGCAGGGAGGTGCCCAGAGGGAGCTGGGAGCCTGGTGCCCTGTCCTCAAGAGGCTTACCACTCACTGGCGGCAGCCATCTCTGGACTGGTGTTAGCAGGTCTCTCCAGCAGCTCAGGAACCCACCAAAAATCCGAGATGCAAGGGAGGGGAAATTTAATGGCTCCCCTTACCCTTGTCGCTGGTCTCCAAGCCTCTCAGGGTTTAGGCCCTTCCAATGCCTTTCTCCTTCCAGTTCTTCTCTACAACATCTTCCCGTGGAGTCTCCTACAGTCTCAGGCACCCTTCCTTCCGACCCTCATCCAATCTGTTTCTCTGACTGTTTATATTTTTCACTTTCATCTAAAATCTATCTTTCTTACAGAGACACTCTGGCAGGCAGTTTTTCTGGTCTGCCATCTTGGGAAAGGGGAAAACAACAGACCAATATCCCTTAAGAATATAGATGCAAAAATTCTCAACAAAATCCTAGCAAAATGAATTCCGGTAATTATCAAAAAAATAATCCATCATGACCAAGTGGGTTTTATCCCAGAGACGAAGGGATGGTGGAACATACACAAATCTATAAATGTAATTCACCACATAAATGCAAGCAAACACAAAGACCATATGATCCTCTCAATAGATGCAGAAAAAGCATTCGTCAAAATTCAACACCCTTTATGATAAGAACATTTAACAAAATAGGCACAGACGGGACTTACCTAAAAATGATAGAAGCCATTTATGACAAACCCACAGAACATCATACTAAATGAGGAAAAATTAAAAGCATTCCTGCTTAGAACTAGAACCAAACAAATTTGCCCTCAATCCTGACTTCTATTCAACATAGTGCTGGAAGTCCCAGCCAGAGCAATCAGACAAGAGAAGGAAATCAAGGGCATCCTAATGGGGGCCGAACAGGTCAAATTATCACTCCTTGCTAACAGTATGATCTTATATCTAGAAAACTCCAAAGATTCTGCCATGAGACTACTGGAATTGATAAACAAATTCAGCAAAGTCTCAGGTTACAAAATCAATGTACAGAAATCAGTAGCATTCCTATACACCAACAATTATCAAACTGAAAACCAAATCAAAGACTCAATACTCTTCACAGAAGCAACAACAACAACAAAAATACCCAGGAATATATTTAACTAAGGAGGTGAAAGACCTCTATCGGGAGAACTATGAGAAACTGACGAAGAAAATAGTAGAGGGGGTAAACAGGTGGAAAACCATACCATGCACATGGGTTGGCAGAATCAATATTGTTAAATGTCTATACTACCCAAAGTGATCTACAGATTCAATGCAATACTTATTAAAATATCAACATCATTTTTCACAGATCTAGAAAATATAATTCTATGCTTTGTATGGAACCAGGGAAGACCCCATATAGAAAAAACAATCTTAAGCAAAAAGAACAAATTGGGAGGCATCAATTTATCAGACTTCAGTCTATACTACAAGGCTATAGTAACTAAAATAGCATCAATTTACCAGACTTCAGTCTATACTACAAGGCTATAGTAACTAAAATAGCATGGTACTGGCACAAGAGCAGAGACATAGACCAATGGAACAGAACTGAGAACCCAGATATAAATTCATCCTCATACAGCTGTCTAATCTTGGACAAAGCTGACAAAAACATACACTGGGAAAAAGAATCCATGTTCAATAAATGGCACTGGGAAAATTGGATAGCCACATGTAGAAGAATGAAACAGGATCTTCACCTCTCACCTCTCACAAAAATCAACTCATGATGGATATCGGACTTAAACCTAAGTCATGAAACTATAAGAATTCTGGAAGAAAATGTTGGAAAAACTCTTACAGACATTGACCTAGGGAAAGAATTAGGAAGAAGACCCCAAAGGCAATCACAGCAGCAACAAAAATAAATAAATGGGGCCTGATCAAATTAAAAAGCTTTTGTACAGCCAGAAAAACTATCATGAGAGCAAACAGACAACCTAAAGAATGGGAGAAAATATTTGCATGCTACACATCTGATAAAGAGCTGGTAACTAGCATCTATATAGAACTCAGGAAAATCAGCAAGAAAAAATCAAACAACCCCATTAAAAAGTGGGCAAAGACATGAATAGAAACTTTTCAAAAGTAGATAGACTAAAGACCAAAAAACATATGAAAAATGCTCAACATCTCTAATCATCAGGGAAATGCAAATCAAAACCACAATAAGATATCACTTAATTCTAGTGATAATGTTTTTTTATCAAAAAGTCCCAAAACAATAAATGTTTGTGTGGCTGCAGAGAAATAGGAACACTCATACACTGCTGGTGGGACTGCAAATTAGTACAAGCTCTGCGGAAAGTAATATGGAGATACCTCAAAGAGATACAAGTAGAACTACCATTTGACCCAGAAATTCCATTACTGGGCATCTAACCAAAGGAAAAAAAGACATTCTATAAAAAAGACATCTGCACTGGAATGTTTATAGCAGCACAATTCACAATTGCAAAAATGTGGAAACCACCCAAGTGCCCATCAATATGTGAGTAGATTAATAAAATGTGGTATATGTACACGATGCAGTTCTACTCAGCCACATAAACAATCGTGATCTAGCACCTCTTGTATTATCCTCAACAGAGCTGGAGCCCATTCTACTAAGTGAAGTGTCACAAGAATGGAAAAACAAGCACCACATGCACTCACCATTAAATTGGTATTAAGTGACTTAACTGACTAACACCTAAGTTCACATATAGTAGTGACATTCATTGGATGTCAGGCGGGTCGGGGTGGAGTGGGTATATAAACACCTAATGTGTGTAGTGCACACCATCTAGGGAATGGACATGTTTGAAGCTCTGACTCAGGTGGGGCAAAGGCAATATATGTAACCTATACATTCATACCCCCATAATATTCTGAAATAAAGAAAAAATAAAATAAAATACAGATAAATTCCAGACTTGGGGGCAAAAAATAAAAAATGAAATAAATTAATGAAGTATAAAATATAAACATAAAGAAAATTAATGACACAAAAAGAATAACCTTTGAGTAGACAAATAAAATTGTTAAAAACCCTAGACATATAGATTAAGAAAAAAGAAAGGATAAATTTCCAATATTATGAACAAGAGAGTTGGCTTTACTATAGATTTTATAAACATTAAAAGAAAAGTAAAGAAATAAGTAACTTTTTACCAATAAATTCAACAAGTTAGATAAAATGGAAAGCTCTCTTAATAATTCAAAACTCAAGACTCACTCAAGAAGTTAAAAACTTAAAACACATTCTATTTTACTAAAAAACTATAATTGATACCCTTCCAATAAAGAAAACACCACAAGAAAATGGTTTCACTAGTGAATTATATTTACAGAAGAAATTAAATCAATTCCTGAAACATAGGAAGAATGAATACTTCCACATTTATTCTATGAGGCTAGCATTGCTATAATAGAAAAATGAGTGGAAAAATTATTAGCAAAGAGAACTATAGATTATTATAATATCTCTCAGGCATAGAGATGCAAAAATTCTTAACTTAGGTTTTAACAAATCAAATCTACTTGAATGGGATTAATTCAATGAATGAAAGATAGATTTAATATTTAAAAGTTGTTGAATGCTAAGTTAAGCCAGACACAGAGACAAATACAGCATGACCTCAGTATATGTGAAAGAGTCAAACTTAAAGAAGCAGAGGGTGAAACGGAGGCTGTCAAGGATGGCAGGGAAGGAGAAAGGGGCAATGTTGGTCAAAAGGTGAAAAGTTTCAGTAATGTAAGATGAATGAGCTCTGGAGATTCAATGTACAGTGTGCTTACTACAGTTTACAATAATGTATTATATACTTAAAGTTTGCTCAGAGAATATATCTTACATGCTCTTATCACCGTAAAAAACAAAAAAGAAAAAGAAAAGAAGGTGGTAATGACGTGAGGTAATGCATATGTTAATTAGCTTGTTTCTGGTGATCATTTCATGGTGTATACATATACCAAAACAGCAAGTTGTACACCTAAAATATACACAATTCCTATTTCAATGAACTTAAAAATTAAAGAAAGCATATTTTAAAAATAAGTCAATGTAATTCAAGCAAATTGCCTAAAAATATGAAGGAAAAAAAATCATCTCAAGATTTAGAGAAAGAATTTGGAAAAATCCAACATTCATTCTTGATTAAAAACAAACAAACAAACAAAAATAACCAAACCAATGAGTTGAGCTTGGTGGTATATACCTGTAGTCCCAGCTACTCAGGAGGCTCAAGTGGGAGGATTCTTGAGTCTAGGATTTTGAGGCTACAGTGAGGTATGTTTGGGCCACTGAACTCCAGCCTGGGCAATAGAATTAGACCCCATCTTAAACAAATGAAAAACAAAAACTTCAGAAATGTAGGAGAATAATCTTGTCTCTTAAACTTGATTGAAGGCATCTATGGAACACCTATATCTAGCACTGTAATTCATGGAAAAAGATTTAGTGCTTCCCCATTGAGATCACAAACATGGAAGGGATGCTTTTGTGACTTCTATTCAACATTGTACTGTAGATTCTAGACAGTGCAATAAGAAAAACGAATAAAATAAACCCAGATTGGAAAGGAGACAAAAATTTAAATTGTATTTACAGATGACATGATAATCTATGGAGAAAATCCTACTCAATATAAATAATAAATAATAGATCAGTTTAGCAAGTTTGCTGTCATTCTGAATATTACAAGCTGAATACTACAAAATATTACTAAGGTAAATTAAAGAATCTCTAAATAAAGAAAGAGATGCACTGTGGTCTCAGATCAGAAAGTCCCATATTGTTATGGTGTAAGTTCTCTCAAAATTGATTAATAAATTCAATGTAAACCAAATAAAATTGCCAGCAGGCTTCTTTTCAGAAACTGATAAGCATATCTTCAAATTCATATTAAATCACAAATCTAATGTGATAAAGAAGAATAAAGTTGAAGAAGTTGCCTTTTGTGGTTTCAATATTTGTTATAATGCTAAGGTAATCAAGAGAGTGTGGCATTAGCATAAAGAGGGACAATAACTGCTCAATGGAACAGAGAAGAGAATCCAAAGCATACCCATACACATATGCAGTCAATTGATTTTTAAGAAAGCTGCCAAGTCAAATGAATGGGCATAAAGGGTAATATTTTCAACAAATAGTGCTGAAACAATTGGATAGATATGGATCAAAAAGTAAACTTCAATTCTTCATTCACAACATGTGCAAAAAATAACTTAAAATGGACTGTAGCTTTAAGTACAAGAGTTAAAACTACAAAACTTTGGAAGAAAATTTAGGAGAAAATTTTAATGACTTTGGATTTGGCACATTTTTTATAACACCCAAAGCATAATCTATAAAAGAAAAAAGTAATAAAAATACTTAAGATAGTAATGTATAGTGTAAAGCTGTCCCTCTACATTTGTCTACCTGCAGAATTGAAGACAGTATTCATGGTCACAGAGTGCGACTATCACTTTGCATATTATAGCTGGCAGTGGAGAGATTGTCTGTTTCACCAGCTAAGACCTAATAGCTGTCTGCCTGGAAGCCTTGGAAGGAAGCAGGAGGCAGGGGGGTGCCATCACTCTCGGGGCAGCCACTTCTCCGCAGGACACCAGGCTTCTATCAACAGCAGTCAAGTGGGGCTCTTACTTCTCACAGTCCCCATACAATTGTCTTCTTGGGATAACTCAGGACTGAATTCATCACAGTCCATGTCAGTGAACAAAGATTCCCAGGACTCCTTTATTCATTGAGCTCTATTCTCCATTGCACCCAATGTATCAGTTTTGCTGATGCCTCCTCAGACCCTATCCATCTCCTGAAATATTTTCAAAGGGCATCCTGGAACTCAAGGGGAATAATCAAGAGAATTCCCTGTATCTTCAAACTCTGCTTTAAACATTCTTTTCACTGCTAGTTTTAGGTGAATCCAATTTTCCCATTATGGTCTTATTTTTCTTGTCTTAAAAAAATAGTGAAACTCTTTCTTTATCCCATTTTCACCTTTTGCTATCACTCCCTTTTCTTATTTGCTTTATGGAAAAACTCATTGATAAAGTTGTCTTTACATATGTTCCAAATTTATGTCCTCGAATTTTCACTTGAACTAACTTCAACAGATTTTTGCCTCAGTCACTGCACAAATCATGCTTTTATCACATCATTAAAAGATATCCATATTCTTATACACAGTGTCAATTCTTGATCATTAGCACAGCACAGAGGTGATTGCTCATTTCTTCTGGAACACTTTATTCATTTGAACTCATGTAACCTGTTTTCCTTTTTCCCATATTGGGAGTCCCATTCTAACCTCTCTACTCCTTGCTATTCCTTCATTTCCCTACATTAAAAACATAAATGCCACTTGGCTTAGTCCTTGAATTCTCCTTTGATTCTATCTACATTCATTCCTTTGAAGGTCATGTCCATTTATATGCTGATTCTTCTAAAATTTACATTTTTAGCTCTGACCTATACCCTGAACTTCAGATTCCCAAATCCTACTGTCATATTTATGGCTCCAGTGCGAACCTGGTGATTCAAATCCAACATGTCAAAAAAAGAGCTCCTGTTGTCACCCTCAAATCTCTTCCCACAAGTATTCTCTGTTGATGGCAAGTCCATCTTTACAATTACTCAGTGCAAACCTTGACTCTGCTCATTCTTAACATCACATCTGGACCATCAGGAAATCCAGTTGTTTTTGCTTTCAAAGATACAGAGTAAGTACCTAACAGTTAAGATCACCCCTACACCTCCCTGATCCAAACCACATTAAAATATTTCAATGGCTTTCCTCCCTCTTTGTTGACTGTAGCCACACCAGCTTGCTTGGTCTGGACCACTTTAGACATACTCTCACAGAGCATATAATCACCTAGAGGCAAAGTTTGGGGTGAAACTACATTTCTATTCTCCTTAAGGATTGGCAAATGTGAACTTTATATAAACACTACATATTTGAGATATGTATAATTAAATCTAAACCACAAACAAGGAAACTGTAAAAATCCTGAGAGGAAAAGAAATGCAACCTTCTTTGAATCCACTTGCCCTGGGTTGATTGTGAATTGTGTTCATTCTCTAAGCACTTGTAGCAGCTAGTATGCTATTGCACTGAATTATTGAAAAAAAAAAAACCACCTAGTATTACAAAGCAAATTCCTTTGAACAAAAGAATATATATATATTATATATATATTCTTTTTTGTTATTTCCACAGTTCCCAGCAGATTAACTGATACATAGAAAGCACATAACAAATATATGTTGAACTGAATTGATATTCTTCTGTGTGTAACAAATATTGCCAATCATGCAGAGAAAAATTTTCTGTCAAATAACTGCTATGGCTACTTGAACTAGTTCTAATGTGCAAGTTTCTGAAAACTTTGCAGGTTAACTTTGCCAACCCAATTATTTTGGAGAAGATTTTTTAATATTTTTAATTTGTTTTTACAGAATATAAATTACCCCCTATGACATACAACAAGTAAGAATTTCTCTTTAAAAAGGGCTCAGTTCAATTATGTAAAGTCAAATTCAAAGTATAACCTTCAGCCTTTGCAAAAAATGTGTCAGCTCTAATCCCTCAAAGAAAAAGGTAAGGCAATTGAGCAGCTTTTGAAGGTAAAAAGGGATTTTTTAGTGAGAAATATGTTAATTGACAGGCATATTTAAAAGTCTAAAATAAACTTCAAAGATCTAAGTACATAAATCTTATGAAATACAGTACAAATGTATTTTTTGTCTGAAACACTTTCCGTTTCCTATGTGTTTTAAAAGAAACTGCATAAAGTAGAAATTATAAAACTGTGTTGATGGCCTTGTAATATGTAAATATGTAATTTTTATGACAATAATAGTACAAAAAAGGCATGTGAATGGAGATATATTGAACAAAAGTTTTTGCATAGAAATCAAATTAAGTTTGTACTAATCTGTTTTTTTTTCCTCTATGTGCATTCTGGTTACCCTCTAATATTCTTTCTCTTCAGCTGAAGAACTCCTTTTAGTATTTCTTATAAAACATTTCTGCTAGTTGTGAATTTTCTCAAGTTTTATTCATATGAAAATGTCCTAATTTCTCCCTTAATTTTGAAGTAATTTTACCTGGGTATGGAATGCTTGATTGACAATGATTCTATAATAATTTGACTATGTCATCCCACTTTCTTCTGGCTTTCGTGCTTTCTGATGAGAGGTCCGCTATCAACCTTGTGGAAGATTTCTTGTGCCTCATACATCATTTTTCTCTTGCTTTTTTCTTTCTTTTTTTCTTTTATTTATTTATGTATTTATGTATTTATTTATTTATTATAGCTTATTATGGGGGTACAACCATTCTGGTTAA
>CM052437.1:100511244-100529858 GCA_028533085.1 Varecia variegata
CAGTAAAGAATAGAAAGAAATAATTTAGACCACTTGATGTGTGACAGCATATAACCATACATCCAAAATCCTAACCATGTCATTGTTTAATGTCTGGTGACTTAAATCATCTACAACATGAAGCCCAAACTCCTGGGCAAGACATGTTAGACTTTCTGAGTTAAAACCTTGCCTATCTTTCTATCTCATGTCTTCTACTTCCTTGTGTCCCAAACAAGAATTCTTTTACCTTTTGTATGTTTTTGCTTTGACTTACAGAGGCCTGCTCCATCTATGTTTTTAAAGTTCTTCTTGAAAAAAGGTACAAAAGGTACAATATTTTGTTCATTTTAATAACTTAAGGGTTTTTTTTAGGCCAAACTTAACTTAGCCTTAGTGCAATCCTCACATATAAGAGCAACTCAGAAAATATTTGCTGTATTATTCATTCATTTTTGGATAAGAATGTTGAATGACTTCTCTGTACCATGCACTTGGCTTAATATTAACTATGCAAAAAATGAATAAGGCATGGTCCTTGATTCAAAGAATATGGATCAAATACTTTTTATTTGTTCATTTTAATGATTAAAACAAGCCATACAGCACATGTGTGACGCATTTAATAAGAATACATACAGAGTATTAAGAGGGTGGCGAAGTGGGGTGTATGGCGGAGGTTTCCTGAAGGAGGTGCTGTCCAACCTATTCATGTCAGTAGTTTCCCTGTGCTGGGGCGTTATGTCTGGACAGGAGCGCGTCGGAAATACAGATATCGAAGCAGGCCAGTGTCCCACCATGCAGGGACTAACAGTCTACGCTAAGCAGTTTGCTTTTCTATTTGTAGGCTGTAGGGAGACGTTTTTAACAGGGAATGACATGTCTAGGTATTTCAGATCTGTCAGCCTTGTTGCAGGTGGTAGAAGGAATACAGAGGACACAGGAAGCAGGGCGGAAGGGCAGAGTTGAAAATATTTATGGGGTAAAAGATTCGAATAACCTGAATAACCTGACTTAGTTGAAGAAAAGGACAAATGTACTGATCAGGTCTCCAATTTGGATAAACAGGCTGTTAGAGAACACAAGGAGCACCTCAGCTTTATCAGAAACTGTGAGGACTCAGTTTTCCACGTGGTAAGTTGGAGAAATGCGCCATAAGAATGCCTGGCAGGGACATGTGGCCTTTGGTGTGGCAGAAGCTCGGGATAACTTTTTGCATTATAGATGCACGTTTAGTACTTATTTCTCAAGGGGTCAAAGATGATATTTTCACTGTGTGTCACCTCCTACTGAGTGTGTTTACATATGAAACATTGCTGAGTTTCTTTACCATATGTTTAGAAATATGGATGGTAAACTTTCAAATCTGGAGTGTGAATGCTGAGAATCATCTAGGTGTGCGAAGCAAAGCATGGGGGTGGGGGGTGGGGCCTTGCTAGGAGAGCCAGACCCCCCGCTGGTCACACTGCAGACTCACCAGGTGGGGGAATCACCTCAGAAACTGGCTGGGAGATGCCCCAGAGTCTACTTTATAGGATCAACAAGTAGATAATAGAGTTGTTATCGGTTTAAATCATACTATCCATATATATTTATTCATCAATATATCAAGTTATTGAAAAGTGAATTGTCATGAAAAAAGTGTTGCCACTTAAAAGCACAAAACTAAATGGCATCCTATATGTTTACTATAAAATGGAAAAAGCATATGGCACTTTTTGTAAGTGTTACAGTGGACTAAAAATGACAAAGGCAAAGGTAAGTCAATGATATGGGGACAGGGAAGGGGACACAGGGAAAGCTACAAAGAGCAAGGTCGTTTCCACCGGCTCGTGAACCAGGGGCTCACTAAGCAGTAGTGCATAAAATGTCCTTTTACCTTAAGCAAGTGAATTATCTCTCTAAACCTGTGTCTCCGACTATGACAGTGCATGCCGTAGTCGGAACTGTGAATGATCTGACTTGTTACTCTACTTCCAAGTTAAGGAATTAGAACAGTTTCATGGATGCTGGGAAGAGACACCAGATTCCTGAGTCAGAGACAAAGGACCTTCCATAACACAGCAGGCAGCGTGGGCTTCCAGTCCCTGTCAGTGTGCTTCCCCCAAATCAGACATGGGCAGTGTGCCCTGGGAGACATTGCACATGTACTAGGTTTGCTCCTCTTATAGATGAGGAACCCCAGGTTTAGGGAACCCAAATTTTTTATTAAGTACAATTGTCTGAACTTTGCCCCAGAGAGTTTAGCAATTCAGGAGAGCCGCAAGGACATTTTCTTCTGTCAGTAAGTCTCCAGGGGGCGATTCTAAAGATGCCCATCCCCAACACCCCTCCGTCCTTATAGGTTCTGGCATTTCTTCCCTGGGTGCTGGGTTGTTGCTTTCTACAAAATTGGGATGTCACCTTTTTTTCCCCAATCATCCCCTAACTCCACCTAGGCTGTTCATCTTGAAGGATCAGGTGCAAGAGGAACAAGGATATTTTTATAAAACTTAACCAGACGTTAAGAATAAATTATTAAGCCCCTAATTTAGGCCCAGTTCCTATCTACAGATTGTGCTACCCAGACTGGAGGGGGTCTCTATTAGAAGAAAAATGTATCACAGCTGGTAATAGTCAGGGTTGAATCCTAAATTTTCAAAATAGATCTATATAAATCCCCCACTCCTTTTATTCTAGAAATTACTCAGGAAGTAGCCAAAGATTGTCATCTTTAGTCAGTCTGTGCTTTTCCAAGTGTCAAAAAAACAGCTAGGCCAAGAGTGTCCATAGCTCAAGAGTTAGTGGAAACATACAAGGTTCATCAGGGGAAATATTGGCCAGAACCACAAGAATGGCCAGGAGTTTTCCCCACTGAATGGGATGAAAATGTCCGTTTCTGGTCCTGCAAAGCTGGCACTAAGGGATAACAACCACAACAGCCTAGCACTGGAAGGAAAAGTAAACAACAAAGAAACCTAAATAAAATAAAATTATAAATATAAAAACTAATAAAGAACTGTAAAGAAGAAGAATAGGGTATGGCATTGTGGATAATATTGCAATTTTCAAAAGATAAGTCAGAGAAATCTTCACTGAGAAAGTGATATTTGAGTGTTTCTATCAACACACATTAAACAAAATACTCAATGGAGAGTCTTCAGAAGCACTCAATTTATGTCAGAATAAAAAGATGACCGATGTTCATCACTTTCCTTCCACATGGCCACAAGATTAAGGGCCACAAGATTAAGAGACAGTCAGTGAACGAGCACACAACGTGTGAATATGGTTGTGCATAGGGAAGACCTAAGAGGACACATACACAAATGATTAGACCTAATGAAAGAGTTGAACTAGGCTGCCGGATTCAAAGTTATACGAAATTTGATTGGGATACTACACGTAGACCACAATAAGCCATTAGAAAAACTGACTGTTGCAATCTGTGAAAAAACAAAAATGCTTCTACACTAATAATGTGTAAATAAACTGATACAAACATTTAAAAAATATTTATTTTTAACACCTTTATTGAGATATAATTCACATAACATACAGTTCACCCAGTTACGGTGTACAATTCAGTAGTTTCTACTATATACACAGATAAGTACAGCCATCATCAGAGTTAATTTTAGAACATTTTCATCAACACAAAAAGAAATCACATAAATTTTAACTACCATTCCCCTATAGCTTAACCTTCCCTCGGCCCTGGCAAACAAAATCTACTTTCTGCCTCTGGATTTCCCTATTCTGGATATTTCATGAGAATAGAATAACAAAATGTGTTGTTTTGTAACTGGCTTCTTTCACTTAATATAGTGTCCTCAAGGTTCATCTATCCATGTTGCAGCATTTATATCAGTATTTCATTCCTTTTCATGGCTGAGTACTATTCCATTGCATGTATATACCACATTTTGTTTATCAATTTATCAAGTAATGGACACTTGAGTTATAAATATTTCTACCTTTTGGCTATTATGATTAATGCTGCTGTAAACATTCATGTACAAGTTCTGTGTGGACATATGATGTCATGTCTCTTGTGAATATACCTAGGAGTAGAATTGCTAGTAACTCTATGTTTAATCATTTGAGGAGCTTCCAGAGTGCTTCAACTGCAGCTTCACCATTGTGCATTCTCAACAGCATGTATGAGACTGTAGTTTCTCCACAGTTCGACTGTGTTTAGTATTTGCTCTAGCTGTAAGTATCATAGGCTTCAAATTCCTCTAATGTCTTTGTTTTTTTTTTTCCTTCCTCATTTTGCATTTTTCTAAGAACTTCTCAGGTTGAATCTTTATCTTATATTTTGAAGAGCAAATTTGGTTTATCTAGGCAAACTAAAATAGGCATACCCTTTTACCTTTTTATTTCATTTTAAATGGTTTTTATAGAAATTCCCACGTATTCTCAAAATGCATGTGTAATGATGTTCATTGTAATACTATATATAGATACAAAAATATAGAAAAATATTGTCTCTTGATATAGGTATAAATAATGTTATTATTGATAGCAATGGAGAACCACAACTAAAGAAAAATGAATAAGCTTACTTTACATGTATCAACCTGGATAAATCTCAAAACATAATATCTAGAGAAGCAAGTTTCAAAGTGTTACATGCAATGTTATTTTGTTATATACAATGCTATTTAAGTAAAAATTAAAATGCCACAAAACAGTGGTATATAGTTTATGGTACAAGATACCAAGGCATGCATGGGAGATGTAGACTGCAATTTCTGGACAAGGCTATCTCTGGGGTGCAGCAAGGGGAAGGGTCAGTGTGGAGGCTTTGGCTGTATCTGCAAAGATTATAAAAGTTGGAAATCAGAAGCAAAAATGTCAAAATGTCAAAATTAACCAAGTTAACCAAGTGTTATTAAAAAAGTGTCTGAAATATAATATTCTTTTCTGTATGCTGGAGCTGCTTCAAAATTTTCGAAAATGAAAATCTAGATGGGAATATTTTATTTTTTACAAGGTCAGAAGAGAAACAGAAGAGATGGAGGGAAAGAGGACAAAGGCACAGGGGATCAACAAAAGGATGGAGCGAACATTCCTTGGTTGACTGCCATACTCTACAGCGCAGCTCACGGGCATTTTCATTCCACATTCACAAGAAAATAGTCCACAGAAACTTTTATTCCATCTTTACAAATAATAAAACAGTGACTCAGAGAAGGAAAGTAACATTATTTTCAGATCACACAGCTAGAATAGTAATGCTGCACTTGAAAACCAGAACAATCTATCTCCAAATTCCATATTCACTATTTACACTTTTTAAAATTACAATCTTTTCAAGCATGGATTTCAGCCATTTTTGCATAACTTAGATTCCCCTGGCTGGAGGGCTAATGTCACTCAGTTCTTTATTTTGGAACGTGCATCTGGATGGCTGTCCTCGAAGTACAAAACAAGTGGCTCCTGGCCTCTGTATCTCAGGTTCCTGCATAGCCTCGCGGTGCTTCCAGGACACTTGAATGTATTGATCCTCGCCCCCTCCCGGAGCCTCCCCACTCGGTGCAACTCGTAGCACTCTGTGCCCACAGATGTGTCCATTGTTTCTGAAGATGTTGGGTCCACACCTTCACTCCACCTCTCTGGAACCACACATTGATCTTCCACCTCTGGTTTGGTTCAACAGCCTGCACGGTCTATCCCCGCTCCCAACAATGGGAAGCCCTCCCGGGGACATGGACTGCTTACTTCGTGCAAGCCAAATTGCATCCACCACATGTCCCCTAACTTGTAGCCGTTGCTCGTTTGCTCTCCCACTGCATGTGGAAGAGAAAGGAGCTGGAGCCACAGACATCCTGTCCTCCTGCTGTGCCTGCTCCTGTCAGAAACCATCTTCCCTCTTTCCCGCTCCTCGCACCGCACGTCCTTCCATCTGCTTTTCCCGTACTCCCATCAGCAGCTTCGCCTCAAAGGCTTGGGATTCCCTTTGAAGCTTTTGTTATAAAGATATAAACAAAGAACTATAAAAACACAGAGGGATCAATTAATTCTGCTGTAGGGGATCAAGGAGGACATCAAAAAGAAAGAGACTTCTGAGTTTGGCCTTGAAGCATCGTTAGTACTTTTAAAAAATCACGAAGAATTCAAGCAGAAAGAAAATCCAATCTTCGGCTGTCTCAATTGACTGTCCTGGATGAAAACAGGGATATGTTACACTGTAGTTTCGAACTTGCTGGGGTTTTCTAAACCATTAAGTCCTGGCTACGGCAGAGAGTCAGTGTTGCTTGGGATGATTCAGGTGAAATGACAGCAGCATCTCTGCTGACTGCTTTTTATAGTTGCTCCAGGTAAACTGCTGGTATCTTAAAAGCAGCTGAGTTAAGTTGGACTATGGCTATGTTCCAACCGACTGCCTCACTGGGTCAGCTGTCAGCTCAGCTAGAGCTGCAAGGGAAAAGGCACAGCACACGCTCGTAAACAAAGGGATGTCTGCCTTGATTCTTAACTTTTATTTCTTTTTCTTCCAACTCAACCTTGAAGCCCTCCAAACTTTAAGTCAAAATAAAGATTTATCAAATGGTAAAATATCCCAAACAGTACATTCAAAGCTACACATGGCTGTTAATGTCATCCTGATTTGAAAATGAAAAGCAGAGTTGTGTACTGGAAGAAAATTGGCTTAACATTAAAATAAACCAGAGTTTGAATCCCAATTCTATCTCTTGACAGGGTTACCTAGGGAAATTGCTTTAACTGTCCGAACTTCCGTTTTCTCATGTTTCAAATGGGGTGTCTATTTCAATGTGTTGTTTCAGATTTAGAAAGTAGGGTTTGTTGTATAATGGCAGTGATAGAATTAAGGCATAGGAATATGAATCTGATAGTTTAAATTGGCTTGGATCCCCAACTTAATGGCTGTTTAACCTTAAATTTATTCAAATATTTCCCTGCTTTATTTTTCTAATATAGGAAATGTAAAATAGAGATTTCCAGGCATTAAAGTTTGATGTGAATTTTAAATTGAAATCAGGTAAGGAAAAACATTTCATAGATTCAAAGGAGCTGTACAAATGTAGAGAAATAAAATTTATTCTATAAACATTATTATGTTAAGTAGCTTTTTGACCCTCTAGCCATTTGGTTGCCTGAGATAACCATTCATCAATATGAAAATCTCCTGAAGTTAATATGAACAGGTCACAAGAACTGAGTATTACCCTAGATCACAGATATACTGTGCATGCTTTATTTGTTCTAAAATTGGCAAGACAAGCAGAAATTAAATAGTGTATTTAAAAGAGAAATATTTTTAAAATTTTCCACTCAAAAAGGTTAAAATTAAAAGGCTTTAGTTGTATTTTTATTTCTTCTGCGTTGCCTTCATTCAGAGGGTGAAAATAGTGAGGTTACATTGACTTAGATCACTTAACCTCCTTTGTCACTTTCATCAGAACATGATTGGGGGGCTCAAAATTATTTTGAAGATAAATTTAAATCTACTTTTCAAAGTGAATTTTATAAGAAACCCCCTTATGTGAACCAGGCATGGAGAAGAATGTTCTAGTTGAAGTACTTACCCATCCCCAACCCCACCCACTCATGCTTACCCTTGGCATCCTCCTCTTTCAGAGCTGTCCCTATAGACACTTCATGGAATCCCTGGGGTTTTACAAAACACTAAGCATAGACGATTGAGCAAGGTGATTCATTTAGCTTGATAATTAAACTTGCTATTAAAAAAATATTTATGCTACTTTCTGTCTGAAACTGTCTCGCCTGCTTTGGCAAAACAAAGTCATTTTTTTTCTTCTCCTGTGGTCCCAGAGTGACTTAAAAAATTATTCTCCTTATATAGCAATTTTTAAGAGCAAAGGTTCTAGAAACAGACAGCCTGAGTTCAATCCTGCCTACAACACAAGCCTGACACATGCCTATGGGCAAATGTCTCACTCTTTCTTTGCCTCAATTTCTTCTACAAAATGAGGAAAATAATAGTTCTTACAGTACTATACATAATACTGCCTGGACTATATAAAATATATACAGAGAGGAAATAGAATTACGTGTGATAATGTGTTTCTATGGAACTGTCACACCATTATGAAGTTGTTGTGATGACTAAATGAGTTAATATAAGAAAAATGCTTAAATGGTGTCTGGGATTTAGAGACCATTGGCTACTATGGTCAGCTTTGCTGTGTTTGAGATTCTGTGCCATTTGCTTTATATACATTGCTTTTAGTTCTCAGAATAATCCTAAATATGTATGTGTGTATATATACACACATATATAATCAATTTTTAAATAAAAATTAAGATTTGAAAATTAATTATTAGAATAGTTACATATTGCAACACACCCAGCTGAAAACTGACCCAGCTAAGAATCTAATATGTGAGCCTCTCAGGGCTGTGGACTTTCTGTTCCGCCTTTGCAGGCTCTATCCTGGTCCTCCTGGTTGCTATGTGCTCACACACAAGTCTGTTGGCCACTCCCAGGTGTTGGTACTGCCACAGCATTGGGGCCTTCACCTGCTTAGGGATTTGGTGCGTTTTCCCAGTAGACCGTTCTGCACTTGCATATAGCATGAAAACATGATCCGCCTCCTTTAGCCTGGATAAGTCTTTTGTGTCCTGTTCCGTTCAACCTCCACCCCAGTCTTACCAGAGGCATTCATAGTTACATTTGTATCACCATAAATTCATTTGCTCTTCAATTCCGTAGAAGTGGAACTGTACAGCCCCTGACTCCTTTCCCTCAGCACGATGCTGTTAACATGCTTCCATATGGCTGTATGTGTCAGCAGCTTGTTCTTTCTTTTTGTCCTTTGTTTAGGACACCACAACTGTTTATTCCTTCTGTTGGACATTTGGTCATTCTCAATTTGGGCTTTGATGAAGAAAGCTGCTATGATATTCCTGTAAAAATATTTTTGTAGACAGATGATTTTGTTTGTCTTGAATAAATACCTAGGAATAGAATTACTCAAGCACTGGGTAAGTTTATATCTAACTTTAAAGAAACTTGTAATATAAATAATCTTTATTGGCATTCTTCCCTCCCAGTCTCATTTCCCTACCTTCTGGCATCCCTCCTATAGGTACTACTTGCACTGAGATACTTGTTTTCATGTCTATTCTAAGCGTTTAGTAATTTTTAAAACAATTTTTGTGATGTCCTCTTTCTCTGAAATTTTATATTTTTGAATTTAATTATATATAGTTTTATTTCGCTGTCTTTTATATTTGAACTTTCCATGTCCTTTCTATTTGATTTATATATTTTGTACATTCTGTAATTGTCTTATAATACATAAGATGCATCTGTTTTCACCTCTCTCAGCTCTTAGCTTTTCTCTCTTTGGCCTTTATCCATTCCTAGTGATATCTGGTACAGTTTTTGACCTTGCCTATTAGCTCACTAAATTTATTCCAGCTAAAATGTTTTACTATTCAACCTACACTCTGAGCACTTTATTGCAATGTTTATTTATTTATTTTTTATTTCAGCATATCGTGGGGGTACAAAAGTTTGGCCCTTGCCCTCCCTGCCCCCCAAATCAGAGCTTCAAGTGTGTCCATCCCCTAGACGGTGCGCATCGCAATCATTAGGTAGGTATACACCCATCCCCTCCCCCCCTACATCTGCCCGACAACTGATTCATGTTATTCCTAAATGTTCTCTTAGGTGTTGATCAGTGGAACCAATTTGATGGTGAGTACATGTGGTGCTTATTTTTCCATTCTTGGGATACTTCACTTAGGAGAATGGGTTCCAGCTCTATCCAGGAAAACACAAGAAGTGCTATATCACCCTTATTTCTTATAGTTGAGTAGTATTCCACAGTGTACATATATCACATTTTATTAACCCACTCATGTATTGATGGGTATTTGGGTTGTTTCTACATCTTTGCAACTATGAATTGTGCTGCTATAAACATTCGAGTGCAGATGTCTTTTTTATAAAATGTCTTCTGCTCTTTGGGGTAGATGCCCAATAATGGGATTGCTGGATTGAATGGTAGGTCTACTTGCATCTGTTTAAGGTATCTCCATATTGCTTTCCACAGAGGTTGCACTAGTTTGCAATCCCACCAGCAGTGTATGAGTGTTCCCTCTCTGCATCCAATGTTTATATTTACCCAACTCTGTATCTCTAATTGGTTCTTCTACGTAACTGCTTGTTCTGCTTCTATGTTTCCCTGAGAATATTATTTATAGTCAGTGCAAGGTTTTGTTTTTTCTGTTCCATTAGTTCATTTTCTTCCAATTGTTGCCTTTTTTAAACTATTCATTCCTGAGATACCAACATTTTCACCTGATTGTTTTATATTTTATTTTTTTAATTTCCCTATGTCCCCCTGATTGTACAGATCCATCCCTATCCCACACTAGTGCTGTGGTAGGCAATCATTCGCTTTACTTAAATTCCCACTATGACACTTATTAGCTGTGTTATCAAGGCAACTCTGTAAAATGGAGGCAAATCTAGAACCTACCCTGCAAGGTTGTTTTGGATATTAATTGAGATAATCCATGTATAATGACACAAATGTACCTGATCAAAGTAAGATTTTTAAAAATGTAGCTATTACTGTGATACTGTTTACAATTCTGATTGTTGACTCTCTATATTAGAAAAGACTCTGAGGGAGATGATCTTCCTAGATAATGTTAGGTTAGATACAGACATTATTTTAAAATTATTGTATTCCCCCTATTTTCTTAGTAATCTGAGTGGCCAAGAAATGCTAAGGTAACAATTGAAACAAAGAGGCAAGATTGGCTGAACATATCTGAGTAATCCAAACATGTATTAAAATTGATAAATATTATGTTGAATATAAATATAAGAAGTTGAAAATGCAAGAATTAAGAATTAATTTGCATATGCTACAAAATGAAACACTGCATTCCAACAAGGATGACATAGGGTAAGAAGAGTATAGGATACACAGAAGAAGTTAAGCAGATATTGAAAAAAGAAAAATTTACCTTTATGAAACCAGAAAATATTCCCTTAGGTAAAGTTACTGATAGACCCACCAGCTGCTTAATGAGAAGTAGCTACAACAGTATTTCCATAAATGACTTCCCAGGAAAGAATTTTGGTCACGTCAGCTGCTTCATGAAAAAAAATGTGTTTCCAAAGGGAAAATTCTGCAGACAACCTTTTAATCTTGGAGACTGACTTTTGCACATTAGTGCATTACATTTCTCATATGTCTATGATTAAAATATTAGAAACACTTCAAGCTTCTTTGGCTCAGCATTTCTCAAATGTGTTTGGTCACCAACATATTTATTAAAGAGTTACGTTAATGTACCAGAACACATTTGAAAAGCAGAGACTGTGTAGATGCTCGCCAGCCAGTTGCCCTTCCCAGAAGCACAGAGGGATTACAGCAGGAACCTCTGTGCTAGGTGGGGCCATCTGAATGCGTTCTGGACAGCGGCAGGTGGGTTAAAGTAAGCAGACCACTGTATCCAACAGGACATTGAGAGCATCTCAAACCTTCAACTGACAGGAATTTAATGATGGGCCACTTGCAGAGATGTGGGCAAGGGTATGAAATGAACAGGTGTTGAGGATATACCTAAGGGCTAAGATTAGCAGAAACCATTATCACTTGAAGCCTGAGGAGAGACAGGAATGGTGATACTGGAACCTGATGCTAACCGTAGCTGTGGGACCAGAGATGGCACTGACAGATCACACCCTGCATGCAGGTGTTTGGTGGGAATAAATGAGCATGTAATCCAACCTCTCTTTCCTGTCCTCTAACAGGCGGTCGGTGCCTCCCATTACTTTAACACAGCTGGAAGCCAGAGGTGAATGAAGCTCGAGGTAGAACGCAGCTTCCACTCTCTACACCTGTGGTCTCCCACGCCTTCCCCTCCACAGCAGTGCAGACTAACTTCCAAGATGGCGGCAGCACAGAGTACTAGGAGTTGGATCTCATGGTCAGCCCCTCGGGCTCCCAATCCACATCAGATATGAGGAATAAACTTTGCTGTATTAAGCTACTGAGATTTTTAATTTTTATATCAGCTAATGTTAATTGCCTTGGTTAGTATACTAATCAAGAAGTTTATCATAGATTTCTGAGAGTTTTTGTAATTACTGTATATATGTATTTCTTAATCAGATATATAATAATTTGTGTATTAATTTTATTCAGTAGTGCAAAATTTCTTCTGTCATCTTCTTAACACCTCCAGGAGTTGGGATAAATACCTTTCTAAATATGGGCCCAGCATAGTGGTGGTGCCCAAAGTGAGAACATCAACTAAGCCATATGTCCTTAATGAACGCTACCTTAGCCAGGTGTATTTTTGCCTAGTAGTGTTACATGTTACAAGTGAATGCAAACATTATGGTGTACTATCTAGTATATCTCATAAAAATTTGTATTTAACAGAAAGATGAAAGTAATCAATTAGCTATTGCCTACTATCATTTCAGATTGTTCAAATTTAACAATATCCTTATGCCATTAAATAAATGAAATAGTGTGGATGGGACTATATTTACAAAGAAAATCACCAAAAACAAAAACAGGAAGCATTCTAGCATTTTTTAACCACCTGCTATTGTCCACGTCTTGTGCTCACATAAAATTTACAAGTGCACTAAACACAAGCCCTAAGGGTTAAAACAGTGAAAAGACTTAACCTGTGAGAAAACTAATGGATACAGATGCACATTTATCTAACCTGAGAGCACACACTCTTTCCTCTGCAGCATACTGCCCACTGCCATCGCTACCATTGATACATTGCTTCTATACGGCAGAGATTGGCTTGCCTAGAGCAGTGTTTTCCCGCATAGTATTTCTTGTTTGATTTTTATTGTGCATTTAGAATGATTCCTCTCTGAGTGTTATTCAATGAAATATTTATAACATTGCAGACCATTAAATAAACAAGCAATGTCATTCTGGGTTTATTTGTCTGCCCTTAGCAAACCTTTTAGTTTTGCAAAGTTCATTCCTTGGAATACCTCATAGGACCCAGTGGATGGGGTACCTGTGAAAATGTGGTTTCTTTCTTTCTCTCCTTATTCTTTTTTGGGGGGCTCTGCTTCATCCATGCTGAGAACTTTACTCCCTATTCTTTATTTACATCATGCAGTATATTTCTTAAAGATAAGTGAGAGAACAGAAAGCAACATTACACCCATGTGAACTGAATACATAGTAACATTTTGCTACATTTGATTTAGATGATTCTTAAGAAGCAAAACCAGAAATATATATGAAATTTCACTAAGACCCAGCCTCAATTTTCTGTCTCCACAGAGGAAATCACAAAGTCAAATTGTTGTTTTTAACTACATATTTATAGCCTTATAAATACCACATCTTATTAAAAGTGTGTTTTAAAAATTATATCCATGGTAGCATATTATATTTCTGTGTTTTTAAAAGCCCAATTGTTTACTTAAGCTCTTTACATGATCTAACTCATTCAATGTAGCTACTGCTTATAACTCCATAATACAAAAAGTGAGGACAAACTTCCAGAGGTTTTGGCCTGGGTATATGGACAAATAAATTCATTGTGAAGGATAAATATGGAGTGAGAAAGGAGTGTTCAGGTGGAGGTCAGGAGTTTATTTGGGTATCTTTTATATTCTTATTAGCTATCCAAGCAGAGACTAGAGCAGGCAGCTGGCTGTGGAAGTCTGCAGCTGAGGGGAAAACGTAGGATTGAGTTATTAATATAAGAGAAAAAGGCATTAGCATGGGAATGAAATTTGAAGTAAGGGAACTCTAAGGTCCAGAACATAATTATAGATAAAGAACAAAAGCTTTCCAGGCGTTGGAGCCCTGGAGAATCTAACATTTAGAGGTCAAGAGGAGAAAAATTCAGCAAAGGAGAGGGTGAAGGAGTGGGCGGCGAGCTGGGTGCGGCACTTGCATGTGCTCACGTGTCTGTGTATGTTTCAGGGGCAGCGACTTGTGTTCCATTGTCTATTGCATCATCCCTGTGCCTGTTTCACGTGGTCTAAATTATTGCAGTTTCAACTGACATCCGGAAACCTTTCTCTTTTGGGGGCCAAGTCCCTCCTCCTCACTGTGGTCTACAATTGCTTTGACTGCTTTTTGTAACTTCTGTGAAATCATATTGGCCCTTTTGATTCAATTTTCACATCTTTCCTTTTCACATTTTTCACAGGTCTATTTCACTGTCCTGCGTTGTGACGATTGGCTTGCCATTCACAAATGGCTATACAGCTCCTCAGGATGCTAGATCGTCTTTTGGCTCCCTGTGGGCAAATTCTGATAATGTTCTCATGCTTTGGGCACCACTATATTCTGAACCATAGTGTATAGATGGTAATAAGAGGTCTAAATGCAATGTTCATGTTACTATGTAGCCATTAAAAAGATGATGTAATCTCTTCATAATAACTCATCATTTGGATAACAAAAAAGTATTTCACTGTTCTGTTGGTTATAAGATAATATTCTTCTAATATTTCACTCCCATGAAATATTTTTTAAAACAAAATACTTTCGATTATTTTAAACTAGAATTATATGTCTTCTCTGAATGTATAGCCTATTTTTGCTGCTTTTCCTTCTGTAACTATTTTCAATTTATGTATTTATTAGTGAAAATACCATAAGGTTTTATTTAGTGAGGCATTAATTGATGGCAAAAATTATTAATAAGTGCAATGACTAGGCCATAATTTTATTAAACTTTACTCTCTATTTTTTGTATTTCTAATTTGAAAAACAATAATACTGGATCATAAACACAAAATGATATCTCAAAACATAATTGCCAGAGAAATATAAAGCAAGAACATGATATTATGAAGAAAAGATTTTTAAATCAATTGATTAAAAATTTCTTAAAAGGTTCAAAAGTGAATAAAACTTTAAAAGGACATCCACAAAGTATAACACAATCATCTTTCACAAAGGGTGTCCAAATGTTTTGAAGTGTTAGATTTTAGGGAGACTAGTTGGTTCTCAGGGAAGTGAATCTTTAGACCTACTCAATTTTGGGTGAATTGACTCTAGATAAATTACTTTAAATGAACACATGTTAAACTACAACAGGAATTTAAAAGAGAAAAAATTTGGCAAGAGATTTGGTTCTGCCACCTCCCCCCCTCATGACTACTCCCTTCTTGGACTCTAGTGGTGAGGAACACCACAGTCAATTGCAACATTGATCTTCTGCCTTCAAAAATGGCCAAAATACTTGAATTGAAAACCACATAATCTCTAATGAACATTATCTCAACTATGATATTGGCCAAAAATAAAAGCACTTCATTAAGGATGAAAAATTGAAGACTCATTAGATGCACAAATGTAAAAGTTTAAATTAAAGGCAGGAGATTGCTGGGGGTGTGGGTAGGGTCAGTTTCATTACCAATTATGTCAGGTATACGAAGAATGAAATGTCATCTTTTTACCAACAAAAGCTTTAATGAGGGTTTGGCTGAGACATGGCCCAAAGGCCTATTTGCAGGCCTTCTTGCCGGGAGCATGGTAACCCTGTGCCTGTCTGTCTGAGAAAGACTGTTCCTGCCTTTAGAGATTCCTCAAAATACAGATGTTGCAACCTTGAATCAAGTTATTTTTTGATATGCAGCAAAAATTTCTTTCATAAGGACGTGGTTAAAGGATGGGGAGAGTCATTCTAGAACACAGGTTCTCAACTGGGGTGATTTTGTACACCGTGCCGCCCCCCAGACATGTGGCAACATCTGGAAACCTATTTGGTTCCACTAGGAAACCACTAGGAAACTACTGGCATCTAGTGATTTGAGGCCAAGGATGCTGCTAAACGTTCTACAATGCACAGGACAGCCACCACGGCAAACAATTACCCACCCCAAATATCAATAGTGTAAAGGCTGAGAAGCTCCAGAGAAGCCCCTCCACAAGGGCAGGTGGAATCACATTGTTCGCCTGCAACATATACCAAATGCAAAGATCAGTACTAATGTTCACTTTAGAAATTGCTACAGAACATAATGACTTAAAGGATTAAAATTCACTACATATTTTTATCATCAGCAAGATTAAAGAGGATTCTGTACTTATTCGAAAAAAAGCAAAGAGCTCTGAAAGGAATGTTAAAAGGTAATATACAGGTCAAAAAAGTTTTCTTAGGAAAACAACAACAACCACCATGCAAAGTTACCAATGAAACTGCATCATGGTAGCAGTGGTGGCTAGACTGGATGCTGAAAAAATTCTAACCAGTGTATGAAAATAAGCACTCCAGAACGTGCTAGAGAACATTAAACAAAGTTTTAAAAATATAAAATATGAGACAGAATAGACATCATAGAGATGTGTGTGTGTGCGTGTGTGTGTGTATGGAAAGTGGAGCAGAAAGAAGAAATACAATGCTTATTTATGTCATAAAAGAACATAATGAAGAGAAAATCTTGAATCTTTAGATTAAAGGAGTTGACATATTACTAGGCGAAATTAATTATTTTGACAAAAAGTGTTTTCAATTTCTATAACCATCTATGAAATGAATCAAAAGAGTTACTTTATAAAGAATATGCTGTACTTGTTCAAAAAAAAGCAAAGAGCTCTGGAAGGAATGTTAAAAGGTAATATACAGGTCAAAAAAGTTTTCTTAGGAAAACAACAGCAACCACCACGCAAAGTTACCAATGAAACTTTATAATGGCAGCAGTGGTGGACTTCTTTAAAGAAACATTTAAGGCAGAGAGGCAATTCCAGAATAACAATTACATCCACCCCTTATGGTAGTTGTGGTAACTAGTGAGAAAATACATGCAAAATGCCTTGCCCAGAGCCTCCTAGTGACCAGGGTTTTGGAATATGGAAAAGATTTGTTCATGTTTTAGTTAGGTAGTTATTGAGGTCCTAAGGACTCTGAACTTTACCCCAAAGTCAATGAGCCTCCACTGAATCACTTTGATTCTGGGGGTGATAGAACTACTTCATTACTTTGAAAAAAAAATCACTTACACAGCAGAATTGAAAAGCAGAAAATTCAGCTTAAAAAAGACTAATTGGGAGGATTTTTAGGAAAGTAAGAAAACTGGCTATAAGCTCTTTGACCAAGTCTGCGCAGTGAGGATGGAGGGGAGGGTATAAATGGGAGGTGCTTCAGCAGTATGATCAATAGGACATGGCAAGTAATTCAAGGTGCAAGGGTGACATTTGGGAACAGGATCGGCTGTGTAGTCTTAAGCTTTTGAAGTATTTTTTAGGTGAAAAACTAAATATAAGTGTGTCATCTGAGGAAATAAAATTATATCTTTACCTAAACATAGTAGAATGATCTTCACTTTGTGTTAATAGCTAAGCACTTAATAAAGTAGCCACAACGAACATTTAGTATGCTTATTTTTGAATTATGTGCTGGGCATAGAGAGGCAAAACGACACCCCCTGCCTCTTTTTTAAAGTGTGTGTAAGGATAGTGGGGCAAAGAAATACATGGACACATTTTCAATGTGCAATATTAGGTATTGGATTAGAGGGAAGTATGGTCCTTTGCAGGTACATGCAGGGGACCAACCCTTACAAAGTGGGAGAGGGATACCTAGAGATGGCATGTATCCCACATCCTGAGAATGAATAGAAATTCAGGAAGCAAAACTGAGTGGGGAAGTGAGCCCAGGTGGATGGAACACCAGGGATAAGGCAGAGTGGCTTGGAACCATAGGAGTTTCCAACATAAATGAGCTTCATACAAAATTCTAAAAACGTTCCACTGATCACCAGTTCATTATTATTTTTTGTATTATTAGTAGACATGATGATTTACAGCAACGTACTCAGCACCAGTTCCAAATGGGAAGTAAGATACTGGCAATGTTTTATTTTTTATTTTCCCAGAACTGTTTTGCTGATATTATGATCAGATGATGATGGTGATGACGATGATGATAATGATGAAGGCGACAAGAGTACTGATGATGATGATGATTAAAATTAATTATTATTGAGTAGGTCTACAAAAAAAGTCACTGTTCTCAACCCCTCATTTAACCCTGAAAGTAAAAGCACATGTTAATCACTTCTTATTACAAAGATGGTTGACTGTGGCTGATTCTACCCTGATAAATAAAATGAGGGTTATTTTTTAGCTCAAATTTCTTTTGTGCATTTTCCCCACTACTTTTCCAAACAGTAGAATTTGACATCATGTATAAAAAAATTATTTCTCAAAATGTTCAACATCTCTAATCATCAGGGAAATGCAAAGCAAAACCACAATGAGATATCACTTAACTCCAGTGAGAATGGCCTTTATCAAAAAGTCCCAAATCAATACATGCTGGCATGGATGCGGAGAGACAGGAACACTCATACACTGCTGGTGGGACTGCAAACTAATGCAACCCCTGTGGAAAGCAATATGGAGATTCCTTAAACAGATTCAAGTAGACCTTGCATTCGATCCAGCAATCCCATTATTGGGCATCTACCCAGAAGAACAAAAGTCATTCTATAATAAAGACACCTGCACCCGAATGTTTATAGCAGCACAATTCACAATTGCTAAGATGTGTAAACAACCCAAATGTCCACCAATTCATGAATGCATTAGTAAAATGTGATATTTGTATACCATGGAGTATTACTCAGCTATAAGAAATAATGGTGATACGACATCTCTTTGGTTCTCCTGGAGAGAGTTGGAACCCATTCT
>CM052437.1:100530358-100599734 GCA_028533085.1 Varecia variegata
TATAAAGTTTACAAATTTTACTATGGCACTATGCAGCTCAGCTATCTTTGGGGTGAGTGGTGAGACTTTTTTGATGAAGGGATTCCTAAATTGATTTACATTTTGGCACAAACGCCATAATCATATATTGACCACCCACAATATTTTCTTGTCAATATATCCATGTCATTTGAAGATGTGCCTACATAATACTCAAATTCTAAACTACATTTGCTGACAGTGCAATACTCTGTAGTTTTATGTCATTTAGAGTTAGCTGTGTTTGTCAACATCAAAACTGAGAAAACGAATTTTCCTTCCTTTCACCATCATGTTCAAATAACACATGGTAAAACAATCACCATGCTAGCAGTGTCTGTGCGTTCAGAAGATTCCATTGCATGCACAGAGCCATCCAACTTTTCTCAACAAGCATCCCTGATACAGCCTTTGGCAATAATGCTTTGGCAATTATACATGCTTAGCAACTACATTATGGAAAAGATACTATGTATAGGGATCTCTAAAACACCAATGTTCAAATGTGAAATATTGAACATCTGCTCTGTTAATTCTTTAATGTAATCCTTTTTCTTTCAAATAAATCTTTGGATTTGGAATTATTTATTTATGCTGTGCTCATAAAGGCAGTTTACATTTTGATGGTTTATTGCTTCACTGAACAGAGTATCTCCAAAAACAACGCACTCTGGTTTTGGCAGTTGGCCCTCAATTATGGTTTCACAACAATACTCAAGCCATAAAGGATCATACTGACAAAGAAAAATAGAAAGAACAAAAAAATAACTTCATTATAAATGAATAGATTAACTAGGGTAAGAAGTAGAGGAAAAAAGGAACTAACCTAAGTAACTTTGCAAAACAGGATTTTGACTTGGATACTCCGAGTCAAAAATCAAAAAGAACTATATAGAAATACTTTAGTCAGTATATTTATTTCTTAAAAGGGTATAGGTTAGTGATTCTGAAACTGCTTTTTGTGTGTGATGGGACTGAACTAATAAATAAATATATTGAAGATAATGAGAGGCAGATTTCTCACTGTCAGAGAAAGAAGCTACAGATTATGCAAGAGGGAAGGCTCCTGTGTACCCTTGGTTGTAGGACTGGAATCAGAGGTGTCAGCGTGAACGCACAGACAGTGGTAGAAATGACTAAAGATAGTGTGTGTGGCTTAGAGGCATGAGACAAAGAGAAAATCCAGCATATTCACAGGCCTTGCCCACTTTCAAGGGGAAGGGGTACACACTTGTACAGCAGGGGTAGGAATCTTGGGACCATCATAGAAATCTGCCTGTAACGAAGGATAACTACAAAGAAGAAACCTTTGGGTCACCATACTTAATAGTAAAATATGGGTAGCTTGCTCCTTGATATCGGAAATGAGACCAGAATGCTTATTACAGCCACTTGATTTAAACATTTTCCTGGAAGTCCTAGTCTGTGCTATAAGAAAAGAAACTGAAATCAGACTGATAAGGATTTTAAATGAACAAATAAAAATGTTATATAATTTTAGTAATAGGAAGGAACCCCCTTAGCTATTTATGGACAAACTATGAGAATAAATATATGACACTAGTAATGTCATTAGATACAATGATATTATTAATGATATTAGCAATTATTAATACAAAATAACTTATGTTCTATCATTTAAAATTGCATCAAGAAACATTACATACCTAGACATAAATCCAAAGGAAAATACAAGACTTCTATACAGAAAAAGATATAATGTTATTATACATAATATATTTTACATTATTTTATTCTATAAAATTATTATATATTATCATGTTAGTTATATATTAAATATTATGTATTATGGTATATTATATGAATAAGTTTAATATATTCTATATTGATATGTCATATATATATTTAAATATATTATTATACATAATTATATATTATTATTATATCTGAAGTCCTAAATAAAGTGAAGGACATATGATTTTCATAAACTGGAAGACCAATATTATAGAGGTATTCTTTCCTGTTAATTTATATTTAAAAAAAATTTATATTTTAAATTAAATACCAGTGAAAATCTAATCAGTTATTTGTGTTTGTAGGCAACGAGAAGCTGATTCTAAAATCATATGAAAATACAAAAACATAAAGATTGCTAGATCCATGTTGAAGAAGAACAATGCTTGAGTACCTACACTCCTTAATACCAAGATGTATTACAAAGAGGCAATAATCAAAGCTGTGTCATATTGCACCATGGGTAGCCAATAGACCAACAGATCCATAAGATTCCAGAAACAAATCCACCCAGTGGACATTTTTATTAATGTCATGCATGACACTTGAGAGCAGAAAGGGGAAAGAGAGTCTATTTAATAATTGGCTGTGGACCAAGTGGATAACCATAAGACAAATAATTTAACCTTGACCCCTACATTACACCATGTACACAAATTAGTTAAAAGGAGAGGATAGATATAAATATTCATTTTTAACCAATAATATTTCTAGAGGTCACCTAGGAGAATATTGTCCTGGAACAGACAAATCGTTTTAAAACAGGAAAACCATAACTGTAAGGGAAACTATTGATAAATTGCAGCATACTAAAATCAAGGATTTCTGTTTATTAATAGATACTTGGAAAGTAACAGATGAAGCATGGATATCACAAGATATTTGCCTTAGATATAAAGGAAAGGAGCTTTTATCAAGAACATAAAATGAAATACTTCAGATGAATAATTAAATGACATATATCCTAACAGAAAATAGGCAACAGACTTCAACAAGCAGTTCAAAAAAGGGGAGAGGAGAGAATACCAAAAGAGGCAAACAAACATATAAGCACCTCTTTAATCATCATGGAAATTAAAACCAAAATAATATGTTATGACTCACCATCGGAACAGTGAACATTACAATGAATGGCAATATTCATTTGCTGCTGAGCATGTGGAAAATAAGAAATCAGATATACTATTCCTCGTGTTAGGGTTAGTTGGTACAATCAATCTGGAAACCTGTTGGGAATTATCCACCAAAAGTAACACACACATACTGTATGACATAGCTATTACACTACTAGTACATATCCTAAAAAACAGAAGAGTTGACACTCTGTAATCTAATACAAATTGTAATTAATAGTCTGTAAATCAGTAGGTCTGTAATTCGCCCACTTTCTTGGATCAACCAAGGAAAATGCTGATCTATAACAAATATCCTTGTGAATATGGTAGTAGTATCTTGCTAGCAGATAAATTACAGACCAGAGACTTTTCAATCTAAAAATTACTTTTATCAGCACCTGGTATGTCAATATTTATTTTATTTTTTAAATTTCATAATATTATGGGGTTACAAATGTGATGGTTATATGAATTGCTCTTGTACAGTTTGAGTCATAAGTATGTCCATCACCCAGTTAGTGTGCATTGTACTTGTTAGGAGTGAATTTACCCATCTCCTTCTTCCCGCTCCCACCTGTTTCAATTCCATTAAATTTTACTACCATATGGGCACATGAGTGTTGATCAATTAGTTCCCATTTAATAGGGAGTACATGTGGTGTTTGTTTTTCCATTCTTGCAATAGTTGACTTAGGATGGTCTCCAGTTTGGGCACTTGGGCTCTTTCCACATCTTTGCAGTCATGAATTGTGCTGCTATAAACATTCAAGTGTAAGTGTCTTCCTTATAAAATGTCTTTTTTACCTTTGGGTAAATACCCGGTAGGGGGATTACTGTAACAAATGTAAGGTCTACTTTTAATTTTTTGAGGTATCACCATACTGCTTTCCACAGAGGTTGTACTAATTTGCAGTCCCACCAACAGTATAAGTGTTTCCTTTCTCTCTGCATCCACACCAATATCTTTTGTCTTGGGACTTTTTGGTAAAGCCATTCTCACTGGAGTTAGGTGATATCTCATTGTGGTTTTGATTTGCATTTCCCTGATGATTAGAGATGTTGAGCATTTTGTCATATATTTATTGGCCATTACTCTATCTTCTTTTGAAAAGCTTCTGCTCATGTCTTTTTCCTAATTTTTAAGGGGGTTGTTTGATGTTTTCTTGCTGACTTGAGTTCTTTGTAGATTCTGGTTATCAGCCCTTTATTGGTGCATAGCATGCAAATATTTTCTCCAATTCTTTAGGTTGCCTATTCACTCTATTGCTTGTTTTCTTGAGTATGCCAGAAGATTTTTAATTTGATCAGGTCCCATTTATTTATTTATTTATTTTTGTTTCTGCTGTGATTGCCTTTGGAGTCTTCTTTATAAATTCTTTGCCTAGCCCTATATCTATAAGAGTTTTTCTAACCTCTTCTTCCAGAATTTTTATACTTTCACACCTCAGGTTTAAGTCTGTTATCAACTGTCAACTAATTTTTGTGAGTGGTGAGAGATGTGGATCCTGTTTCAGTCTTCTAATGAGGTCATCCAATATTCCTAGGACCATTTATTGAATAAGGATTCTTTTCCCCAGTGTATTTTTTTGTCTGCTCTGTCAAAGATCATATGGCACTATAAGAATGGTTCTCTATCTGGGTTCTCTATCTGATCCATTGGCCTATGTCTCTGTTCTTGTGCTAGCACCATGCTGTTTTGGTTACTATAGCCATGTAATATACCTTGAAGTCTGGTAAGGAGATGGCTCCTGATTTGTTCTTTTTGCTTAAGGATGCTTTGGCTATTCAGAGTCTTCTCTGGTTTCATAAGAAGCATAGAATTATTTTGTCAACATCTGCAAAAAAATGACATTGGTATTTTAATGAGTATTGCATTGAATCTATAAATCATTATAGATGGTATAGACATTTTAGCAATGTTGATTCTGCCAATCCACGAGCGTGATATGATTTTTCCATTTGTTTACATCCTGTGGGATTTTCTTCTTCAGAGTTTTGTAGTTCTCTCTGTCGAGGACTTTCACCTCCTTGATTGAATATATTCCTAAGTATTTTATTTTCTTTGTTGCTATTGTGAAAGGTATTGAGTCTTTCATTTGATTCTAGTTTCACTATTGTTGGTCTATATGAATGCTACTGATTTGTGTACATCGGTTTTATAACCTGATACTTTGCTGAACTTATTTATCAATTCTAGTGGTTTACTGGCAGAATCTTTGGGGTTTTCTAGATAGAAGATCATATCATCTGCATGTTTCCACACCACTATTCCTATTTAGCCACCATGCCTGGGCTCATGGAGGGTGTAAACACTTCCAAACTGTTTTATGTCCTGATGCTCACTGAAGGTACCTGTGTGGGGGAGGGGATGCCTCCCTTACCCTTTTGCTGGGCTCCCCGGCTCTCTGGGTTTGGACCACACTGCTGTCTTCTCTATCTTCTTCTTTCTCAGCTTTGCAGTTTTTCTTGGTTTGGTCTCCAGACATCTCTGTTGTCTCTCCCTGTGATCCACACCCGAGCTGCAACTGCTCTCTGTTTCCTCGGTCCAATATTCTACCTTTCAGCCAGGAGGATCTGAAAAGAGATGTCTCCAGTCGGCCATGATGGCTCCCCTCCAAGATTTATTGATGTTAACTAAACCTGGAATTTACAAATTTGTGGTATATAAATTTATTCAAGAAACATAAAGTTAGCCACATAATCTCTTTATCCACATGGGACTAGCCATGTATAAAAAACAAGCCTCAAATGTAAATGGCTTCAACTGCTCTGATGTGTAGTGCAGACTTTGTTAGCACTTGTCTGTTATTCTAAAGCCAGAATAAGTCCCAGCTCAGGAAAGAGGAACACTTGAAAGCTATTTCTGAATACTTTGATCTCACCCAAGAAAGGAATGCTACACCTGAGACTACATTTTCACTTATAATCTTTGAGTTATTAATAAAGTTTGATGTTAAGAAAGATCTACAATGTCTGCGAGTTTGCTTCAACACTTCATTTGTAGAGACACAGATTAGTGTCTGTGGTGGGATTGTTTTTCAGGCCTACAAATTAAAAGCAATGGCACTTTTTGGTTAAAAACACATGGAGAAGAGAAAAATATCATGAGAATCTGGTGCTAGGAATCTTTTCTATACATCCTTGGTATAAGATGATGCATAAGCTCCCATTATGGGAGATAATCTCTTGCCAATGAAATTTGGGAGAAATAGTAAATTTTATTTCCTAAGTGCTATCAGCATGGTCAAAACCTAAATCTAAAGGAGGAAATTAGGTGGAAACTATATTTAAAGGAGGATAACAGAAGAGAAAGAAGCAAGACCAGTTCTTCCCATTTCTGGAAGACGTGATCTTGATTATCTGGCTATAGCAGCTGATATAATATTTACTCACAAATTAACTCACAACCAGTGCTCACCCAAGTGGCTGTAGAGATATCTAGGACCATGGCCAGAGTACCATCAAATGGAGAGGTTATTTGGTAAAACTGCTGAGAGGGACATTTTTTGAGAAATATCAGCAAAAACCTGATGCAGGTTTTTGATAATGCCAAAATGGATTTTGAGAACAAACAACCAGGGATACATGGTCAATTGTATAAACCAGTGAGTGGAAGGGATGATTTGGTTTTATAAAAGATTTCCAAATTTGACACAAACTCTTCTAACTGCTGTGGTGACTAGCCTGTTACAATAGGTAGGAGTTTAGCAGACTTACTCAGAGGGGGAAATGTTCTACCCCAACAGGACTAACAAATGGAATATTCCTTCTGAAACAGTAGGAATATCAGCAGTGCAGTAACCCCAATGTTTGTTCTATGAGTATCAGAGAGACACATCCAATTTAACGCCATTGACACAGACCAGGGCAGATGGTGTGATACAGGGATCATCCCAAATTTGGGATATCTTATATAACCTTGCTCTTTGAAGGCCATCAAAATATTCAGGAGTCAGTAACTGATCTGATACCTCAGTTGCCATTCGTAGGGCTAAATGATGGGAGAAGCTTTGTGCTATGCCAAAGAAAGGTGGCACCAATGGGAAACACACAAAAACAGGGAAAGGAAAGATAACCAGCTTAAGTAGGTGCAGTGATTTATATGACTTCTGAAAAATGGGAGAAAAATTATAATTGTCTAATTTCACTTAAATGAGATGTCTAGAATAGATAAATTCATGCAGACAGAAAGTAGAACAGAAGTTACTGGGAGCTGTGGAGAAGGAGAAAGAGGGAGTCATTGATTGATGGGTACAGAGTTTCTGTTTGGGATGATGAGAACTTCTGGAAATAGCGGTGATGGTCAGTTATGCAATGTTGTGAATGCACTTAATGCCACTACATTGTACACTTAAAAGGGTTAAATGGCCCATTTATATCATGTGCATTTTTCTGCAAACAAAATGAGGAAGTGAAGAAAATGAATGGGATTGTTGCCATGGAAATGGTAGTCATTACTGACAGTGGGTGTGAGAGTGAGAAGGAGGTTTAAATGCTGGTCATGACACTTGTACCTTAAAGTTTTTGGCAAGTTTGCTCCACCTAACCCAATTTGAGTGAATTCATATCCACTTATGGGAATTATAATTCAAAAAAGAGGATATTTGAAGAAGAATCAGAATGTTCCTCTTCACTTTAATCCATGGAATCTTAAAATAATTGGCAGAAGATTTGGGATCTGCTTGCCTAAGCTTTGTTGGGGGATCCAAAGTCAGCTACAATGCTATGCATGAGATGACCCAATTATGGTAAGGAAAACTTTGGGGGATTCCGGCTCTGGTACAGGGTGGCCCACAGATAAAGGGAGCATTCCAAATGACCAAATGTGAATCTTGCAGGGTATAAAGGTGTGGTTGAGGCAGTAAGGTCGTGGTTCAACTACAAAATAGAAAAATAACTGCAGGCACAGATGCTTCACTGTTTCCTGAAGACATAGCTGAGATCATTAGATCTGGAGCTCTACATCTATAGTTCTGGTCAACATGGGTGATAACAAGTTAGCCCTTTGCTCAGTCCATGGGAACTTTGGAATTACCCAACTTTTCTTCGGTAGAAAAACTAAAGAACATGGAATTCCAGGTTGGAAACAAAGATAAAGAAAATGGTTGAATTGGGAGAATTGCTTTTCACTAATTCCATTTTTATCAAATCTGTTTTGTCTGGGACCATGGTAGAGGACCCATTGAGACTGACAGTTAAATACTGATGATGCAAAACTCTGGTGTGTGTGACTGTTTCAGCCACATGCCCAATATGGTAAAAACTAAGTAAGATGTACAACAGGCCAAGGGTGATTGAGATCAAAGTAGACTTAGTTAATTACTTCTTTTCTACCCTATTTTGGAACAAGCCAAACACAATTTGCATCCACTTTTCTACCTTTGTCATAGGGATAATTACATATACCAGCACAGCACTGTCAGAGAATGGGGTAAGATTTCATCTTGGTAGCTGTTAAGCATAACTTGCTGCACTTCACTGGTTTGTCATTATAATTGCCTCCTTAGAGAAAAAAAGAGCAGACAGATTTAAAGATTATAGTCAATCATGTGACAAATAGAGACTGGAGAATAAGCCCAGCCTAAACACAATGACCTATCTAGTCTGAGAAATTGTGAAAATCCCATGAGACAAAACGACCAGGGACATCCAACTATAAGAAGCAAATTATTATCTCATTGACTCATCTCTGAAGAGGAAGCCAGTGGACCCCTAGGCTTGTATGGGTTTGGGCAAAACCACAGCACCCCCATGGAAGTCCTGTGGGGCCCTAGTCACAAAGACACAAAGAAGAAATCTAAACTTACACTGAGCTCTGGGCAGAAACAACAATCCATATTTACAAAGGGCTGCTGAGGAGGCAGTGTAGCTGGGATGTAAACATTCAATCACTCATATGCTTTGAAAGTGTCTACAACTAGAATGTGTGCAGATTGGATCCTCAGGCAGAGATCCAGTACTGTTACTCAGCAAATACACTGACATTGCCCGATGTAGCTAACTGATATTTCCCTGTTAGAAGACAGTTGCTACCATGCTCCTGGGTGTTAGGGGAGACTGTTTCTCCCATAGAAAAACATCAGATAACTCAGAGATCAGAAATGCCTATCAGCTCAGAGAAATATTTGCATAGAGGGAGTGAAGCTTAGTAGAGCTCATTGGTAAAAGGAAAAATGGTTTATTTAACATCCCAGATGGAGGAAACATTGCAGAGAGTTTGCCTCACACATGAACAAAGAGCTTCATTGCTTGTGGGGCCAATGATAGAGCCCTCCAAAGATCTACCCAGACTTACTACCAGCTAGTAGGATGCTATCTATAATTCTTTCTAACTGAGACAAAAAGAAGCTTGCCTGTTTCTGTAAACCTGAAATAATCAAAAGAGTAAGAATTTAATTTAAAGAGAGTTTATTTGAGCACAAAGTAGGAGGATGGGTGACCTGGAAACACCAATTCCAAAGGAACAGAGTCAGTATTCTGAAGTAGGGAAGTTAAGGTTTCATTTAGATAGACAGAGACAGAGGACTTTTTGGCAGGATTACAGCATTATTCATACAAGTTGGTGCATAGCTACAGCAATTTGACTGGTTATAGGCAGTATTTCTTTTGGGGAAGGGTATATTTAACATTTTTTACAGAGGTGTAATACTGATGAGTTTTTTGTCATATGGTCTAAGCACAGCAGGACAACAAAGGGGAAGTTAATTTATAGCAAGGGTCATTAATTTAAAAAGGCAGGAGGTTTTTGTCCCTGACATTGTTTAGTTCTCTCTAGTCATTGTACAGGACAAGAAAAATGAGAAAGCAAGTCAATCTATTATTATAATCTGAGAAACAGGCATTTGTAACCATAATGACTCAGATCACAGTCACAACTCTCTCAAGGCTTAAAGTATTTTGGGGGGTTCCAACAACTTTTAAATTTTATTTATTTTTAAATTTCATGCATGAGAGTTTCTGAATTGAGGATCCTGTTGCTGTTACGGTCCAGTCCAGCCAGGTTCCTTGTCCACTGCTCAAGAGGAAGCCAAAACACCGAGGCAGCCAGTGTTAATCAGAGAAAGGGTTTCATATCGCAGGCACCGTGAGAGGAGGTGGGAGGAATTTCTCAAATCCATCTCCCTGAAAATTTGGGAGAAAGGGTTTAAAAACCCTAAGGTAGCTTGGTAGCAAAAGGCTGGGCAATTGGGTCTGCTAATTGGCTGGGTTCGAGTAGGAAATAGGGGTCTAGAAATCACCTTCTTTGTTGAGTAGGTTCTTGGGTGGGGGATCAATACCAGTTGAGTCAGTTCCTTGGTATGGGCCACTGGTCTGGGAGAGTCAGCTGCTCCACCGGAATGCAGGGCCTGCAAGGTATCTCCAAAACTAGCCTGAGTTTTCACAAGACTACCTTGTGAAACCTAAGATGTTATTTATGGGGAAAGTTAAGAATCTTTATCATCATCTGCTATGTGACTCCTGAGCAGCAATTATAAGAGAGCAAACAAGGGGACAGTGGCTGGTTATTATCATTACTGTTAGCTATGCCTGTGCCTTTGCAGAGTTTTAGGCCCTTACCACACTTCTCGCCTTGTACCCCTTTATTAACTTGTAAAGGTCAGTTTCATTACTTTTTGGAAATCAGCCAGCAGAGGTGTAATCCACACATGTTAAAGCTCCGGTGGCGGAAGGGAATGGTAAATCCGGGTGGAGCTGAGACATATGCATTTAGTAGGATGGTAGAGGAGAACAAGGACTTAAAACCTCAGGGAAATCTTTCTTATTTACTAAATATATATGCTTAAGCCAGTAGCAGCTTGCCATTGTGATCAGGGCCCTAGAAGATAATATGATAAAATATATCCAAAGTAAATTCTATATGAATTTAGAAGAAAAATCAAGGTAGGTTATGCATATGCTGGTTCAGAAGGGAATTGGAATGCTAAAGCAGATACCTTAGTCAAATCTAACAACTAGATTCATTAAGTGTACATGCGTGTGCCCAAACAGTGCAGATATGGAACAAATGATGACATAGTACATTTGCATATACTGAAACAACCAATGTAGAAAGAAATTGAACTCAGTGCCAATGGAAAATAAAGTATATTAGGATGGCTTTAGGTAGAACTTCCCCAAGAACAAAGGACTGCGCATAGCTGCAAGAAAATTCAATTGAACATAGAGTTGTGTGTGTGTGTAGGGTGGGCATTCTACAAAAGTGTGTTAGCTGGAATTGACACCTATTCTAATCTAGACTTTGCTTATTCTGCAACAGAAATGGAAGCAACCATAGAAAATGAGAATAAGAAAATATAATAAACTGTTTACAACAGTCAGTGTTCCATCAATTGGACCTTCTTGGGTATATTTTCTCTCATCAAGGTATGCACTTCAATGCTACTTAGGAACAAAAATGAGCACGAAAACATGATGGACATATCATGTTATTTATCACCCTTAGAGAAGTTGCCTTATAATAATTGGAGTGGGGAATTAAAACAGGTGGTGAGAAAGAATTGAGGAACTAAGTTGATTAAATAGATATGTTCTCAGATTAAGGGAAGTACTCAACATTTTATCTTTTCCATCTCACAAAACTTTTCTTTCTTTTTCCTTGCTTCCTTCTCAGGTCAGGGTTATTCTTATGTGTGCCAGTGGAGGGCATTATTGAGGCATAAAACACAATGTCTACACACAATAAAATCACTATAATATCCCTAGTACTGAATTTAACTATGTATATTCTTACTACTAATAATAACTCTCACTGCACATAGCTAAATTAAGATGAACTACAATTCTTTACTTTCAGATACTGTGACATCTCCCTGGGAAGGGAGCAAGCAGAAGTGACGGTGTGGTTGACATTACCCTTCTTGGGTAAGCAGTATGGTCAGACTTGAAGTCTATACAATTATAATATTAATTTATTAAAAGTATAAATAAAAGTTATGAGAATTAGAAAAAAGAAAGCAAACTCTGATATACAGATGATTTTTTTATTAATATAAGGAATCTCTAAAATCTATAATAGCATTAGAATCATTAAGATATGTTCACTGTTAGGCCAAATATAACTCTTTTAAAAATCAGTTAATTTCTACATACTGGCAACAAACAATTAGAAAATTTAAGGGGAAAATTAGAAAGATATTTAATGTGGCCACCAAAAATATTAGATGGCTAGAAATAAATCTAAATATTATGTGAATTATCTATAGAATGATTTGCAGTATTATGTTTAAAAAACATTAAAATAGATCTAAATAAATGAAATATATAACATATTCATAAGTAGCAAAGCTCATTACCATGAAGTAGTTTTGCCTAAATTTATGGCTACATTCAGTGCAACTTTAATAAAAATTACAACAGATTTCTTCACAAAAGATGACAAGATGATTTAAAAATGTATACAGAAGAGCAAAGGGTAAAGAAACCCTGAAGAAGGAGATTAAAGAGAAAGAGAAGGAAAACACAAAGAAGAAAGGAGGAAGGGGAGGAGGAAGGGGAAGAAGAAGAAGACAAGAAAAAGAACAGCAACAATGAGAACGATGACATGAAGGAATCTAGCTTTATCATACATAAAGATTTCTTTTAAATCCATAGTAATTATAGTAGCGGGGGATTGGTGCAGTAATAAGCAAATTGACCAATGAAAGTAGTATCAGGCCTATGAAAAAAGCAAGTGTGAAATATGACAGAATTGATAATGCAAACCACTGATGTGGGGATTTTAAATCACACCCATAACCTTTTGATACTTTTCCCTTCAAGAAGTAGAGTGTAATTTCCTTCCCATTAAATGTGGGCTAAACTTAGTGACTTGCTTCTCACAAGTTATATTCATGACAGGTCACAAAAGAGACTACTGCGTTCCTGTTGTTTTCTCGTGGTTCCCTTTCCCTAAGGCACGTAGCTTCCATCTTATAAGGACACCCAAGCAGCCCTTTGGAGAGGCTCACGTGGTGGGGAGTGGCGGCCTCCTGCCAACAGCCACCTGCCAGGTCTTGGGTTGACTGCAGCTTCAGCCAGCATTTTAACTGCACCTGCGAGAGAGACACTGAGCCAGAATCACCCAGCTAAGCTGCTCTAAAATCCCTGACACACGGAAACTTTGGGATAAATGTTTGCTCTTTTAAGCCTCTAAGTTTTGTTACATAGCAATAAATAATACAACAGGAAAGGGGATAGGCTAGTCAATAAATGTTCTTGGGACAATTTCATACCAAGCAGAAAAATCAATTTGATGTTGAATGAAGACTTAAATATAAACAGAAAATCTCTAAAATTTTAGTTTAAAATATAAGAAAATACTATTATAACCTAGGTTTTATATCAATACAAAACAAAATTTAATAAGGTAAACAAGGATTGATAGTTTTGAGTACATTAAAATTTATAAACATTTAATAAAGGACAACATAGAAGAAACTATGTAAGCAATACATTAGCAGATGTTTTCAATTCCACTTGAATATATAAAAAATTTATTTAAAAAAAACAAAGAAAATTGAGCAACCCAATAGAAAAAAAAAGGGGGGGCAAAATAGTTAAATCAGTATTTCAGAGAAAAATATCTGAATTGCCAAATAATATCTGAAAAGTACTCAATCTCATTAAAAGTCTAAGAATTATGAATGAAAAATAAAACAAGATAACATTTCAAAACGAGTTTAGAAAACAAGATAAAATGTCAAATATTACTGTTTATAAAGATGTGGAACAAAAGATATAATCATATCCTGCAGATGGCAGGGGTAAAAGATATACCTGCTTTAGAAAACACTGTGTCACTATTTTATGAAGCTGACAATGAGCATATCCATTTTGACACATGGCGACTCCATTCTTCCAATCGCTCAGGTCTAAATCTTGAAACCCTCTTCTTACTCCTTCCAAATCTGGCCTTTTTTCACTGCCCTAACTTCCACTTTTCCAATTCAGGTCACCCTCATTCTTGCCTAAATTATTTAAAAAATGCTCCTAAACAGTCCCACCCTTCTGGCTTTGACATCCCACTTCCTCCATCATTGCATGAGTTTCACCGTGGCAGCCATAGCGATAACTGCTACAACAGAAGTGCTCAAATGGCTCACTAAAATCTTTTACAATTGGAGTGAAGGGCAAATTCCAAAAGTCCTTCCAAATCTACCCCAATTTAATTCTTGGAACTCAACTCCTACTTCTATCTCCTTCATACCCCTTCCTAGAACACACAATTCAGGCTTCTGCCCCAGGCCTTCTTCTTTCTGCTGTGAGTGGGCTTCACTCCAAGTGTCCCCTCCGATAACTCACTCTCTTGCCTGTGTGGTTTTTTACTCCAATGCTATCTTCTTAATGTGACCTTTCCTAATTAATTTCTATAAAAGGGCTAATCACTCTCTAAGGTTGCTTCCAGTTCCACACTTTTGTGCTATTCCTCTTCCAAGTTGCATTTTTCCTCATATTATTATCATCATCTAATAAATTCAATTTTTGCTAGTCACTAGAGCTGCTTGCAAATATTGATCATCTCCTTCCTTCCAGGTGCATGGTAGAAACTCAATGCCCCTTGCTGGAGCATGGCCACTGTGACTTTCTTTAGGTAGCGAGGCACGAGTGGCAGCAGTAAGAGTTTATTCTACGCGGAAGATTGAAGAGCCTGCATGGATATTGCCATGTTCTCTTTTTCCTCCCCCTCTGCGACTGCTGCATTCTGGAGAGTGACACTTTGGTTATCTTGGGTCCCAAAAAGAGGAAGATGACAATGTGGGGAAAGCTCCTTGAAAAACATGCAACATATAACATTTAGCATGTAACATAAAGAACATGCAATATGATTAAGAAAAAATATTTTAAATTATTTTAAGCCAGTTAGATTGGGGGATTGTTTGTCACAGCAACATAACCAGGTGTATTCTGACCAACATAATATTTTATGTTTTGTTTTATTTATTATTTGCCTTTTTCCACAGAAAAATGCCATAGGGAAAGTTTTCTTTTGTAACATCAGTGCCTAAAAAGTGCCTGTCAAATAGAGAATTCTCAAAACTATTCTCAAAATAGTTGAATGAAAATTGAACAAATGCCCTAGGACCTGCCAGTTTTACATCCTAAAGAAATTCTGGCACATCTGTACTAGGAGATATATACAAGAAAGCTTATGGAAATACTGTTTATAAAAGAAAAAGAACTCAGGAGGGAAAATAAAAACTATAAAATATATCATTTGTAGAATGGATAAATCCATCTTGTTAGTTTCTCACAATAGAATAACATAAAATGATAAAAAAGAATGAACTATGATTTTTGATAACATGCTTGACATCTCAAGAATCCAATACCGAGTGGGACAAAGTAAGTCAAAGAAAAATACATAAAGCATATTACCACTTATTTAAATTTTAAAAATGACAAAATGAAGCAATGCAACTTTGAAGGTAAATACAGAGGTAAGAAAATTATTTCTAAAATCCAGTTAACTGTAAACACACATTTCAGAATAAAGATCTCCCTCCAGGGAACGGAGATTGCGGTGCACAGCACTGGGAAGGGGCCGAGGAAAAACTCAGTCATGGTTACAATCTCTTTCCTACACTGAACAGTGGATACATGTTTATCTGTGCAACTTGTTTCATTACACTCTGGTCCTTATAGATATGTTTACATAATTATTTTTTTTCTGTAAAATTTTCACAGGAAATACCCACACACATATGTACATGTGCACACACATTTTTTTTTTTTAAAAAATGTCGTGTTGAATTATATTTTGGAGGAGAAGTGTTGGAACCGGGGTTTGAACGTGGAATTTGATATGATGTTTTTCCAGCAAGGAGCACCTCTGCACTGCATTATAGCTCCATCACTCATAACACCCAACTTGCCGACCTCCTCAGGTCAGGCTAAGAATAAATCAGATAACTGTGACTACTACTTGTTTCGTATTGATCATTTCCTCCAAGCCAGATATGGTGCCAGGCATTTGATATATTGAATCACATAATCTCAACCTACATCAAGGCCATGTGAACACCCCAATTTTAGTAAGGATATTTAAGATCAAAGGAATTTAAAAATTATTTCAAGGTCACCCAATTGATAAGTGCAGGGGCTGGAATTAAGATCTGTATCCCTTGAAAAAGTTGCAGTGTGTTCCACTCGTACCCCTGCTCCATTCAAGACAGTGTGAAAGAATTCTATGAGATTTGTTGTATTTGATGACATTTTGAGGGATTTGTTTTCTATATTTTCTCTCTTCCAAGCCAGTTGTGCTAGAGTGGGTGGGACTCAAAATAAGCATCCCAACCTATCTTTCAAGTCTTCTTGCTTTGAAAACAAGACTATTTCTGTAAAGTGGTGTCTACAGTCTTTGGCATGTGGTGGCTTAATCTGTCCATGGTAGGTTTTACAGAAGAAAGGTGGTCTTACCCTGGGCACCATCATAGATTATATTGTATTATTGTCCTTTTCAGACAAAGTACTCAGTAAATGTTGTCACCTATACAGGCAGCTGAGCAGCAGACAGCCCCTCCCCTGTGCACAGGCAGGACTGCCTATCATTTAACAAGTCAGCGCCATTAGCCTCTTGTCAGCAGGCTCTGGGGCTGCAGGGGTGGATGGGGCAGAATCCCCGGTTTCTCGGAGCTTATACACCAGTGGAGGGAGAAGTAAATACACAGGTAAGCACATAAACAGACAAGCCAATTTCAGGCAGATACATATGCCTGTGGGTGAATAAAACAGCACGCAGCATGGTGTTACTGACAAAGGCAAGGAGACAGGGGTCTTTTAGATTGAGAAGCTTCCCACAGGGATGTCATTTGATCTGAGACCTCAAGGTAAAAGGAAAAAGAAGCCCCCACACCACGAAACCCTCGGGTCATAATAAATCAAGATGAGGAACCGTAAAGGTGCAGCCCTCTTGCCAGACGGAGAGGAGCACAAATGAGTAGGGGACAATGGCGGCTGTGGCTGGGGCTTCTGGGAATGGTGGCAGGAGATCGAGTGGTGACGGCAGCAGGACTCGGGAAGTGGCTGGAGCCCCCAGAGTGCTGTGAGCAGCAGACTGAGCTGCAGTAACTGTCTGTGGTGACTCCTGAGGCGATGCAAAAGGCCTTGGTGGCACACGCGTTCCTTACATATTTTTAATAGCCTTTTTAGAGCAGTTTTAGGTTCACAGCAAAATTGAGAGGAAGGTAGAGAGATTCTCCGTATGCTCCCTGCCCCCACACATCTGGGACTACAGCAGTACGTCCTTACCATTGATGAACCTACAGTGACAGATTATTATCACCTAGAGTCCACAGTTTACATTAGGGTTCACTCTTGGTGTTGTACAATCTGTGAGTTTGGACAAATGGATAATGACATGTATCCACCATTATGGTATCATACAAAATATTATGACACTGTTACAGTGCCCTAAAATCCCCTTTCTCCACCTATTCATTCCTCTCTCTCTCTCCCAACCCTGGCAACCACTCATCTTTTTACTATCTTGTTAGTTTTACCTTTTCCAAAAAGTCACAGAGTTGGAATCATACAGTACGTAGTATTTTCAGATTGGCTTCTTTCGCTTAGTAATATGTATTTAAGATTCCTTTGTATCTTTATGGATTAGTAGTTCATTTATTTTAAATGATAGATAATATTCCATTGTCTGGATATGCCACAGTTTATTCATTCACTTACTGAAGGAGTAACTGGTTTCTTCCATATTTTGACAATTATGAATAGATACAGGCACAGGTTTTTGTGTGGATATGAATTTTCAACTGTTTCTTATATTTTTAATGTTCAGTCTTCCTGGTAATTTTAAAAAGGATTTTCAGAGTGTAATCCCAGAGGGCTTTCTCACCTCCGGCCTCACTCCCATATTTAAGAAATGGCTTTCTGCACTGACGGGAAACCTGTGGACAGGTGGAGGTCATGGCCAAGGCTCTGCACTCCGGGGCTCCTGGCCCATGCCTGTTAGTCAGATGCTGCCTTGTTGTCCGTGCCTGCTCAGACTGGGGGATTCAGAGTCCTGCTGTCAACCCAGAAGCTCACATGGAGCATCATGGAACTCGGATCTAAGCCCACCATACAGGCTTTGGCCATGTTTTGGTGACCTGTTTTCTACCCTTTATGTTGATTCTTGTCATAGAAACTTGACTACCAGTTTCCTGAGACTGGCTCACCTTGCAAAACTAGAATTTTATTTTTAGAACAAAACATTGTATCTCGGACTACTACTTGGTGACAAATTTCCCTGATATTCTTGGTCTAGTTTTTTATCCAGGTAGTAATATTAATAATAATAATGGTGACAATAGAATATATTATTCTGCTGTAATCATCAATAATATCATATTATTCTACTTATTCCATTATTCCTTAGAAACGCTATGCTAAAGTCTTCCCGTGGATTATCTTATCTCTTTCCCAGCCCCATGAAGTAGCTGTGTCATTACCTCATTTGAGATAAGTAAGAACATTGTGGTTCAAACGTGATGAAAAATGTGCTCAAGTCACAGTTTTCAGGCAATAGATCCATCTGCCTTGAAAACCCTCTGTCACAGGAGGAAATCTGCACCTCCATCTGGGGCTGGGTCCCAGGTCACGTCCCTTTATGAGGGCACCTCAGGCCCCGTGGCACCTTACCAATGCCAGCCGCCCACACCATCACATTCTGCCTCTGCACGGGCTCACTCAGACTACCTAATTGTGGACTCTCAAGGGTGCTCTGGGACAGGCACAGTCACTAGCCCCATTTTATAGAGAGGAAAACTGAGGCTTCATGATGAAAAACCTAATATCTGGACAAAAGTCCTCCCCATCTTCTCTGGTGACTTGGGTCATCCACTGCACCACTATGACGCTTCCTAGAACAACGCGCCTCTGGACCAGGAATGCCAGGGTTAATTTCCTGGCTTTATGTCTTCCTTTCAGTGATCATAAGCAAGTCACCAAGCTTGCTGAAATTTATGCATTTGTTAAATAAAGCTTCCTGACATCTCTGCAGTTTTATTTTCCTTAAGGAGTTCAGTATAGTAACCGTAGTGTACTCTGATGACTGTGTTTGCTCTACCATGGGGATTCCTCAAGGAAAAGTCTTGTGACCTCCTGGCCTGGCTGATTCTGCATTAGGGTGACCGGTCCCAGCAGCAATTCCCTCCAAGGCATTTAATGGAATAGCCCAGTTCTCTGCGCCCTCAGGTTTGTTTTCTTGTTCAGGTTTCCTGAGAGGACTTCTGATGCTGCTGTGGGCACTGGAGTCACCTACCTTTCTCACACACCAAGGGATCAAGGAAACAAGACTTAAATAGAGCTAGGATATGTTTTTGTTTTTCTTAATTTTTATAAACATTTAAAACTTAAAATGAATCATTGTGTAATTCTGTTTAATGCAAATAAAGCAAAACCCTACACATTTCAGATGTAACTTGGTAGTGGCTGATCACTACAGGTTATAGAGATAGACAGGTCTAAATCCTGGGATGCCTGAGGAGGGTGTGTGTGGAGGGAGACCGCTTTTGTAAAACATGTACATATGTGGTATACATACATAAAGTCAATTATTTCTTATATGAAATGCTTGAAAGAATAAAATGACTTAAAAATGAGTGGAAGCATTGGTAGGAAATATGTTGGAAAGTGATTGCTGAAAAAGAAGAATTCTGGGTCCTGATTTCATCTGAGATTTACAGTCTTTTGAAAATTTTTGTGCAATTAGTAAAAATTGTTATAGAAAACCATCTGGACATGTGTCTGTAAGCTGTGGGCGAGAGGAGTCTGGTGAAGATGACAAAGGAGACTGGAGCCCTGAAGAACACACCCAGTCGTGGGAGGAACAGAGAAATAAGACTTCATGACCAAGCCTGAGGGAAACTGACCGGGCTCAAGAAGGAAACCAACCAGGAGAGGCTGCCACAGGTGATGTGGAACAGAGGGTTCAAAGGGGTAAGAGGTACTTAACATACTTATTTATGTTAGAGACCATAGTGAAGTCAAGGGCAGTAAGAGGTAGTGCCCAGTAGCTATGAGACAGCATCACTGGCTTGGGCAAGGTTAGCTTGGTGGTGCTAAAGTGATAGTAAATAGAAAGGGGACTAAGTTGTGAGAAAGGGAGGGTGGAGTTGTTGAACCTTTTTATAAGTATTGTCATAGCCCATTCAGGCTACTATCACAAAATACCATATACTGGAGGACTTAAACAGAAATTAGCTTCTTACAGTTCTGGAGACTGGGAAGTCCAAGATCCAGGCACTGGCAAATTAGGTGTCGGTGGAGGCCAGTTTTCTGGTTCACTGACAGTGTCTTCTTGATGTGTGCTCACATGGTGGAAAGGTGAGGACTTTGGGGGCCTCTTTTGTAAGGGCAGTAATCCCATTCATGAAGGTTTTGCCCCTCTGACCTAATCACCTCCCAAAGGCCCCACCTCCTAATACCATCATCTTGGGAGTTAGAATTTCAACATATGAATTTTGTGGGAACACAAACATTCAGAACAAAGCAAATATGTAGCTCTAGAAGAGAGTAAGGGACATATATCATACGTAGTTATGCCGGCAAACGCAAAGCCAGAATCACATTGGAAATGTAGTTTCTGGATTCTTTTTTGCAATACAGGCGCAGCCTGGAGAGGGAGTGGTAGTGGTGTTGAGTTAATATCACGCAATCCAGCAAAAGGGTCCAGGATGTATTCAACAATCTGCAGCCTTTACTAGGAATCAGTAAAACTTATTTTCTAATACAGTATGAGTATGCATATGTGTGTGTGTGTGTGTGTATATATGATTTATTGTTATGTCATTAACACAAATATAGTTAAGGAATGCAACTTTATGTTTTGATATACATATATATTGTGCAATTATGCCCATATGCCAGAGAATTAACATATCTGTCACCTCTATTATTTTACTGTTTGTGTGTGTGTTTATATATAGTGAAATTTAAAATCTATTCTCTTAGAAAATTTCAAGTATACCATATAATATTGTTAACCATCATTGTGCTGTATGTTAGATCTCCAGAAATTATTTATCTTGCATAACTGAAACTTTATAACCTTAGGGAAATATCACTCCATTTACCTCTTCCCTCAGGAGCTGACAAGCATAGAACATCTGCTTCTACAAATTTGACTATTTTAGATTCCACATATAAGTGAGATCATGCGCTATTGCTTTTTCTGTGTCTTGCTTATTTTACTTAACATGATGTGTCCCAGCTCTCTCAATGTCTTGAACAGCATCATTTCTTTTTCCTTTAGGCTTAATAATATTCATATATTACATATATATAACTTTTATATATATAAACATTATATATATAAACTAATTTTATAAAATTATATATAAATTTGTATATATAAATTTTAAAAATTTATATATTATTTATACATGTTATATATTATATATTTAATATATAAATTTATATATAATTATATGTAAATTTTAATATATAAAATATATAAAAATTATATATATGCACACAGATATATGTAAAACTTTCTTTATCCATTCATCTATTGAAGGGCATTGAGGTTGTTTCCATATCTGGATGTTCCATACATTACTGGAAGTGGGGTAGATGTCTCCTACCATTATTGTATTGTTATCAATTTCTCCTTTCAGATCTGTCAATATTTGTTTTATATATTTAAATCTCCTGATGTGGTTGCACATATATATATATATATATATATATATATATATACACACACACATATGTAGATTTACAATTATTAGATCTTCCTGTTAAATTGATCCCTTCATAATTATATGCCTTCTTTGTCTCAAGTGAAAATTTTTGACTTAAAATTTATTTTGTGTGGTTATTGGTATAACTACCCTTGCTCTATTTTAGTTACCAATTGCATGGAATATCTTTTTTTATCCCTTTACTTTTACTGTGTTCTTATGTTTAAAGTTAGTCTCTTACATACAGCATATCACTGAGTCTTGTTTTTTTAATATCCATTTAGCCACTCAATGACTTTTGATTGTACAGTTTAATCTATTTACATTTAAACTGGTTGATTGATAGGTAGGAATGTACTATTGCATACTATTACCATTTTTTTAATTGTTTTCTGTTTATTTTGTATTTCTTTTGTTTCTTCCTCTCTTGTTCTCTTCTTTATTTAATGATTTGTGTGTGTGTGTGTGTGTGTGTGTGGTGGTTTGGTTTGATTCATCTCCCTTTATATTCTGTGTACCTCCTATAGGTTTTTCCTTCCTGCTTCTCAAGAAAATTCTGTAAATCTTATGTAGTGATAAGCATATATTTTAATTTGATAACTAACTTTAAGTTCAATTGAATACAAAAAAAAAAAATCTACACTTTTACCATCCTCCACACTGTATTCCTGAAGTCATGAGTTTACTTCTTTATTATGTTGTGAATATATTACCAACTTTTTGCTATAGCATTCTTAATATTTTATCTTTTAAATTATATATTAGAGTTATAGGTAATTTATACACCACTATTACTGTGTTATGTTATTCTGTATTTGACTATATATTTACCTTTACTGGTGAGATTTATATTTTCATATGCTTTCATCTTGCTCTTTAGAATGTTTACAATTCCATATGAAAAACTCCCTCTCATAAATAAGGTCTAGCGGTGACAAAATCCCTCAATTTTTGTTTGTCAGAAAAAGACTTTATTTTTTCTTCATTTTAAAGGTATGACTTTGCAGGGTATAGTATTCTTAGTTGACATTTTTTCTTTTAATACTTTGAATATATTCTCCCACTCTTTCGTGGCCTGCAAGATTTCTGTTGAGAAATATACTACCTTTATGGGCTTTCCTTGTATGTGACAAATATATGTTTTCTTGTTCTTTCAAAATTCTCTTTGTCTTTGACTTTCAACAGTGTAATTATGATGTTTTTTGTGTAGATTTCTTTATGTTAAATCTATTTATGATTCTATTGGCTTCCTTATTCTGGCTAATCCCCCCACAACCAGATTTTGGAAGTTTTGGGTTATTGCTTTAAATAAGTTTTCTGCATCTTTTTTCTCCTTCTGAGGATCCACAATGCATGTTTTCTTCTTGATTGTGTCCCATAAATTTGATAGGCTTTCTTCACTTTTTAAATACTTTTATTTTCACTTTTTTCTCCTCTGACTGGATAATTTCAAATGGCCAGTCTTCAAGTTCACTGATTTTTTTTTTCTCCTGCTTGATGAAGCTTGCTATCGAAGGTCTCTATTGCATCTCTTAATTCAGTCATTGTATTCTTCAACTCCAGATTTTCTGGTTGTTTTGTTTCTTTGCTGTTTCTTCCTTTAACTGAAATTTTGTTGTTGTATTGTTTTACTGATAACAATAAATTGGTTATCTCTGTTCTCTTGTACCTTACTGAGCTGCTTTAGAAATATTGTTCTGAATTATTTATCAGGCAACTCATGGAACTCTATTTCTTTGGGATCACTTACTGGAAATTTATTGTGTCCCTTTGGGGGTGTCATGTTTCTGTGATTCTTCATAATCTTTGTACTTGCACAGGTGAATGCACATTTGAAGAGGTAATCCCCTATTCCTGACTTTATGAACTGGCTTCATTTAGGAAAGGCTTTCAACTTTGCAGAATGTGTGTGGTATGGGGGAGCTAATGGAGAGGGCATACTGGAGTGTGCTCTGACACTGGGTTAGTAGAGTGGGATACCATATTCAAGGACATGTAGTAGCTCTGGTTTGAGAAGGGGTGGTGGCTTTGTGGCTTAGGCAGCTGGAGTCCATGTTATTAGCAACTGCATGGTTCTTAGTGGTGACAGCTTTGAGGGGTCTGCAGGGATTGCAGTGGCTGCTGAAGTCCTCAGTGGTGCTTCTGAGTCTACAATTGAGTGTGCCCAGGTAAGTATAGGTCAATAAAGGCAACAATAGCTGCAGGGCTAAATTTTGGGCACATTTTATGTTCTGGGGATGGGGCACCCACAGCAGTGTTGGCTGGGGCAGTTTTGATAAGGGAGATGCTGGATATAGCAGGTAAGTCTATGACAGCAAACACTGCAGGGTCCTTGGATGTGAAAGTTTCAGCAGGTCCACAGTGTCTGTAATAGCTGTTGAGTCTTCATCAACAAAGGCTTCTGCAGTCCTCTGCAAAGCAGGCCACTTGGCACAGCCTGAGGTAGCATTTGCTGCATGGCAGATACTGATAGCTCCTACCCTTCTTTTTTGTTCCTACCTCCCAGATGTCTGGGTGGTGCCAATCTCACCAGAGATCTGTGTGAGGTGACACTGAAGCAAGTCTTTCAGGCAGTGCCCTGAAAAGCCAGGGCACAGCTTGTTCCTCACCCTGTTCTTCCTTTCCCTTGTGAGGTCAACTCACAGGCGGAGGAGATCCCTCACAGTGTTGAGCTGTGCCAGCCTGGGGGATGGGATAATGCAGGTAAAATAAAAATGTTCTTCTTGCTCTTTCTGTTAAGTTATTCTTCATTCTTTTTCTTCACTGTGTTGTTGCAGATTTTTACCTAGACTCCTGAGTTCTCCCAGAGCTATTTGCATTCATGGAAAGCTGTATAACTTCATTTTTGTGGGGAAATGAAAACTGGGATCTCCTACTTCACCATCTTGTTGATGTCACAGAGTATATTTTATTTGATGCCTTATTCAAAAATTTAAAAAAATTACCACAGTGTGAAATAACTCTGCTAGGTCCAGAGAATGCAAAGGTGAGTATATCACCACTTCTGCCCTTAAAGGACACCTAGGCAAGAGGTAAGGGCTATTTTTCTATAAATGTCTTCTTTTTCTTGTAGACCTTATACCCAAATAATTGCCTATTATTAGGAGCAGAACCCTGAAGATCTAGGCCTAAAATTACCTAATGATGCATATAAAGATGCATTACTTTTTCTTCATATTTAAACTACAAAATAATTGCAAATAAACAGTTATGTTTTTAAATTTAAAGAGGTCAAAACAATATCTTACTGTTACGTCAAAAAAAAAAAAGAAAAAAGAAGATATGATGCATTTTTCTTCTTTCTTTCTTTCTTTCTTTTTTCTTATTTAATTTTTAGTCTGTGGTTTCTTCTTCAAGCCAAAACAACACACTTAGCTTTGAGATTTAAGAGCTCTTAACACTTTTTCAGTAACAATTTTCAATATTCTGTGTATACTGAATGGATATTCTGGTGACAACAAGGGTAGAAAGGGGGTTTTCTGGGAATATTTCAAAGATTATTAAATAATAAAAATAACAGTATTATCTCCTGCAGATTTTTTTATGTGCCTAATAAATTTAAATATCATGCTATACTGATTTGAAATAAGCTATATTACTAAATGTGCTGAATGATTTTCCTTAAGGAGTCCACATTTAATTCTCCATCTCATGGTTGCTATAATCCTTCCTGGCATACTTTGCAGTTCCATCCTCTATATTCGGTCCTTATGTTATTTTTCTCTTATTCAGTACTGATTTCCCATTATCACTGACTCATTTCACTTATTTTGTACTCAGAAAACATCTGTGCACTATTGGCTACTCTATGTTCAAAAGCAAGGGTTTGAAGTATTACATCTGCAGAGATGAATGTGAGATACAGGAAAAATATCTTGGCAAGTAAAGAATTCACAGACACTGGAGAAATCTTGGAAGCAATTGTTGCTAAGACAAGTTCTTCCTATTCCACCTGGATACCACTTAGATCTGGAATCTTATTATGAAAAATAAATAGCATGGGATCAGGAAAGCAGAGATTTTAAGTAGATGTGTAATGTTGAGCTGTCCTTTGGCATTTAGGTGATTTTGAAGGTATGTATGAATTTAATATTTGGTTGGAAAAGAATTGGTTTCTGGGTTGCAATTCTAGCTGTATGACTTATTAGCTCTATGGCACTGGGAGCTATTTAACCTCTTTATTGTTTGGCTTTCTCCATGTAAACTAGGAATAATAACGACAACAATCCAGGGTTTTTCTTTTCTGAATATTCAATAAAAGAAAGGTAAAAAGATAAATAGCTTAGGAAGAGAGATGAGAGGTAGAAGGTTCTCTGGATATTATGTTATATTTTGTTTGAGACATGCAAACTTCATTTCACAGACCTATACTTCAGCAAACACCTACTGAGAGGACAAGGATTTAGTGCCCACATGTGTTTAAATATTCACAGAAGCCATGTAATATAGATATCATTCTCATCAATTTATAACAATGAAAGTAAGGTTCAGGCAAAGTGAGTTTCTGTCAGAATGACTGACTTACTAAATTACCATACTAGGATAAGAACTAAATTTGCTTGAGCTCAAATTATCTGATTTAGTCACAAGTTACAATGTTTTTCTCTACAGAAATAAAATTTGATCACAAATTTGGGGTAAAATACTACAGAGTTTCATTTTCTCAAATGGCTAACTCAGTTTCAAAGACTGTTCTTTAAGTAATTCATCCTTTCTCCAAAGGTCAAAAAAATGCATTCTTTACATATTTGATTCTCAGGATTCTTATTTAATATGTCACACAGTGCATGCTTCTTCACCTCCTCTTAATTAAGTCCCCATTAAAATGACTGTAAACAGACCAAAACAAAAGCATACAAGCTGAAACAAAGGAGAGCATGAGATGTGGCAAGTAAGAAGCTTCTTTAGCCTTTTTTTTTTTTTTTTTTTTTTTTTTTTGGCAGTACAGTACCTAATGGTGGATTAAACATGAGCGATGTTTCCGGACTCAGTCTCCAGTGAGGCTTGAAGTTGCCATTGCAGGGGTCCTTAGTAATTCCATGTTGTCACTGAATACTGGCATCTAGCTCCCCTCTCCTCCCTAGCCTTGGCGCACTGGATCTTTTTCTTACGTTTGTTACTTCAGCTTCTTAAGAAATCACATCTTTGCACTGTGTCCAATGACAGGACAATGTAGCAAGAGACGAAGGTTTCCCTGTCTGATGGCCTTTATGGCTGTGTGTGAGACACTGGAGAGCATGTTCTTCCTGGGCAGGCTCTGCGCACACTTTCCGCAGTGTGAGCTCTGGAGCTATGGGGTCAGTGCAGGGGTTGGGCCATCACAGAACGACATACTGCTGCCAGTTACACCTTGTAGAAATCGTGTCTGTTTCTGGTCAACTCCATGTCCTTCTAACCATAACCAAAATATTGTAGACATATACTGCATACATCTAAAACAGGCTCCCTTTTATCCTCTGGCCCTAGTCTTTAAATTCATGGCCACTGCCTGAAGCAATAAGAAATTATAGTATCAAGTACAAGAACCCCCTTTTTAAATCTGATTTTTGCCAGCAGATTCACATCTTCAGTCTGGTAGAGAATATAAATAGAAGACGCATGAAAATATTACGTGGTCCTGTCTTATCAGCAGTACCTGTGGAGCATCCTCGTAATGCTTTACTTTACCTTAGGTGATAGGATTTGGCAAGTCTTTAATTTTTTTACCTCTCAGTGTTCTGATCTCTATCTAATCTCCTATCTCTACTGTAGAAGTTCAGACAAAACTGCCTGAAGAAACCAATATAGGCCAATTTTCACTAGTTTTTATGCACTCTTTTCTTGTGTGTACGTGCAGTTCTATGAAATTTTATCATGTGTGTAGATTCAAGCAGCCACCACCACAATCAGGATACAGAGCTGTTCCATCATCACAAAGAAAATCCCTCATGTCAACCCTAACTCTTTCCCCAACCTTCAGCACAAGAGACCACTGATCCGTTCTCCATCACTATGAATTTGTGATGGAGAAGTTATACATAAGTTATATATAAATCATATAACTTTGAGAAAGTTACATAAATGAAATCATATAATATGTAACTCTTAGACATTGGCCTTTTTACTCAATATAATGTCCTTGAGATCTGCCTGTATTGTTGCTTGCATCAATAGTTCATTCTATAATGTTGTTGAGTAGTTGTCCATTGTTTAGCTATGCCAAGTTATTTGAATCCATTCACCCACTGAAGGGCATTTGAGTTGATTCCAGTTTGGGCTATTTCAAATAAGGCTGCTATGACCATTTGTATATAGGTTTTATGTGAAGATAAATTTTCATTTCTCTAGAATAAATTACCAGCAATGCAATTACTAAGTGGTATGGTAAAAATATGCTTACATTTATTTTTTAAATATAAAATTGTTTTCAAAAATGGCAATATTATTTTACATTCACCCATCAATGTATGAAAGAACCAGTTTCTCCACATCCTCACCAGCATTTGGTACTCTTAAGACATTTTATTGTGCTTATTTTCATAGGTGTGTAGTGGTATCTTGTTATGGTTATAATTTATAATTTCCTGATGATTAATGATTTTAAACAACTTTCCAAATATTAGATACTTTCTTTGCGTATCTTCTTTGGTAAAGTATATATTAAAAGTCTTTTGCTGATTTTACAGTTGAAGTTTTGGTTTCTCACCATTGAGTTTATACAGTTATTTATATATTCTGAATACAAGTCCTTTGATGAATATATGATTCATCAACATTTTCCAAGTCTGTAATTTGTCTTTTCAACCTATTAACAGAATCTTTTGCAGAGTAAAGGTTTTTAATTTTGATGAAATCTAATTTACCTTTCTTTTTTCTTTTATCTATCATGCCTGTGGTGCCATGTTTAAGAACTCTTCACCTAAGCCTAGGTCACAAAGATTTTGTCCTACGTTGCCTTTTAAAAGCTATATAGATTTTTACATTTAGATTTTTCATCCATTTACAGTTAATTTCATATAAGTTATAAAGGTGAAAGGTTTAGTTTGAGGTTTTTTGTTTTGTTTTTCCATGAATGTCCAATTATTCCAACAACATTTGTTGAAAAGACGGTTTTTGCTTCATTGACTTGTTTTTGTGTCTCAGTCAAAAATCAGTTGGCCATTCTTAGGCAGGTATATTCCTGCATTCTCTATTCTGTACTGTTGGTCTATTTATCTAGCTCTGTCTTCTGAGATGGCTTTTGAAATGTTAAATCAAATTGACAAACTTTAGCTGAAGCAACTAAGAAAAAAGGGAGAAGACTAAAATAAATAAAATCAGAAATTAAAGAAGAGACAATACAACTAATACCACAGAAATACAAGGAATCATAAGAGACTACTATGAAAAATTATACACCAATAAATTGGATAATCTGAAAAAAATGGATAAATTATAGGAGCAATACAACCTATCAAGACTGACTGAATCATAAAGAAATAGAAAATCTGGACAACTAAGGAGATTAAATCAGTAATAAGCAATTTTCCATCAAAGTCAAGGACCTGATGGCTTCATTGCTGAATTCTACTAAACATTTAAAGAAAAACCAATTCTAATCTCTCCCAAACTCTTCCAAAATACTGAAGAGAAGAGAATACTTCTGAACTCATTTTATGAGGCCAGAATTACCCTAGTACCATTGCCAGACATAAACATTATAAGAAAAAAAAAAAGACAACTATAGGCAAATATCCTTAATGAACCTAGATGCAGAATCCTAAAAAAAAATACTAGCAAACTGGATTAAGCAGCATATTAAAAGGATGATGTACACTAATCAAGTGAGATTTATCCCTGAGATTCAAGGATGGTTCAACTATGAAAATAAAGCAGTATGATATACCACATTAACAGAATGAAGGACAAAAATCATATTATCATTCCAACAGATGCAGAAAGAACATTTGATAAAATTCAACATCTTTTTATGGTATAAACTCTCAATAAGTTAAATACAGAAGAAATGTACCTAAACCACTGCTATGGTTTAGATATGGTTTATCCCCACCAAACCTCATGCTGAAACTTGATTTCTAATGTGCAGGTGGGAGGCGTGGCCTAGTGGGAGGTGTTTAGGTTACAGAGGCAGATCCTCCATGAGTAGCTCAGTGTCTTTTGCATGGTAGTGAGTTTTCACTCTGGTGAGACTGGATTAGTTCTCCTGGGAAGGGATTAGTTTCCACAAGAGTGGGTTGTTATAAAGCCAGGATGCTCCTCAAATTTGTCCATTCATGTATGCCTTCTTCCCTCTGACCTTCTGTCATGTTGTGATGCAGCATGAAAGCCCTCACTAAAAACCAAGCAGCTGCTGGCACTATATTTCTTGAACTTTCCAGCCTGTAGGACCATGATCTTTCTTTATAAATTACCCTGTCTAGGTATTCTGTCATAGAAACACAAAATGGACTAAGACAGCCACAGATGACAAACCCACGATTAATATCGTACTCCATGGTAAAAAATTGAAAGCTTCCCCTCGAAGATCAGGAGTAAGTCAAGGGTGCCCACTCTTACCACTTCTATTCACCATAGTACTGAAAATCCTAATAAAACCAAATAGGCAAGCAAAAGAAATAGAAGAAATCCAAATTACAAAGAAAGAAGTAAAATTGCTTCTATTTGTAGAAGACATTATTTTATATATAGAACTCCTCAAAAAAAAAACTTTTATAAATAAATTAAGTAACCTTTCAGGATTCAAAATCAACATATAAAAATCAGTTCCATTTCTATACGCTAAAAATAAACAATCTGAAAAAATCAAGAAGATAATCCCATTTACAATAGATAAAAATACTTAGAAATAAGTTTAATCAAGGAGCTAAAATATATATGCACTAAAACTATAAAACATTAATGAAAGAAATTTAAGATGACACAAGGAAATGGAAAGATATCTCATGTTCATGGATCAGAAGAATCAATGTTGTCAAGATGTACACACACTTAAAAGGATTTACAGATTTAATACAATCCTTATCAAAATTTTAAAGGCATTTTTCACAGAAATAGAAAAAAAAATTCTAAAATTTGTATGGAACCACAAAAGATCCCAGATAGCTAACATAATCTTGAGCAAGAAGAACAAAACTGGAAGTATCATACTTCCTGATTTCAAATTATATTACAAAGCTATAGTAATCAAAACAGTATGATACTGGCATGAATCAGACATATAGACCAATGGGACAGAATAGAAAGCTTAGATATAAACCCACGTGTATACGGTCAACTAGTCTTTGACAAAGGTGCCAAGAATAAGTGATGGGGAAGGGATAGTGTCTTCAGTAGGCAGTGTTGGGAAAATTGGATATCCACATGCAAAAAACAATGAAATAGAATCCTACATGCAAAAATTAATTCAAAGTGGATTAAAGATTTAAACATAAGATATAAAACTATAACATTGTTAGAAGAAAATATGGAGAAAATGTTCCATGACATTGATTTTGGCAATGACACCTAAAGCACAGGCAACAAAAGAAAAAATAGACAAGTGGGACTACATCAAACTAAAGTTTCTACAGAGCAAAGGAAATATCAAAAAAATTAAAATGCAACTGATGGACTTGGAGAAAATATCTATAAACCATATGCTGGATAACAAGTAAACATGCAAAATAGGTAGAGTACTAATACAATTCAATAGCAAATAAAAAAATAACAAATAATTTTATTAGAAAATGGGCAAAGGACCGTAATAGACATTTTTCCAAGGAAGACATACAAGTGATTAACAAGTATATGAAAAGGTACACAATATCACTAATCATCAGGGAAATTGCAATCCAAGCCCTAATGAGATATTACCTCACATTTGTTAGAATGGCAATTACCAAATGTCAAAAGGTTAACTAGTGTTGGCAACGATGTGGGTAAAAATGCACCCTTATGCATTGTTGGTGGGAATGTGAATTGTTTCAACTAACACAGAAAACAGCACGGAGGTTCCTGAAAATATAAAAAATAGAAAAAAATAGAAAATATAAAAAATAGAACCATTATATGATCCAACAATCCAACAATCCCACATCTTATTATACATATATCCAGAGAAATTGGAAACAGAATTTTGAAGAGATATCTGCATGTTCATGTTTATTGCAGCATTATTCACAATAGCCAAAATAGAGAAACTACCTCAGAGTCCATTGAAGGATGAATGGGTAAAGAAATTGCTGTGTATATACACAATGGAATATTATTCGGCCTTAAAAAGGAAACCTTGCCATATATGACAATGTGAATGAACATGGAGAACAGTATACGAAGTGAAATAAGCCAGACACAGAAAAGCAGAAAGCACATAATCACATTTGTATGTGGAATATATAAAAGTCAAACTCATCGAAACAGAATAGAAGGGGATGAGGGGTGGGGAAAATGGAGAGATGATGGCCAAAGAGTACAAAATTATGACTATAAAATAAATATGTTTTGGGACATAATGTTTAGCATGATGATTACAATTAATAATAATGTATTAAAATGCTTTAAATTTGCTAAGAGAACATGTCTTAAGTATATGGATATGTTAATTAGCTTTATTATGGGAATCATTTCACAATGTATAGTTGGTCCTCTGTGTTCATGGGTTCTGCAACCATGCAGTCAGCCAACTGTAAATCAAAAATATTGGAAAAACTGTGCCTGTACTGAACATGTACAGACTTTTCTTCCTGTCATTATGCCCTAAACAATCCAGTAGTGTAACAATTGTTTACATAGCATTTACATTGTATTAGGTATTATAAGTAGGTGATGATTTAAAGTACACAGGAGGCTGTGCATTGGTTATATGCAAATATTACTCCCTTTTCTATAAAGGACTGGAGCATTTGTGGATTTAGTTATCTGTAGGGGGCCCTGGAACGAATCTCTGAGGAAAATTCTGGGAGACACTGAGGGATTACTGCACACATATATCTAAACATTATTCTGTACACCTTGAATAAATATATTTTTGGTCAATTATATCTCAATAAAGCTGAACAAAGGGAAAAATCTCAATGTGTTGAAGTTTAATTCTTGTCTTGGTTTTACTCTTGAGTACATATTTTATTAATATCAAATAACTTTTTTCTGATAAACCCTTTTTGCCTCTAAATTTATGCTGGTCAGTATTACTATTACCAACCATTAATACTTTAATTATTTTTTTCTATTTGTTTTTGTCCTTTTGAACATCTTTGTTATTTATTTTATTTTCACTTGATATATATGGATTGTATGAGGTGTGTGTTATGAAAATGTTTTTGAATAAAAGCCTCAGACACTTTTTTACGGGTTAGAATGCAGCATATGTACACTGTAGAAGGACTTGCATGCAGGAGCACAGCTTGGTATGAGCTTTGTTGAGATCTTGCTTTAGGCAGACACATAAGGAGGGGCTGCCTGAGCCTATTTTGACACCAGATGATGTAAGCTCATGTGCCCACTGTTTAGAGAAATACCAAGAACACTGGTCACGTGGCCTCTGGGGGCTTTCGGGAAGCTCTCAGGGCCAACCTGCTCACTGCCTGGCAATACAGAGGAAAACTCCCAGGGTGGTCATCAGAAAATCCTCCTCATCTACACAGGGTTTTTGAACATATCACTTAACGGTATTTTTAAAAATAATATTAGATAGAGAGCCTTTACCTTAGAATAGGGGAGCTTAACCAATTCATATTTTTTGTTGATGTTTTGATTGGAACTTTTTAATCCTAATGCATATTTTCTGCATTTTGGAAGCATTTACATATTTAGTTACATTATTTTTATTTTATTCATTGCTTCTTATTTCCACTAAAATGTAAATATTCTATTTCAAATGCAATAAGTTGATGCATTTAGTATTTTAAATGATGTAATTTAACCTATATTTCCAGGCAATGTCAAAGACTATAGTGTGTAACAGTAAATAAGACTCCTGGAGATTTTACTGGTTGTCAGAGACATCCTTTAATACAAAGTGCTTTCTTTGTATCAAAGAAATTAATCCTCACAACGTCTCTATGAGGTCAATACTATTAACTACATCCGGTAAATATAATGTGGGCATGGCTACCACAGCTATTTTTTTTTTTTTTTTTTGGTTAGTACTTTTTAATAAATTTTCCTCAATCTTTTATTTTCAAACTTTCCATGTTCATAAACCATGTCTCTAGTAGAGAATAATTTCTTTAAAAATGCAGCTGGATAATATTTATCTTTTAATTGGAATATTTACTCTATTCACATTTCATGTAAAATCTGCTTTCATTGGGCTTATATTCATCATTTTACTTTTTGTTTTCTGTTTGAATCAATTATGTTATGATCTGTTTTCTCTGTGTTGCTGCTTTCTTTTGTAATGATAAAATATCTATTTATTATTTTACTTTTTAATCTATTAACTTGTTATTTATATATTATTTCTCTTTTATTTTATTATTGCCTGGAGACCACAAATTTCACCTTTGGCTTATCATGATCAAATATAAATTTTTGCTTTTGTCACTTCCTCAATAAAGCTGGAATCTTAGAAAACTTAAATCCTACTTACTCCTTTCCCACTTTCTCTAGAATTGTTGCCTGTGTTTTTAATTCTATGCAATGAAATCTCAAAAATGTGACAATTTTTTACACATTTTGGTGCTCTCCTTTCTTTCAAGTATTTCTGTATCACCCCTCTGAGGTCATTCTATTTCATATCGAACTCTCTCATACATTCCTTTTAAGACAGATCTGCTGGCAATAAATTCTGTTTTTGTTTTGCCTATTGTTTATATTACATATTCAATTTGGAAGAGTGTTTCACTGGCTCTAGAATTCTAGATTGGCAGTTTTCTTTTTTCTTTTTTTTTTTTTTTAGGGTATGAAACATATCATTCCATTATCCTCTTGCTTCCGTTTTTTTTTTTTTTTTTTGCTGTTAATAATAAACTGTCAGTTTCATCACTATACCTCTGAAGGTAATGTTTACTTTTTACCTCTCCTTGGAGAGTCTTGCGCCTCCAAAGTAATCAATTTGCTTGGTTGCTATGCAATCTCAGCATCTCAGTTCTCAAATGGGCTCAGGAAATATCATTTTGTTTCTTACCCAGCTTTTCCCCATTATTAGGATGAGACAATATTACTTGCAGCTTTTTGCATCCTGAGCAGAGGCAGTGATTTAATATCAGAAAACAATTAAATCACTTACAGGTCAAAGAAGAAACTGCAAAGGAAATTAGAAAGTATTTGTAACTGAATGATAATGAAAACAAAGAATATCAAAGCAGTGCTTTGAGGAAAATGTATAGCTTTAAATGTTTTCATTAGAAAATAAGTAATCATAATAAATGTAAATTGATAAAAGTCATAGATTTCTAAAATAACAAAAATAAATGTTTTATAAGGAATACATCCAATATATCCAAGAATGGAGAAAAGATATACAAGAATAAAACTGACTACACAATTGAATGAACAATAGCCTGAATTAGGTCAAAACTTTCAACCTTCTTTTGAACATTATAACGTCTACTACTTGCGGACCCTATCACAGGTGCCCTTGTTTTCTACCTCTGATTCCCAATAAAGCCTGTCTTCCTTCCTATTACCAGCTGAGTGGACTGCAGGCTCTCGAACTTGGCATGTCAAAATATGTTGTTCAGCACCTGGCATCTGCAAATCTTCTCCTCATGTATCCCTTTATTCACAGAAAATGAAAATTTCCCTCTTCACACAGATCAGGCCCCAAATCTCAGTCATCCTTAAATCTATCCTTGCTTGTACACACCCTAGCAAATATAAACTGGCAAGTCCCGTTGGTTTAACTTCCAGATACATCCAGAATCTGGCCACTGCTCTACAACTCTCTGCTACCACCCAGCAGTTGGATGGCAGGTTCTTATCTGGTCTCCCTGCCTCTCCCCTGCCCCTTGGATTTTATTATCAAAGAGCAGTCAGAGTGACTACTACATTGAAACTTGTCAAGTCAGGTCACACTTCTCTTTAAAATTCTTTAGTAGCTTCCCATTGCACAGAGAATAAGCACCAAAATGCATATATTTAAATGCCTATGAGACGCCTCATGTCTGCTACATCATCAACCTCATCTTCTGCTGCAGAGCCACAGGTACCTTGGCTAGAGTAAGGCCTCCCAGCAACCCTGGAGCAAATCACCCTCCCATACCCATCCATCAAGTATGCTGTTCCCACCTCCAAGACAAGACTCCCTGGATGCCGGATCTGCTAGCACACTTTCTCAGGCCCTTCAGACCTCAATGCCACCTTCCCATGGAGAATTTCCTGACTATCTTATGTAAAATGGCAACACCTCCCTCCATTTGCCACATCTCTGTCTCCATTCACTTGTTAGCACTCAGCATTACTTAACATTTTGGTTTCTGTACTTTGTCTTTTTATGGCCTGTTTCCTTCACAGAATATAAGCTGCTCAAGGGCAGGAATTCAAGTTTGTTTTGTTCACTGCTGTGCCCTAGCCTTTTGAACACTAATAGTCACATGGTTGGACTTCAGTACACTGAATTGGCAGATTTGCTGAATGAATGTGTTTTCTGGCCAGGCTGGAGTTTAGCTTGCCTCATTGCTTGTGACACAGCCTGAGGTTAAGTACCTAGTAGGTGCAGTGCCAGCCCTTAATTCCAGGTATGTCAGAAGACGTCAGGTGTCAGAGTGGGTTTTCACCATATCACCATCACAGTTTCACCTAGAGCTAACCCCAGTCAGAAAGCGTATGAGAAAGACAGTAGGATTGGACAGATTGTAGCCTCTTGTATCAGAGAAGGGGTATACATTTTTGCTAAACCTTTTCTCTTCTTCCATGAGAACCATTTAGATTCTACCTAGGCCTCTGGTCACTGCTGCATCGTCACAACAAAATGAAGAGGACATCGAGCATGAGGGCGATGGCTGGAGAAGTGGTTTTAGATGACCTGAAGCCTGCAGATCCCATTCAGAGCTGGAGAGCTGTGGCCGTGGGAGCAGCCCCTCAGGAACCCTGAGCCGCTCTCCGCAGGGACTCTCAGCACATCCCTGAGGAAGGAAAGAGCAGCTTCCCAAGCTCCAGGCCCTGGTGGAGGACACCGCAGTGGAAGAGTGGGAAGGAGGAAAGAATATTCTTCCTATTTTCAGAAGCCTTACTTCTTTCACTCCCCCTTGCCTATGAGTTAAGTGACCTAAAGGGTCAATATTTAAGAGGAAAAAATATCGCAACATGCACAGAAATCAGAGATAGGGAAAAAGAATTCTGGAGGTTGTGAGTTTTCATATGACCATATTTTGAATTTTAGAATTAATTAAATTATTTGTATATTAATTTTTTTACATAGAACTAAATATGGATTTTATTCTGAATATTAACAGGGGTAAAATTAAAATTAAACAAGACTTTCACAATGGAATCTTATAGATTCCCGTATCAAAGGAAGTTACTGATAGCTGATCCTCCCCTTTTAAATTATTATTATTATTATTATTATTTTTTAGTTTCTATAAAAGCTCCAGGTGTTTACACAATGCTGGCCTCTCCCCAACTTGCACATATTTAAATCCATTTGGAGGGAGGCATTTCCAGTCATCACTTTTTTCTCCTGACAAATGTTAAAATATTTACAGTACAATTTTACAACAATTACCCAAGCTCCAAGTGGACCTGGAAGTTCTTTATAAGGACAATGCTTCTATAGCTGTTTTTGGAGAAATTGGGAATGTATTCCTATTGGAGAATCTCCAATTAGTGTGATTAAATAAAGACTTTGCTGCCATATCTCAAGGGTATGTGCAAATCCATTCCTTGATCTGCTGTTTACACAGCTCAGTGCATTCACAGGAGGGATATTAAAAATGTCACACTAGCCAATTAACCAACCTAATGAAATACATGTGAAACTATAATAAAAAGGGATTCTTCAGTAGCATTCAATGCTGTTGTCAGCGGTAACAAAAACTTTTTTTCTGAAAGGATGTAAGGCAAGCCATTTATAAATTGTAAAAACTAAATATGTTGTCTACATATCTGAGTATTTTCAGTATGTTTATCAACCAATCCTTCACTGATTCATTTTTAAGAAATATTTACTCAGGCTAGCTATGCACCAAGCACTGGGTAAAGACCTGTGTTTCTGTGGCAAGCAAACAAGGCACTCACTCTCTGCCCTCATGGAACAGGCACACTGGTACGGGAGACAGAAAATAAACAGGGCCATGAATAGGCAAAGAAGTGACTTTAAGCTTTTAGTCTAAATGGAATAAGAAAGGGTGTCTTAATCTTCCTAACAGAAAATGCCAAATAAAATGCCTGGATACTCCTCCTTCTAGGACATGAAGTGTAATTTTCCTTTGAGTGTGGACTGGACTATTTCCTTAGAATGAAGTATGGGAAGAGAAAAAATAGTAACGTTACTGTGGAGAAAGCTGGCAGATGTCACCTTAACCAAGGGATCAAGGTTAACATCACCAGTGATGAGTCATGTTGGTCTCCTGGCCTCCAGGACACTACGTGACGATAAGCGTACTTCACTCTGTGGCCTTCCTCTGTCAGACGCATAACCCCAGTCGACTGTGAAAAAACATCAAACACAGATTCAGGACATATTTTGGAGGTCGGTTTGACAAGATGTGAAGATTGGCTGTATATAGTAGGCAGGGAAATGTTACCAACAAAGTCTGACTCACTGGTTTCTAGATTAAACAGTTATTTTTGTTGATTTTATTATATATGTAGATAAAATAGATTTGAGAGTATTTTGGTTTGGAGATCTGATGGTTGAGATACTCAGGCTGCATGTAGGATCATGAAGCACCACAAAGATGCCTAGACTTGCTGTGTCCATGTGGAAGTTAGAATAGAAAAGGTATTTGAATGCATAGGATACCAGGAAGAGATGAAGGGTACATTCAGAGCACAGCTAGAAAAGGGACCAAAAAGCAAAGGAGACCAGGAAAGAAAGGCTTAGAAGTTAAAGAAAATCAGAAAAGAATGAAACCAAGAGAGGAGAGGTTTTCAGTAATAACAAGATTAGCAAGAGTGTTGAATGAAGTCAAGAGGGTGTGTGAAGAGGAAGGTGCTCCGTGTGGCTGCTCAGAGCACGGAGCACGGTGATTTCCAGGACAGTTCCAGGACAGTGATGAGGGCAAAGCCAGACTGGCCCGAAGGGGCAGTGAGGAGGTGGAAGCAGTGCCCAGAGGTGACTCTGGGGACTGGGCAGGGGATTGAGACAGCAGCAGGGTGGTAGGAGGCCTTGCAGGAGTGTTTGTTATCATGGTGCTGGCGGTATTTGTATGTTTGCTTTGCCCTGTTTTTGTCTGTGAGATGTGAAGTACAGGGCATGCTTGTGGCTGGTGAAAATGACCCAGTGATGAGGAGAATTTCCCACACACCTCACCAGGATTTGGTGTCACAGGTTCACATACGTTTTAATTCAACATATGCTATGATTCCACCTAAAGATACTGCCAAAGAAACTAATTTCTGAATTGGTTTTTTTAAAAAAAAGTTAGCATTTTAAGACCTCTAATAAGCAGAGGTAGTAACTCATTTTGTTTTGCATTATTTTATTTTAGTTTTGCCTTTGCTGCCATGAAGCTATACCCCATCTAATAATTTTTCATACATGCATTAATTTCCTTGATAGTTTTATCCTTTTTCTTTCTTTTCTGAGCCTTTTATTTCCATCTCAATTACCATTTTATTAATCTTTTGATATACGTGTTTCTGGTTAAAACTTCCCTAATAGAGTCAAAAAGAGTCAGAGCATAAATAAGTAAAGTAGTTGAGGTTGAAGGGATTCGTTTAATCTTCAAGTCATTTAAATGCCCGATTCACAACCATCACGATAAATCACTTGAAATTTACCACTGAATATGAAACAGTTATAAATTATTTCAAAGAACAGCAACAGTCTTAATGCTGTAATTAATTTACAGTATTTATTTTTTCTTAAAGATTTTACATGGGGAAGTGGATGAGCCACTGATGCACAGAGATTTCTCATCATGTTGGGGAATTTTAATGACACATTAACAGTTAACTTTTTATACCAATCATGAAAAATATGCTGTTCTTATATAATTAAGCAAAAACACATTAATCAAATTTAATTTTGTTTTTACTCATGTGCTGCACAATTGTATGGCTGTATCTGATTTGGAAAGGACTAGAATTAGTTGAGAAAATATGCTCTACCCTGTGCAAAATGAATGTGCACTTTGTAATGGAAAATTTCAATGTTATGATAGTTTTTGTGAAAATAAATGGGATGATAATGCTAATATTAGCATTACTTGACATCTAGTAACCACTTACTGTGTGTCAGGTGCCATCCTAAATGATAAATGAGGGGTTTTACCTAATCTAATCCTCCAACAACCTTATCAGGTTAATGCTATTGGTTATTTCTACATAACCAATGAGAAAACTGAGAAAATAATTCTTCTGCTCAAATTTACATGGCTAATAAGTTTCAGAAACTAAACTTGAATTCAGACAGCCTGATGAAATATGAAAACAAGTTTCGTATGAACTAAAATTATCTGGGCTCTGCCTCCTGTCCTTCATCCCCGGCGCTCCTGTCCCTGAAGACCTGCTGGCTTCCTCCCTGAAGCACCTGTGCTTTCTGCTGACGTCTTTTCCTGGCCCCATGAGCAGGCTGAAGCTGAGCACTGGGCAGGCTGGAAGCACCTGCATATTGGTGCTCCAGGGAGCAGCCCTCAACCAATGAAGGATTGATCCCCGGGCTTCCCAGCCTCCCAGCTTGGGCAACTGAGGATTGTTTTGCTCAGCCCCCCAGCGGGACCCCCACAGTAACATACTCATTAATGCACCCTGCCTGTCCCGCTTCACTTCTCCATTACAAGCATCCCCTCCTAAATCACTTCCTGAATAAATTACTTGATGTCCAGTCCTTACCTGAGGTTCAGGTTCTGCAGAAAGCCAGACTGAGACAGGCACTGGGGCAAACACACTCAGCTCTGGAGACAGCACTAGCTGGCCTCAGCTTGATAGTCCATAAAGCTGTGCACTTTTGTTAGGGTCCATGTAGGGGACAAAAACTCAAAGCTAGTGGGCACAAAAAAAGCAAAATTGAGAGGGTCTGATGAGTCCAGGCCCCCAGTGAGTTGCTGACAGTACTACCTTATGATGCCATAGCAGTGTTGCTGGTACCATTTCCTATCACCTGAAGACAAACTGTATTCCAGCGATACCCAGAGGGCTTAGCGGCTCACTCACAGGCTTTCTTAATAGCCACTTACAGAACTTCTTAATAGCATTGCTATAATGAATACCAGGGAATGGTTGCTGATTGATTTAAAAGCAAGCTAAATAGTTATTTTGGAAATTTCCTTGTAGCTACTAACTAGCTCTGTGAATACTGCGTCAGCTAACTTCACTGGGTTAGTTCCCACATGTGAAGGTTGGAAACTACTGGATGCTTAAATGAGATGTTTATAAAATACCCAGATCTTTGTCCATAACAATAAATATTTGTTTATTGTCCATGTTCACCAAACATTTGTTGAGAAATACCTACTTCTATTATTTCTGAGGACTAAATGGTATGTTTCCCAAGAATGTCTTGGTAGATAGTGGATTTACTTTTAAAAAATTATGGGTTTTAATACATGAATTCCTTTGAGTGATAGTTTTTGTGTTATTATAAACCCCAACTTCTATTTTCTTTGTGAAATGCCTCTAGCTATGAATAGAAAAACTTAAGCCCTCATTCAATCATACAAAGAAATCTCTTCATTCATCACGGGAGCTTTGCCAGGTGGAAATCAGCAGGTGTTCACCCCATACCCAATAATGGGCACCAGGACAGGAAAACATATTTGTGATGAAATTTCTTTGACATCTCTGAGTCATTGCTAGTACTGAGATTTTTCCCTATCATCACTCTAAGTTTTTCCACATATATCAATAATTTATTTGTAAATATTTTAAGAACTTTCTATTTGTCAAATACTGCTAGCATCATGAGAAAGATAGTGATGGAATAAATTACGACCTTACCCATAAGTAGTATAAAGTCTACTATATATTACAGAAAATAAATAATGTAATATCAGGGGTTTTAAAAAGAACTAGCAGTATATGGGAAGAGATGATGATAGTAATGACATTTTAGACTGAGTTGTCAGGGAAGGGCACTTTGAGAAAATGCCATTTTAGCAGAGAAGGAAATGAGAGAGTGTGAAGTATTACTGGATTATAAGTCTTGGACAGTCAGTGTTTAAGGGATGGAGTCTGCTAAGCTCAGTTGAAGAGACATAGACAGACATGCTTAAGTTCTTTAGGGCTTTGTCTATGTAGTGAGGCTACATATATGCAAATCCATAAATGCAATCATGAGTAGAAACTAATGGGTGATGTGAGAGGTATAAACAATGTTTTGGGATACAGTAGAGGAAGAGAAAGCTTTTAGTTTGGAGGAGATCACTCAGGGAAGTGTCATGCGACAGGAGGTATGGCGCGTCTAAGGTCAGGTATGGATTTTAAGAGTACCCAGGTTGAGAGAGGGTCTGGGAGTGCATGTTCCAGTCAATAGGCTCAGCGAAGTGAAGGCTGTGGAAGGTGAACAACAAATCATTTGGTTGGAGAGTAAGAAAAATGAAAGACAATTAATGGAAGAGCATTTCCATCTCCCTTATTATACTGTGAAATTCTCTAAAACAGATCAATAACTTTATCCATCTTTATAGCAATAGGATCTGGAGAATAATAGATATTCAGCAAATCTCAGTTGAGTAAAAGAATGAATGATTCATGAATAAATTAGTTCAAACACTAGGGTTTGATTTCTGCCTCTAAAATCCACTGCCTGAAACTTGAGTGACCTTGGGTAAGTACATTAACTTCTCAGAGTCTCAGCTTTTTTTGAAATGGCAATCATGAGCCAATGTCTGCCATTTTCCAAGGACTAATCACTCAGGTGAGTGAAGATAAAATCAAGATATTTTCATATATTAAAAGATATAGTTTCTTTCCATATATCCTTTATGATGAGAAAATGGAAGATGTTCTCCAGCTCAACTGTAGGTTTAAAAATCATCAATAAGATACCATCCTGTTCTAGATATCCACCTGAAGGAAAGATGAAAGAACAACAGTATTTATCCTAAAATATTATATACCCTAAAATATCTATAGAAGAAACAAGTGACATTATGAAACTAAGCTAACCTTGATATGAATACATTCTTTCTAAAAGGTAAAGCAACATACAAATTCATATATATGTGTATGTCTGTATCTATTTTTGCATCTACATTTACATATATATCTCTTTGAGCTCTCTCTCAATAGATCAATCTATCAATCTTTTGGTTATAATGAGATTCCTCACTCTAAATCTGTATATTTTCTAATTTCATAGACAGTTTTCTCTTACTTTACCTTTGCTTTTCCAAGTCTTAGTTTTTGGGTTATCAGAAGACCTGAGCTAACTAAAGTGACAGCCCCTGTATTGTGTGTGTGTTATATGTCAACTGAAAAGAAGCTAAACTCTGTAAAATAATTTAAAGAAGTTTATCCTGAGCCAAATTTGAGGACTATGACCCAGACCCACACCCAAGAAGCCTTGAGCAAGTGGACTCACTGTGGCTGGGTTACAGTTTGGTTTTCTACATTTCAGGGAGACAGGGGTTATAGGTAAAGTCATAAATCAATACATGGAAGGAATACATTGGTTTGGCCTGAAAAGGTGGGCCATCTCAAAGTGGGGGGCTTAAAGGTTATAGGTGGGTTTAGGGATTAAGACAGGGCAATTAGAAGCAGGGGCTTACAAGTCATAGGTGGATTTAAGGATTCTTTAGTTGACAATTGGCTGAAAGAGTTAGGCTTTGTACAAAAGACCAGGAATCAGCAGAAAGCAATGCTTTTGTTAAGATAAAGGTCTTTTATCTGTCATATGATGCTATACTGGAATCAGATTGGGAGGCAAACCACATCATAAAAACCTGCTTAGTGAGATTTTATCATTTGTAGGTGTGACTCACCAGGCCCCCTTAGAAAGAATTTTTGGGTGGCAAAGAAAAAGATCAGAGTTCAGTCCTCATATATATGCAGAGATATTACTCAGGGGATCAAGCCAATTAAATCAAGAAAGGGTGGGGTGGAGAATTCTTCAGCAGCATTAAGACCTAAGGGCTGGTATTACCTGGCCGGTACACAGCATACCATTAGAATGGATTTATCGGCAGTGGCCAATACTTTAGACAGATTCTAAGGGTCACTAAGGTTGAAAAAGGAAGGCTGTAATTTGCCATTTTAGCTGGTAGGCTAAAAATTATGAAACCAAATTATTAACCTTAGCATTTGTGTGAATTATTTTGAGGAAGTGCTCTCAAAGTGCAGCTAGTTAACTACTTACCAGAGAGCCATTTGCAGTTACTGTTGAAGTGCTGGCAATTAAACTTCCTGTGACAGAATCATGGGCGTAGCATCTGGGAATCTGAATAAGGTTCCCAGGTGATTCTTAGGGGCATAAAAGTTTAAGAACAACAACAGTCTACCAGTTGAAATTTATGATTACATCGATTTGTTTTGATTTTCTCTTGTGGAATTTGAAATCATGATAGTCATAATTGAGCTACAATTTCCTGCTCTTTGAAATCTCTTTGATGCTTACTTTTCTGTCTTTTATCAAATAACTTGTTTCAGCCAGGTTGGTCTAACAAGTAACTCTTAGGGATCCAGAATATGGGAAGTTGTGTTCTTCAGGATAACACCTTGGTACTACTTAAAAAAATCATGACAGCAAAACAATATCATAGAACTTCAACTATTTAGTTTAATCTTGATTACAGAGAATTGCAGACACCACTGATGCTACAATGTTCCTATTTTTCACTTAGAAAATCTGCACATATTTGTTTAAAAACTGTGTACTCCACATCAATGTCCTCCTAAAACAGTCCATAGCAAAAGTAGAGAATATTTTGTATGGATATAGAGAAAGTAACTATATTAGCAAAGGCTTTCTGTATCCTAAAAAAGGAGGTCGGATTGACATCCTAGGGAAATCTGTGAACTTTAGAGAACTATAAAAAATCTCTAACCAAATCTATGCCATCACATCTAAATGTACTTCAGTAAACCCCATGTTGAAGACAGACAGAGAGAGAGAGAATGTGTCATTTTCCAGATGGAAGGCACATGTCACAACAGCACAGGTATTTTTCAGAGCACCCAGTGTAAAAAGGACCTCCTTCAGTTCAATTTAGTTGTAATTACAAACATCAACAATGAAAATAGTAAAATTCATTTAGAAAAAAAGGAATATGCCAGATGGAAATTACAATTTTAAACACATCTTGGATCGATGGTGAAGTGCAAAATGCAACTGCAAAATTACTAGGAAATAATAATAAAAACTAGAGATGTAAAAATCTTTGGCACACAGCTAAAGCAGTGCTTAGAGGAAAATTCACATAACTAAGACACTTAATAAGAATTTTCAAAATTAAAAAAGCCAAATGCAATTTAAAAATCTTAAAACACATATATACACAGGTAGAAGAAATAAAACCTATTGTTCAATAAATCAGTAGGATGACTATAGTTAACCATATCTATTGTACATCTCAAAATAGCTAGACAAGAATAATTCAAATGTTCCTAGCACAAAGAAAAGATAAATATTTAATGTAATGGATATGCCAATTACCCTGATTTGATCTTTGCACACTGTACAAATGTACCAAATCAACACATGTATCCCAAAAATACATACATCTACTATGTATCAGTACTAAATAAATAAATAAATAAAAATAAAAATCTTAAGAACATAAAAAAGACTGACAAAGTAAACTAAAAGAAATCAGGAGAGAAGTAATTGAGATAAAAGTAGAGATTAATAATTTAGAAAACTTGAAATGAAAGCTTTCAAACTAATAAAAAGCTGTCTCTGAAAGATCATTATAAGAGAAAAGCCACTAGTAAAACTAATTAAAAAAAGATACAAATTATAAATTTATGAAAAAAGGAAAATAATTATCAAACAAACACAGACTACATTGCACATGTCTATATAAATAATTTATAAAGCCAGGTGAGATAAATATTTCAGGGGGAAAATATAATTTACCCAAACTCACTGCAATAAGGGTAAAATATCTGAAGTGCCCACTGTCCATGAAGGAAATAAAGAATAACTTAAAAGTGTTCCTCTGTATATAACCACGCAGGTCAGGAATTTACACAGGGGTATTCCACAGTGTGTGAAAGCTGAAATAATTTAATTGATCCTCACCTATACTGAGATACCATTTTCATAGAATAGATGGGGAAAATCTAAACATTTGAGAATATAATCTGCTGGTGAAATTGTGGGCAAATACTCTTAAACACTGCAGACTAACACAGTGGAGAAATCAATATGCAAGGTATATTTATAGTATGTTACTATTTCGTGAGAACAGGGAAAATAAATAAATGTAAACATATTTCTTGAATTTTCATGAAGAAACAGTAGAAGACTTAATGAAAATCTACTAGAAATGGTTGTCTGGAGGACAGTGGATGGAACAGAATAGGTGGGACAGGGATGGCATTGGGAGTTGAATTACGTCCCCCAAAAGAAGATATGTTGAAGCCCAACCCTCAGTACTACAGAATGTGAGGTTATTTGGAAGCAGGGGAAACTTGTTCACAGCTGCCCCGAAACAGGAAAGACTATGTGAAGAGACACAGGGAAAATGTGATGGGAAGAGGAGGTCTGGGATGATGCACATACAAACCAAGGCAGGTCTAAGACTGCCAGCAAATCACAAAAAGCCAGGAGCTCAATTCATTAAGAAGATACAGAAATTCCTAATGTATCGACACCTAATAATAGAGCTTCAAAATACATCAAAAATATATAACTGATAGAAATGAAAGGGGAAATGGCAAATCAAAAATTAAATTGGAAATTTCAAAGCCATTTTCAATAATTGAGAAAAAAAGGCAGAAAATAAGAAAGCATATTAAATACTTAAGCAGCACCACTAATCTATTAAACCAGTGTTCCCCACACTTTTTGGCACCAGGGACTAGTTTCACGAAGACAATTTTTCCATACCATGGGGAGCTGCTGGGCTGTAAATGTAGATGAAGCTTCTCTGGCTTGCCTGCTGCTCTCCTCCTGCTGTGCTGGGTGTGGGCGGGGGGCTTCCTAAGTGTCATGGAAGACAACTGGGGGGGAGAGAAGGGGGTTGGGGACCTCAGTATTAAACAAATTGATATCTACAGAATACCCTCCTTACCACAAACTGTGTAGTAAACTATAATACAAAATTGAATGTAAATAGTCTCACCCCAATTTTCATAAAAGTTATTAAATTGTGGAATTTTTCTCAAATTTATATTTTGTCTATAATTTTGGCTAAACTTTGGTCTCTGTTGCCAATTGTCTGTTTCAAAGTGCTGAAAATACATAAATGATTTAATATATTACAAATAAATACTGATGGAAAACTCAAATATAATTTCATAAATTATGTATCAAAATTTTGTGCAGCATTGAAGCCTATGGAAAATAACCAAATCATATGTACACATTGATAGTGCTTTTATACTTAAATATGTGAAGTAGAAATTTATTTTACACAATATAAATACATAGGTTCAAAATTTATAAGGTAAATTTTTCTTCAGTGATTTTTATAGGTAGATATTTTGCTTGACTGAATTTGAACTGAACATTTTATTTAAAAATTTTATATTTAGAGATGGAAAACCAGACAAGGTCTCTGCTTTTTATAGAAGTAGCTGAATAAGGCTTATTCTTGCTTAGAGAGGAATACACATGCTGAAGGTGTATGTATTATTAAAATTACTCTCCATTATTTTTCAACCATGTAAAAAGAAAATCAAAATCTCAGCCGCCCCTTCCCCCACCCCACCATGGCCACCGGCCAACTCCTTATGAAAAATAGAACGTAAAAGCCTCAGGCACCTGTGAAGAGCTGGCATCACAGATTATTCATTAAGGAAATTCCTTGCTGACCTCCCATCAGCAAGGACATGCAAATTGTAACTATGTCTAACATCTGTGAACTAAAATAAAATCTTAAGGCTCACCCCCCCACCTCCAGCTGACTGAATGGATCCCCTCTTGGCCAAGGGAATATCTTAAAACTAAAGTGCCTGCCAAGAGGAGGGAGGTCAGACATGCCTGATCATGCCCCCCTCCCTTCTTGGAGACATCCTTTGTAACCCATTAATAGGCATAAGGGTATGCAAGACAAACCTACAGATGCTCAATTTACACAGCAAATATATGTTGGGTGGCTTATCTCTGATAAACACCTCCTTGGCTTAAAACATTCCAAGCCTTTAGACAAAGCTTCATGTGTTTAACCAATTACAAGTCAAAGAATCTTTAAATCCACCTATAACGTGTAAGCCCCACCCCCCACTTTGAGATGGCCCACCTTTTTGGGCCAAACAAATGTACACCTCCCACGTATTGATTTATGACTTTACCCATAACCCCTGTCTCCCTGAAATGTATAAAACCAAACTGTAACCCAGCCACAGCGAGTCCACTTGCTCAAGGCATCTTGGGCATGTCTCCGGGTCATGGTCCTTACATTTGGTTCAGAATAAATCTCTTTAAAATTATTTTACAGAGTTTGGCTTTTTTCTGTTAACACATCCAAAACTAAAGCCTGTTCCATTTTACAGCAGTAATGAATTACCAGGTTTATCTTCATGTAACAGAATTGGAGACAGGACAGGATGCCACACCTTCCACCTACCCCGGGACATCCACATAACTGGTGCTTCCTTCACTGCCTTTTGCTCTTCTAACATTCCCCTTATTTTATGTAAAATGTAAATTTCCTGGGTCTCCTAAGAATGTAACAATTTTGCCTCATCAGCCACCTCCCCCCCACTTCTCTCCATGCACCTATAAATGCTGAAGATTCCAACTTCGCCTTCAGAAAAATGTCCACAGCTCGTTTGCGGTTCCTGTTTTTCCCCCAGCATATCCTCAACTTTGGCTTAATAAACCTCCATTGACCAAGATTTGTTTTTGCTTCAGTCATTTACTTGAGTTGACAGCCATGAAATAAACAAACATCATCATTATCATGGTAAAATCTACCTACCTGTGTGTGTGTATATACCTATATCAATATCTATGTATTTTCACCAGAGTTACCATAGAAGTTCCACTGTTTTGTTGAAATTTCTGTGGCAGAAGGGTGTTCTCTAGTCACCTCAAACACTCCCTCCCACCCTGCCTCTTCTCCAAAATCTTTTTTCCCTGTGGAAATTTTTGGTAAAATAAAAGAAACAGAGCTGCTGCTGAAATAGAAATGTCCTGGAGTCAATATGCAAATCTCTGCCTTTGGCCACAGGGCCTGCCATCTCCAGGAGGTCCTTGTGTCCCAGCTTGGGCTGCCAGAATGGGAAGCCATCCCAGTGCATTTGAGCAAAGGACTTTGAGTTGGAAAGTCTCCTAATGAAGCCTAAATGAGGCACCTGCTGATTACCCTGGGTGCATCAGACAGGGTCACATCACCTCTAAGCAGCACATGAGGAAATTAGTGCTTTGAATAATAAGGCAGAGATGGAGAGATGAGAAACAAATGTTATCTAAGTCAAAGCTAAGATGTGTAAAGGCATTACAAGATGAACTCATTGTAGTTAAATGCTCCACATCTAAAAAGAAAATTCAAAAATATGCATTTAAAAGCCCATTTTTGCATGTCTATAACTTCAGTAAGAGAATTATGAGATGTAATTCACTTGAGAAAATCTTATTTTAAATCACAAAGCATCCTGAAATTTTATAACGTTTTATGGTTCTAACAGTGAGAAAAAGAAAAAGAAAAACCTCATCTAAATGACTAAAGGCAGTAAAATTCTAGCAGGCACATTCACAGAATGCAACATTTAGCCATTCAGGCAACCCAAATGATTTAAGATATTTTGTGATTTAACTTTTAATATCTCCATATGAGAAGCAATGTCCAAAAATGTAAGTATCTTCTATTGTCACTGCTCGGCCCGAGGTGCCTGGGTCTGCAGATAATTACTCTTTCATCTCTATTCTGGAGTCTCAGATAAGAGAGATCATATTTCCTCATTGAGGAAAGAAGCACACACTTAGGGAAGTGGAGGATACAAAGGCAGATTCTGGGTTATGCTGGTCCAAAAAGATGAAGAATGCTTAACCGTCCACTTTTTCTTCTAACAGTTTTGTCAGTTTTTTTGACTCTTTTTAGTCATGTACCAGCACATGACGCCCATACATGAGGCAGGTAAACTCAAATTAAGTGTGTGTTTTTTTTTCCTTTTTTTAAATTTCAGGATATTATGGGTGAACAAACATTTTGGTTACATGTTATGACTTTGCCTCACCCAAGTCATGATTTGAGGTGTGCCCTTCCCCCCTACAATGCTCACTGTGTCCATTAGTTGTGAATTTACCCACCACCCTTCCCCCAACCCTCAATGAATATGACTACCATGTGAGCACCTTAGTGCTGATCAGTCAGTGCCAGTTTGATGGCAAGCACATGTGGTGTTTGTTTTTCCATTCTTGTGATACCTCACTTCTGAGGATGGGCTCAAGCTCTATCCAGGAAAATATAAGAGGTGCTAGATCAGCATTGTTTCTTGTAATTGAGTAGTATTCCATTGTATACATATACCATGTTTTATAAATCCACTCATGGATTGATGGGCACTTGGGTTGTTTCCACATCCTTGCAATAGTGAATTGTGCTGCCATAAACATTTGAGCGCAGATTCTTTAAGTGTGTGCTTTGGAGAGGGTGAAGGCGGAAAGGAAGGGGTCAGAGGAAAGTCCCCGAAACAGTCCCTGAAGTTTCCTCTACATTTCTAAGGGACATGTTTAAGTGAAATGCTCTGTCCCTCAGGCCTGTTTCCAAGTGTCATATCTCGGAGATAACTACTTTCAGGATTCATACAGTCTGGTCCCAAATGACCCTTCCTGTGCCCCATTCATTCATTCATTCATTCACTCATTCAGCCATTTACCACATGGTGACTGCCCACAGCCTTCACTTCTTGCCCTGTTTTTCCCTTTGGCATTTGCACTCACTCCTGCTTTTCCATCCATATCCTTGGCTACTACCTTGTCCAACCCACTCTTATAAATCCCTGCTGCTTCGGGGTAATACCATCCCAGGTTTTCTTATTCTTAGCTTTGTCCAGCCAAAGTCCTCCGCCAGGCTCTCTTGATGGGTGAGCCCCAGGCCCGAGGGAGGGCCCAGGAGGCACCAGTGTCTGCCTCCAGAAGGAGCTGCAGGCTGTTTCCAAGGTGCTCAGGAAGCCTGAGGACCACGCCTTGGCTAGAGCTCAGGATTGTGGCAAAGCCCTACATGCTATAGTTTGTTACAGGATGGTGTTCAGGTATGGGTAAATGGGGCGGGGGCGGGGGAGAGGGGGACTTTAGTTAAATGGTTCTGACACACGTATTTTCTAATCTATAGTTTACAGTTTTAACAAGGGCCTAAAGACATACAGGCTTGTCAGGAAAGATGAAACTCGGTGTCATCAATCAAGATAGTCTGTACAATTCTGGCCCTGAAATGGCGTTGTCTCAGAAAGACTGTTCCCCAGCAGTGACTTTCAGAGTGACCTGGGCCTCCCACACCTACTGTGGCTTCCCTTCTCATCCTTTCATTTGAGTTTGGTTTCTAAATTATCGATTTGGGGAGTTTTATTTTTTACAGTATTTCTGACCTCTGTCACAAATGTATCTTAGTAAAAAAAAGATACTTGTAATCTATCTATCTGAAGGAGTTTTCTTAAATACAAAACAAAACTTATATAGAAGAGTATTTATTAGAGTGCTATGTGTGCCAACATTATATCTGAAATAGTTTAAATGTATAAGAGAAAAGATTGAATGGCATGAAAATATTGATAATGATGATGAAATTATTGCTAACATTTTAAAATTTTCATGTTATTTCCTAAGTGTTTTATATCAAGCAAGTTTTGCTTTTAAAACTTGAAAATAAAATAACATTGAATTAGAAAAGATATGTTTCACTGGGCATGGCAGCTCATGCCTGTAATCCCGGCACCTTGGGAAATTGAAGCAGGAGAATCGCTTGACGCCAGGAGTTTGAGACCAGCCTGGGCAACATAGTGAGATTTTGTTTCTACAAAAAATAGAAAAAAGAAAAAATATAGCCAGGCAGGCATGGTGGTGCACATCTGTAGTCCCAGCTACTCAGGAGGCTGAGGTGGGAGGATCGCTTGAGCCCAGGAGTTCGAGGCTGCAATCCAGGAATGTCACTGCACTTCAGCCCGGGAGACAGAGCAAGGCCCTGTCTCTTTAAAAAGAAAGAAAAAGAGAAAATAAACATGACTTCTATTATTCTCCCCTTTTTTAAACTGTGAAAAAAGTTGTTTAAAGTTAAAAAAAAAAAAAACAGTATAGTCTACCGGTTTGGGGAATTACTAATAAGTGTCTTAACACTATTCTTTTCACAATTCTTCCAAACATTAGATCGCTACAATCGTAAGCATATGATTCAGTTTTCATTGATGGCTGGTCAAAAGGCATTTTTGTTCTTTTAAAAATATCTTCAATAACATAGTATACTCGATTTTAAGCATGTTATATATTTCTTTTTTAAAACAGGGATCATATACCATAAAATTGATCAGTATACTTACAGGATATAAGCTTTAACAATACCAAAACAGCAAGCATCACATGGCTAAAGTCTCATTTTCTATGCATCCCAGTGGCCTTTCATGGAGGCAGAAAGTCAGCCCAAGGCAATACAACAGCTGGGAGGAGTCCAGGAAAATAAATACCCCTCCTTCTCTTGCCATTCCCTGGTCTCTTGTAAAAACTCACTATTGGCTGGATCCTAATGGAAGCTGGAGGACTAAGGGAGAATTAATGCAAACTGGGCAATTAATCTGAGTAAATTTATACTCTCTATGGAACTAATATAATACATCCAATTGTGTAATCCATACAATTAATACAACTCAGGATGAAGAAGAGTGAGGAGTTGGTTTGAAGAGCTAAGTGGAAGATTTCCATCCAAATTATTATCTTTGGAACAGTTCACACAGGTGTACTGCCCGAGTTTCATGTCAATTTTGCATTCCAATTTGACTGACACACCGAATCATGCACATTGCTCAGAACCACAGGACATCCTCTCCTAAACTCCTGAGGGCTTGCTGTTGTAAAGTGTATCACATGGAGAGTATGCAACATAAGCTCCCTACAGATGGGGAAGGAAGGGGCTTAGTCTCTGCTCTCAGACACACCAAACAATAGGATGCTTTTTGTCCCCTGAGGACAAAGGACAAGAAAATTGGAGTCTCTCAATCCCCAGGTTGTAAAGGAGACATACAAAACCCTGCATTGTAGAGGAATGTATCCTCCTTGTGAATATCAAGTACTATGTGAGTTACGTTTGTACACTGTGCAAATATCAAATTACCCATCTTCCTTCACCAGCTGGTTTTAGCTTCCATTGATGATCCTTGCCATACACAAATATTTCCTTAAGGGTGCCAAAATCTTACTATTCCCATGTTATCCGATGCTGCTACATTCACTAGCAGTCATTCTTATCAACTAATACTACTTGGATCCCTCAGATAAAGGACTTTCTTCACCTTCTTTAACTAGCAGCTTTCAGATTAAAGTGTTGGAATAATAGACATCTCTAATAGTAGCAAATCATTACTTGTTTCCTTCTATTTTTTAAACAGCATTAACATTTGAATACCCCTGCTGGGGGAAATTTTAACAAAACCCTTTCCCCTTTCTGCCGGAGAATTTGACCTTCACTTAACTTCTTAGCTATGTTACCCTGGAAACAGAAAAACAAGATAAATTACTAAGCAGCACTGTTTGTAGTAAAAATTATTACTCATTGGTAAATCGCATCTGGAATGGAAGAATAATAAATACCTGCTAGGAAGACACATCTTTTGTCTTCTCTGAGTGCAGTGACTCTTGGGACACATCCTTCTGGAGATGCTAGAAGCTGTGTCTGCGGAGCTGTTCTAAGAGGTGTCAGCTCCTGTAGGGAATGAGGCTTCTAAAAAAGGGCAGCTCTCACACCCTCCCATGGGGGCTCGTCTTCTTGCCTCTGAGCTGTCTGATGTGTGCCTGTAGGACTCCCACTGACAAGGAATATCCAATGCACTCTGCTGGCAAGCTGTGACTTCTGTCCTATGTGCCACCAAACAGACTTGGCCATGTATGGCCTATTGTAAGCTGGTGAGTCTGACTGTCTAGTTGAACCTAAGAAGATCCTTTGCTGGGCCTGACAGAGCTTTCTTGTACTGTGGCACATCTAAGCACCACCTTATATTTTTCACGTCCAGACTAGAATTGGGTTTCTCTGAGAAGCTCTTGTGTGTGTGCATGTGTGTGTGTGTGTGTGTGCGCATGCATGTGTGCATGTGCATGTAGAAATGTGTTTAGAAAGTGAAAGGGGGGTTTCTGGAGTGCTCATGCCAGAGCTTATAGGCCTTTTCTGTGGATAGCAATATACAATTTTAATAACTGAATTCGTAATAATAATTCTAACTAAAATTTAACATTGGGAGAATTTGACACAGTTCTTTAGTATTGTACTTGAAGCTCTTCTCTCTTTTATTGATAACATTAACAAAACTACTTATTTACTTCACCCTACACATTAATTTCCAAACAATGATACCAATGGTTCTATTAATAATAAGTCTACTGAATATAGAGTAGCTTCATTTTGCTGTTCTTCTGTCTCCTGGTGTGTAGCCTAAGTTGCGGTAGATGTAGTGATGTTCTAGGTTACTAGAGACAATTCTTTCTTCCTTACATTATAGTTATCATGTCCATTTGATATAGAATTATGTTCTTTTTTCAGTTTGGGTTCAAGTTTTGTTTTTATAATTTAACTTTTTAAATAGGTAAAATCTTTATGTGGTTCAAAATAAAAACTATATTAAAAATCTTTTTTTTTTTTTTTTGAGACAGAGTCTCCCTTTATTGCCTGGGCTAGAGTGAGTGCCTTGGCATCAGCCTAGCTCACAGCAACCTCAAACTCCTGGGCTTAAGCGATCCTACTGCCTCAGCCTCCCGAGTAGCTGGGACTACAGGCATGCACCACCATGCCTGGCTAATTTTTTCTGTATATATTTTTAGTTGGCCAGATAATTTCTTTCTATTTTTAGTAGAGACGGGGTCTCGCTCTTGCTCAGGCTGGTCTCGAACTCCTGACCTCGAGCGATCCACCGGCCTCGGCCTCCCAGAGTGCTAGGATTATAGGCGTGAGCCACCGCACCTGGCCTATATTAAAAATCTTTACTCAAAAGTGCCAGATGTCCTTTTGGCAATACATCCATTCAACCCATTTTCACAGGTGAGGGTAACAGAGTAATTATTAGCATATTAACTCTGGTAGCAGATAGTCAGGCACTTGATTTCCAGCTGTGCAATATGATAGTCATGAATCCTGGGCAACTACTTGACAAGTCTGTTTTACATTTTATATTTTTTCAGTAGAGATAATAATATTTTAAAACTCCTGAGCACAATAATATGCAATGATATTTAAACAGATATATAACAGTACATGTTACATAAACTAAATGTATTTATATGTTATGAAAATATCATATAAATATAGACATTATATAGTGTCTGGTACATGTTAAATACTCATAAATGATAGAAAATTTATTAAAACCAAATGCTAACTTATAGATTAGATTGATAACCTAATTATTAAATTGATCAGAAAGTTGAATTATCTGGTAAATGAGTTGTGGTACTATAAAGAAATTTCCTGGAAAACTAGATTATTCAGACATTATTTCTGGTAATTGACCCTCAATTAAGGTAGTTCTGAGAAAAGTGAACTTTCCATGTAGGAGAGTGATGGAAAATAAAGGTTAAAATAATTGAGGAAAGAAGCTTTTCCACTTCCATGTTCCTGGTAAATGGCCCTGGTAATTCTCTTTTTCAGCCCCTTGGTCTACACCAGTTCAACCAAAGTCTAGCAGGATTTCTGGCTGAGCTAATGGCACTGGTTCCTGATGGCTCCTCCCCAGGCCCCTACAAATAAACAAGTTTCACCAATGAAGGGAGTCATTAGGGTTACCGAAAGCTTGGCCACTTACCCAAGAGGCCTAATCAGAGGAACAAGGACGAGCAGTTTGAGGAAGGAGGGGAAGAGAGTTTACTTTGTCAACAAAGGAGGAAATATGGTAGACATTCTCATCTCAAAATCCCAAATTTCCTGAACATAGGCAGAAATACAGAGGTTTTAAAGGGGGGGTTCTTGGCTTCAGGCAATTACTGTGGTTAACTCCTCTAATCCTCCCACCTCTGCCAAAGACAAAGCCTGTGAACTCTGCCAATGCCCACCTGGGGGGCTGGCACCACCTGAGAGTTTTAACAAAAGACTTAACCTGCCTCAGGGATGCAGGTCAGGCTGCAGGTCCCAAAAAGAGTGGGGGAAGTTTTAAAGAGACAGAAAATCTTTTTGGCCTTTTTTTTTTTCAGGCTATTCCCTGTTACATATTCCCCACTCTCAATTTTGCACTTTCATGTCTATGGGAGGAGGGGCGACTACTGTGTTACATTAGTGCTACAAAGTTGACACCGCAGGTTCATTTGCTTGTTACTGTCTCCTCAAATCATTACTTTACTCTCCAACAGTTGACAGTAACACGTGTGCATTTCCATGCCTCTTAAGGACCACAATGGAGACAGGTAATAAAAGGCTGTAATTTTAAAATTTTGAAAATAATTTGTCATAAATGCTTATTTTTGCTTTTGTTTGTTTTCTGAGCAAAGAATTTGGCAAAAGAGAGAAAAAAGGCCATACTGTCTGAGGGAGAGAGTTTTCAAAGAAAGCAGAAGTTAAAGCAGAATTCCTTCCATCTGTGTGTGTTAGTGCACGGTTGGAGCTCCATGCACATGCCTCTAGCTTGGGTCATGTATGTGCAACCGGAAACACAATTGCTCATATTTGGGGTGTTTAGAGCACTTAAGCCTGCTATATTCTCAGAGGGGCTTGCTTTGTTCATCCTCTAAATTTGCAACACCAATGTAAGTATTCTCCCTTTGTATTTCTCAGTTTTATTGTCCTAGTGCACATTAATTTTTTTCCTTAATATTAAATATATTGTGCTTTCTAAGCCAAATAACCTCATATTTTCACCCTACCTGTATTAAAATTATTTTGTTGTATCTGATTAAAGTTAGCAGAGTTAAGAAATCATCCAAGTTTAGACTATGTAAAATTACAAAGCAACACAAAATAACATAAAGCAGGAAGGAAGGGAAGGAAGGGAGAATGGATTGAGAGACAGAGAGAGAGAGGAAGAGAGGGAATTGGGAAGAGCAAGGTGAGTGGGGCGGGGGGTGGGGGAGAGAGAGAGAGAGAAATATTTACGTTTATGGCCCCAGGTTCTACATCTTATAACAGGGTTAAAAAGAGCTTGCAGTACGGGATTATGTGACAATTAAATGAGGGGATAAAGCATGTTAGTGCTGGTGTCACTTTCCTAACTTAGAATCTTACAAAGAAAGGATGGAAAACTTCTTTCAGGTGGTGGTGTTCTTAGAAAATTGAAGATAGAAGAGAAGGAGTCAGCTGAAAAGAAGAGAGAGGACTTGCTGAAGTGGAGATCAATACCAGAGAAAAATCACTCAGACAGAGAAAGTTTAGATGTAGGGCATTAGTGAATTTATGTCAGAAAGAGAAACCTTTCTTAAGAAAGCAGTGGAGCAGGGGATGTAGAACACCCTACATCTCGGGCAGGACAAGTGTATACATGCTTCAAATCAGATGAGTACATCTTTTCATAGGAGAGTCAAATCAAGTACAGGATAGCTGAGAGGTTATGAAATTTAAGAGCTGAGTCTATGTATTATGTTTATTACGGGATCAAGGAAGAATTGACGTGTCAATGGCCCAGTCAAAGTCCTTTCACGGTCCCTGAGATCAGAGTGTGCAAGTTAGCTGCAATAGCTGTAGGGAACCAGTGCTGCAGGAGCCCAGGGAGTGAGATGTTGAGGGTGGAAATAGAGGACTTGAACACAACATTTCATCTGCTCAGGGCCTCTTATGTAATGCTAATGATTTCTTCAATCAAAAAAGAAGGACCTGGAGTAATAGAATTCTATGTAGGAGTGAAGAACAGTCTTCATGAATATGTTTTGCTACCTCAGTCCAAATTAATTGTTCACCAGTAAAAAATAAGTCATCATTTCAACTCTATTTTCTACAAGTACCCAAGACCTTCCTCATCCCACTCCCTAACTCAGTTATGCACCTTTGTCTCTCAAATTTCTTCCCCATTGTTGCACGTAGAATTCCTACATTTTTCATTAATCAGTTTCTTATCTTCAAAAGGAAAGCCATAAATCCACAAAGTGAGTCTATATGTTGTAACACCAAAGTGATGTAGTCAGATGTCGTCAGCATACACAAGTACCAGTTCTTGTTGAATGCCGATCCTTTACAATGTGGAAGGTACCACCATCAACTTTAAATTTTAAGGAAAGTAATTACTTGGAATTATGCTCAGTTGTTGGCATTTGTAATAGAGTAGACCCTTGACATTTGCAGATTTAGTGTTCCAAGTTTTGTCTATTCATGAACCAATATGTCATGTTGTAATTTGTAATTTTGCTGAGGTATGAATTTGAATATCATACACTGCAAAGGCTGACAGTAACTCTTGAAATGCTAAAAACTTTCTTTGTGATACATGATACCTGAAAGTAACCTAGATTATTGTGATATTAGCAAATTTGGGAATACGTGTAGTTCTCATGATGAGTTGCTCAAGAAATTCAAATGAGCTCTCGTCTATACCTTAATAATACTTCTGAATGAGTGAGCAGTGGGCTGTCCGTAAAGTAAAAATTAATTACTGTTTAGGTTTAGGGGACATTCAGAATTGCTGAGAGACAGCAAGCCTTTGGGAAAGAAGGCAGGAGCTACAAGTGAAGAGACTTAAAAGCCATGTAAGGTATTTTGTAATTTATCTGAAGGCAAAGCAATACCTAGATAAGTGTTCGAGGACAATGAATGCCAGAGTTCCCTGTCCTCCAGATATATTATCCTTTGTCATCTACTGCTTCTAGTTTCCTTCTACCCTTGTACATATTCTTATATATGAAATAAGTCAATTTTTTTTGTTTTGTTTTAGAGCAGAGTTCCCAGTCTGAAATTGTAAAATTCAGCCTTTAAATTTCAGATGTAATTGTCTATATGCCAATTGTCTAGACAATTTCTTTCTTTTGTTAAAAAAAAAAAAGTCAAAGTCCTGGAATCATACTTACTCTCTTTCCTGTGATTAAAAAAACAAAAACCAAACGAATACAAGCCTTCCCTATAGAGCCCCAGTCCCCAACGTTTTTGGCACCACGGACCAGTTTCATGGAAGACAATTTTTCCACCGACCAGGGGGTGTTGGGGGAAGATGGTTTCAGGATGATTCAAGGACATTACATTTATTGTGCAGTCAAACCTCTCTGCTAATGATAATCTGTATTTGCAGCTGCTCCTCCGCACTACCATCACCACCTCAGCTCCACTGAGGTCATCAGGCATTAGATTCTCATAAGGAGTGCGGAACCTAGATCCCTCGAATGCATAGTTGACAGTAGGTTTCCCTGCTCCTGTGAGAATCTAACGCTGCTGCTGCTCTGACAGGAGGCGGAGCTTATGCGGTGATGCGAGCGAGGGGGAGCGACTGTAAATACAGATGAAGCTTCCCTGGTTCACCTCCTGCTGTGGGGCCAGTTTCCTAACAGGACACTGTCTGGGGATCAGGGACCTTGGGGACTGCATCTCTGTAGAAATTCTCTTCATGCTTCTTCTCTAAGGGATTCTACAGACCTTCTCAATTCTATGTATTTATTTATTTATTTATTCATTTATTCGTGTATTTATTTATTTTTAGGGAGGCCCAAAACTTCAGAAAAACCTTTCCAACTTCAGCCACTAAAATAAAACCTCCTAATTTTGTTCCACATAAAAAGATTTTTACCATTATTTAGAAGTTCTTGATTGCTTTGTAGAAACCAACCTTGCTGACTATATCTCTTGTTATTAAATTTCTGCCCTTACCAACTATAGTGTCTTTATATAAACTCGAAATACCCATTTATAAGCAGGCTGTGAAGATTAACCAAGAATTTATTAGAACAGGATTTGATACATTAAATTCAAGAAGATTTAGATTTCTCTCATTAGATCTACAACAATCACCTCCTTAATTATACTATAAAATATTCCATGTAGGGGCAGTGTCTTGTTCATCCTCAAATCCTATAGTGTCTAGCACAGCGCTTACTATAGGAGTGCTCAGCAAATGTGTGTGGCATGACCAAGATATGTATCAAATACAAATGTGTTTGGACGAACTGGCCGTCATCTTCCACAAGAGGCATTCTGTAAATTCCAGCCTCACCACACGTCTTCATTCAGATGCAATCTCCCATAAAATGTTCCTATCAAGTCAAAATATGGAGATTCTCACAGAAATAGACATTTGATAAGCTGGTGAGATTCACATAAAATGTAGTAATAAAATTCTGTAAGTTTGAATTGTACCTCTTGATAATAAAATCACTACCATTATATACTGGTCCATTCAAAACAATGTGGTTAATTAGGTTCACACACCTGACAGATGGCTTTCCTCTCTTAAATTGATTAAATGCAATTTAATTACTGACCAAAGAATTCACAGTTAATTTAGGACACAAATATGAAATTGATTCATCTGATGAAAGCACAACTAAAATTTGTCATCTGAATATAGATTGCATGTGGTTTACTTTTTCTCATTGTAAAATACTCATGTAAGAATAAAATTGTCAAATGATTCTCTACCACTTCAAAAATTAATTGTATATTTACAGAGCAAGATATCAAAATTGATCTTCTACATACCCTCTGCTGGCTTTAACCAATTGTAAATTATTGGATATTTGGTTTGAAATCCCTGTTCAGCTACTTGATATGAAACATTGGGTGAGTGGATTAAATGTCCCAGTTTCATCATCTGTAAAATGGGGCTAATAATTATTTTCTCAGTGATTATTGGGAAGATTGAGTGAGACAATGAATTCATGTAAGGCACTTAAGCCTCTAAGCAGAAAACATTAGAAATAGGTTAGCAGTTATTGTTTTTATGTTTACTTAATTATTATTCCTGTGACTAATATAATATTTATGAACAGGTTTAATAACAAGAAATAAAATCAATAAAAACAAATAAACAAAGCTTATTTAGCAGTCCTAAAGTACACACTGGGCATGAAAATACAATAAAACATATTCATGCTTTCAAGGAACAAAAGTTCTAGTGCAGAATAAAGAAAAGCCTGCCATACATAAAGATATTGATCCAGCTACAGATTCAGAATCTGCAAGCACACACTAAGGAAACAAAACAGAATGCTCCTTAACCTGAGAACACCAAGAATGTCTAACTGGAAGAGGGCACCTGAGCTGAGTATTGACAGGAAGGTGAGAGTTAGGTCGGAACAGGCAAGGCGGGGAAGGATCTTGCTCAAGGCATAGGGGGAGTGAGAGTCCCACACTTGTCATGAATTGAATGTAGGATAATGCTGCCTGGGCGTTAGGAAGAGAGGTGAGATCTTGTGAAGAATTTCCACCCTATGTGAGCTATGATTTAAGCATGGAGAGAAATAATAATTACATAGTACTGGCTGGCATAGATGGCGAATGTATGCTAGTAATCTGACATCTTAGCTAGGACTGAAGATCTTTGAGCTCTTATGTCTCTTGAATCATGACAAGGCTTAAAATAATATCATTTTAGAACATCTGGGTATCAATGTGATAACTTGACTTGAAGACCTAGGAGGGGAGAATGGAATGTTCCAGAACAGAAGGCATGTGGGAACACCCTGAACCTCTTTACCTATCCTTTTACTCTTCAGTCTGGGCTTTCCTCAGGCTGAGGACTGACTGACGTCTTGAGGGAGCCACGCCAAGCACAGAGCCTTCCAGAAAGCACAGATTGCTCTCATCTGTGAGCAGTTCTCTCTTGGCGCTCCATCCTCCCTCAGAGTGCGGGGGCACCTCAGTCAGTTTACACAAGGGGCGTCAGCTGAGCTACCCCTGTAGCCACTATCATTAATCTTAACTGTAATCATGGTCTATTTTGATTGTCTCTGGAACTCACCTGTATGTCCAAGCTTTGGTGGATTTCATAACTTGAGGAACCTCATAGACTAATCCCCAATCAGCCCAGGGCCATGTGATCAATGAGTCTTCTTTCTGGAGAACTAAACAAGGCTCAGCCTGTAAGTAGAGTGCTAAATATAGACCTTGCCGCACCCATTCCTGTATTTCCTGCTGAAAGTGGTTCTAGTTTAGATTTAAACAGGCAATGGTGAGGCTTGAGATGAACTTTCCCTCAGTTTACCACCCAATACTGCATGACAGCTGTGGAGGGGACTACAGAATGCACTTGGCCCTCATGTGTACAGTATCATTTCCTCGGAGCATGCGGTTGAGGAGACGAACACTTTACCCAAGTCAGCGCTCTGAGTCACCACATTTGTTTCCCAGCTTACAAGTGACTCTTGGAAGCAAGATCATCTTAAGTGCAATACCAGGAAGGATACTTTCACCAGTGTTGCTCTATATATACAATCTCAATGGATTCGTCTGAGTCATTGAGCAAATAAAATGAGACCATATTCATGAAATACTAAATACAGTGTCAAGAATATAGCAGGCATTCAGTAAATGGTTGCTATATTTGGGCTGGGATGTAAGAGAAGATTTTGTAGAGAAAGTGAGTCTCAAAGAAGTTCTGGAAAGATCCTTCAGAGACACGCATTGTACAGTGAATTTCCTTGAATACGAATACTTTTCTCTTTAACATTTAACAATGTTGTGAGTATTATAACTCCCTTCTCCAGCATCATGTTTCTTCCTTTGGTGAGGTAAGTGCTGAATACTAATAGTTTAGAAAACAATGAGAACATTTTGGAACTCGTAGAAGTGATTATTCTGAATGCAATGTGTATTTGGTGGTGCAAGCTTAGGAAAGAGAAATAGGGTGTTAGGAATATCTTTAGTCTGACCCGAGTGCACAGTGGACCATCACACTCAAAGCTTTTGCAGGTCTGTACAGTTGACCCTTGAACAACATGGTTTTGAACTGTGCAGGTCACTTATACATGGATTTTTTTTTTCAATAAATATATTAGAAAAATGGAGGTTTGTGACAATTCAAAAAAACTCGCAAACAACATAGTCTAGAAATATCAAAAAAATTAAGAAGAAGTGAGATATGTCATGAATTTAAAAAATATATGTAGATACTACTCTATCATTTACTACCATAAAATATAAACAAATCTATTATAAAAGTTAAAATTTATCAAAAATTACACACACAAATGCTTACAGATTATACATGGTGCCATTCACGGACAAAAGAAATGTAAACAAGTGCAAAGGTGCAGTATTAAATTATAACTGCATGAAATTAACCACAGTACAGACTGCACTACTGTAATAATTTCATAGTCACCTGTTGCTATTGCAGTGAGCTCCAGTGTTGCACGTATCCACTGTGATGCTAATTATCTCTGCAACAAGAGTTTGTCTCTCCAGTAAACTCTGTATAGCAGTAAAAAGTAATATTTCACAGTTCTTGCATATTCTTCATTGTGTTTAGCACAATATCATAAATCTTGGATAAAACCATGAGATCCATACACAGCAAAGTCATGACATTGCAAGAAAAAGTTCTATTGTTTAATATATACCTTGGACTGAGGTCTGCAGCTACAATTAATTGCCCTTCATTTCAGACAGATGATTCATCTTGTAAGCAGATAACATAAATTTATAGTATTGATACAGTACAGTACTCTAAATGCATTTTCCCTTCCCCATGATTTTCTTAATAACAGTTTCTTTTGTTTAGCTTACATTATTGTAAGAATACAGTATATATTAATAATATATATAATGTACAAAATATGTGTTAATCAACCATGTATGTTATAGGTCAATTAGACTATTAATAGTTTTTGGAGAGCCAAAAGTTGTATGTGGATTTTTGACTACATGGCAAGTTGGAGCCCCTAACCCCCACATTGTCCAAGAATTAACTGTAATTCCTCTTGTCATCTTAACAAATCATTTCATGTTATAATAGCTAGCAAGCGTCTTCATCAACAGAACTGTTGAAGAGTGATTTCCAATCCAAGCTTTTCTCTCAACATGACATGTTTGGTGACAGGATTCCACATAACAACCTTTTTCTTCTTGTGTTACCCCTGGATGTTCCATGCAACTCAGCGTCAGCCATCAGGTTTGCCAAAAGCCCTGCTGGGTTTAGAGTGCCTTAGTAAAATGCTTCATGATCACAGCAAATTAATGATAAGAACAAGAATAGGAAAGGTTTCTCTGTATCTCAGAGAATTCAGGGTACAATAAAGACATGGAACAGAAGCCCCATCAGATATTACGGATAAAACACAAGTCTCCCTTGAACTCTTTCTCTGGGTCACTATGATAAGATCAAGTCTCAAGCAGCAAAGTCTATCTATCTATCTATCTGTCTGTCTGTCTGTCTATCTATCTATCTATCTATCTATTTTTCTTTCAAATTTAGAGATGTTGCCCTGGCTGGCATTCAGTGGCTGTTCCCAGGAGTGATTTTAGCATTCTACAGCATGAACTCCTGAACCCAAGCAATCCTCCTGTCCCAGCCTCCTGAGTAGCTGGGACTATAGGAGCGCACCACTTCACCTGGTAAAGCCCATATAATGTACTAATGTTGGCTCTTTATGAAAAAAATAAATAAATTCCCTGAGTTACTAATGTCCATTTAGCTTAAAAGGATATCACTTTATTTTCTGCAGAGTATATTTCTTTACATCGGAAACTAGACCTAGTTTTAAGTAGTTTATTTTTCCCAATCTGTTCACCAATAAAAGCAGATATTTCTCATCTGCCTTTCCCTAATCCAGGTATGTGAACAAAATGAATTACGTACCTAGGAACACCCATGTTCTTTAAAATAATCCTATTTGTGAAGATGTATGAAGGTGTGGTGGACAAAGAAAGAAATATTCCTGGTGACTCATTCTCTAAGTCCTTGGTTCCACGGTGGTGCACACTTCTGGTCTCAGGGTAGCTCTTCATCGTGAATGTCATTGGTGTGGATACCATAGCTGTACGAGTGCTGGCGTGGCTCCCGTGAGGTTCCCACCTGCTTTCAAGGGAAAACAGTAGAATGAAGGCTCTGCCTTGCATTTCAGTTCTAAACAATCTCCAATGCTTCTTATCTCTTGATTTTCCTCTTCTGCCTTTGTTTCCCTAAGTGTCCCATCAGGCAGTACTTCCCTTAGAAGCTCTATCAAAAATAGCATTCCCTTATAATTGTCTTTGTTTTTTCCAAAGACAAACTTATTAGAAGTGGAGAAGATTCATTCTTATTGATTATAATACTTTGCCTCTTAGGAGAAAAACAACAACAAAAAAAGCTTAGTAACTCTAATCTTACAGTTGTATCAGTTAATGAATATAATTTTATATCTAATATAATATTCAAGATGACCTTTATGTTTCTTAAGATGACAACAATATTATTCAAAAAAATTTTTGCTTATAATAGAAAGTAAATGTATTTGTCAACATCCAGCTTCCACTGATAAACTGAATATCAACTTTCATTCTTTCCCTAAACACAAATCAGTTTATTGTTTTAAGCATAAATAGGAAAACAAGATGATAACAGGAGCATGAATTATAACAGAAACTATGGGGAAAATGGTACCAATGGAAGAAACAAACAAGGAAAGATGTATGGGTCGAAGGCATGTGGGGAACTTCCTAGAGATGCTGGATACTATTAAAGTGACACAGCTGACTGCAGTTCTATCTGAAACTTATATATGATTTTCTCCAAAGCATATACCTGGCAAATGAATATTGAGTTTTGGGTTAAGCCTAGTTATCACTGTTCCTGCCATAGACTTGATAATGAACAAGAAAAAAATCAAGTGGTCAGAGAAGACCTCTTGAATAGGGTCTGAGGAGGGCTTCACAGACCAGGTAAGACTTGCGTCTACAAACAGGAAAGTGAGAAAGCAACAGGTCAGTGTGACTGTGGGTTTTGGCGTGTGGCATGTGGGTCTTAGTGAACATGAACATAAGCTAATTGTCCAAACTGATCAACAGTGTCTGCCAACCCTAGGAAATGCAGTATCAATCAGCAGGAACCAATGTGTAATCAATTGAACTGGAAAGACGGTGCCAGGCAACGAAGGCAAATTGCTACATCTGGAAATTTCTCCATGAAGGGGATGAGTCAAAGCCAGACTTGGGAATTGGGCTGTAGATCAAGAGAACCAGCTTCAAATTCTGACTTGGCCACATACTAGCAGGAAGCCTTAGAGGAAGTTATTCATTTTGACCAAACCTCAGTTTCTTATCTATAAAACATGCATAAAAATAAAATGTGCCTTGTATGACTCATGAAGAGATTAAATAAGGCAATAGTCTAATGATCTTGACCTTATCCCTGGTACATAGTAAAATCTCAGTGACTGTTAGGTGGCAATAACAGTGTTGGTAGAAATAGTCTTCCTCACCTTGCACCATGTATTGACTTTAAGAGTTGGTCTCCAACTTCCTTTTCTCTCTCCTTGCCAATATGATGGCTGCCCACTCACCATCATGCATGTTATGCTTCATTGGCAGCACCATGCCAACCTGCTTACCATACTTTAACTCTTCAGGTCCTCTTATACCACCAATTCCACTTTAGTGAAAATCTTCCTCTTGTTATCTGTTCATCCCAACATTTTCTCAAGGACCATCCTCAAAGTGTCACCTACTCTTTGAAACCTCCCTTGGTACATGAGGGAGAACTATTTGCTTTATGAGTTAGCTGGAGCCTTGAATGGTAACCTGACAAACTACCACTGAGGCAAAGATGTTTTCTGTCACTGTATTGAAAATCATGCACCATTGGCATAAGGATAAGATCCCTGTTGCATAGAGGGTCTTCATGGTGCTGACCAGCAATTACTCCACTTCTCCCAATAACTAACCTGAGGCATCATTCTAACAAACAAGCATTATCGTATTTTAAGGTAAAGTCAAAAAATTATTCTCTGTGTCTCCAGTACCTTTTGCAGGTAATTGTTATTTCTTAAGAGCACAGCAGAAATTATTTCCCAAGAAGGAATGTGTCTCTGGTAGATATTCTCATTCACTGATTTATTCATTCTATGCTCTATTAATTTCTTTGCTCAAGTATCATTTAGTAACTCTTTTCTTATGCCAAAATGAGTACAGTCTTTGGGATACCAATGTGAATACCATGTAGTTACCCATATCAAATAGCTAAATGACTAGTAGCGGAAATATGCAATTACCCAGACAATTGCATAGAGAGTGTATGGCCTATAAAAGAGATACACTCAGTGTGTTTGAGACTACAATGGATGATTTTTTAAATGACGTTACAGGAGAAAATCGTTTTGAGCTGAGATTTGAAGGTTAAATATAAATCAACAAAGTAAATAAGTGGGAAATGTATTCTAGGCCAGATTAAACTTCATGGACATATCAAAAGAGAACATAAACTATTAAAATAACTGCAAATATTTCATTTTCACACTCATATATGGGACCTAAAAAAAATTGATCTCAAGGAAGCAGTGAATAGAATGGTGGCTACTAGAGATTGGTAAGGGTGGTGGGATGGGGTAATGAAGAGATGTTGGTGAAGGGGTAGTTCTGTTTATTAGAAGGAAGAAGTTCTGATGTTCAGTGGTACCATGGGGCAACTATATTTGACAATAGTTTATTATATTTCAGAATAGCTAGAAGTTTTCAAATGCTCCCAACATAAAGCAATGATGAATGTTTTAGGTGAATCTTGTCCCAGTTACCCTGATTTGATCATTGTTTGTTGTGTGCTTGTATCAAGATGTAACATGTAATCCATGAATATGTACAATTATTATGTATCAATAAAACAAATTTAAAAAAATAACTGCAAATGGGCTAACATAAATGAAGCCCAAGTTTATGTGGAAGTGGGGAGATACCACCTTAGAAACTTACACAGGGATAATATCCTTTTTTCCATTTCTCTCCTCCCCCTTCTTTGATGGGCCCATATATTAATTCAATTATGCCTCACTTAATGACAGGGGCATGTTCTGAGAAATACATCCATAGGCAATTTCATTGTTGTGTGAACATCATACAGTGTACTTACACAAACCCAGATGGTGTATAACCTAATACTCAACTAGGCTATACGATATAGCATATTGCGCCTAGGCTATAATCTGTACAGCAGAACACAATGGTAAGTATTTGTATGTGTAAACATACCTAAACATAGAAAAAATACAGCAAAAATATGGGGTTGTAACTGTTGTATATACAATCCATTATTGACTGAAATATTATGTGAAGCATGACTGTACTGACATTAGAATATAAGAAAATGGCAGATGGATGGTTCGTGTAGCTCGGCAAAGGACAGTGGGTAATTCAGAAATCATTAGCATGTTGATGGCTGTTGTAGACTTAGGAATATATGAAGTTGTCCCAGAGAATATGTAAGTTGGTTTGAAAAATGAGGTTGAACATTGGGAAAACAATAACATTTAACAGGCGTCAAGTAGACCAGTTGCCTGTAAAGAAGACTGAAAGATGTAGGTGGAGGTAGGAGGAAAACTAGCATTGTGTCATGCCCTGGAATCCAGAGAGGGACAGCCATCAACAGTGCCACCTACCAGAATTCCACCCTTTCCACACAACTCCATTGTGGAGCAACTTCTCCAGGGGAGTAGGACTCTCAGGAGTCTCATGTCACTGTTATGTGGCATTTATTATGTTCATGAAGCTATTTTATGAGAAATATTATTGGAAACAAAGTTCTAATAGGGTTCTGAATCAAAATTTGAGTGGACTCTAAATTAAGGGTCCACGTTGGAAATGGCTCCCTCTGCTGTCATGCAATACACAAGATAGTACTTTAAGCCAACAGCCTTGTAAGAGAATATTTTTTTTTCATTCCAGTCTAAATGAAGACAGGTCAGTGAATTCAAAAGTAATAGCTTGTTCTGTGTGATCTTTCAGTACTGTAGCAGAATTCCCATTAGGAGCCAAATTCATGATTTAATACTGCTTTGAAGACCTATGTTAAAATGTAGATATTAATACATGCACACACATATAAAAACTAACGTTTTGATGTAGATATACCCCTTGTTACCTCTTTATAAAAAACTATGTTAAATTGCATTCTGGTTTCTTCAATTCATCAAGGAAATTCTTTTAAAATTCACTATTTAAATAAACTATGACTCTTTCCATATTTCATAAATTACCTAATCATGCATCCGGAGGAATAAGGACTTATAACTGCAGCAGCAGCTGGGAATTTGATTTTTACCTACTTCCTCTCATTTCTGCCTAAGACGGATAGTAAAGTCAGCCTGGAAAAAAATAATTAGAGAATATCTATGATATCTGTGCTTGGAACACTTCAGTTTTGCAAATATTATTTTTCTTTGTGTTTTCCCCTCATTTCTTAATTTGTTTTTCAAAATTTTATTTTTTTTTTATTTTATTTTTTTTTAGTTTGGATTTTTTTTTATTATATATTATAGCTTATTATGGGGGTACAACCGTTCTGGTTAAGTATATTGCCCATGCCCCTCCCAACCCCCCGAGACTGAGCCTCAAGGGTGTCCATTCCCCCAACAGTGCACATCGCACTCATCATGTAGGTAAACACCCGTCCCCTCCCCCACCCCCAACACCCCAAGTCAGATCTTCAAGTATGTCCATTCCACTGACA
>CM052437.1:100600234-100616567 GCA_028533085.1 Varecia variegata
GGGGGAGGAGGGTATGGGTTTATACACACCTAATGGGTGCGGTGAGCACTATCTGGCAGATGGACACACTTGAAGCTCTGACTCAGGTGGGGCAAGGGCAATATACGTAACCTAAACATTTGTACCCCCATAATATGCTGAAATTAAAAATAATAATAATAAAAAAATAAATGGCATATTCATACATAAATTTTCATATATAAAATTTACTATGCATATTAATATTTCTAAGGAAATATGTGAAATTAGACCCAAAATAGGGCATCCAGCAGTTTATCTTAATGGAATGGTAGAATATATTTCTAGAATAATTATCACAGTATTTTCTAGTTCTGAGGATAAAACAAAAAATCCATGAGTTTAAATAAAAATATTCTGCAGTCATTCAGAATTTTTATTAATATGTATCTTAACAGAAAAATGTTTCATTAGTGGAAAAAGACATCATAAGTTAAGTTTCTATTGTGTAGGGTAGAGTAACAGATATCCCATTTTGGTTCATTGCACACGCACACACTCATATTTATGTATTATGATATTTTGGGGGTTATCTGCATAATATATTTCTGCATAATTGGATTATGTAATCTCTGTTATATTTGCTTTTGTGAATATTATAATGATTATACATTTTTAATAATTAAAAACATAAATAAATGACAGCTTTAAATAATCTACCTTAAATAGCAGCAGCAATTTTATCCCTAAAATGGGAACAAGACCAAACATGTCTAAGGGAATGTCAAAGAAAATTTTGACCTACCAGGCAGGCAAGTACTAATGTTTATTACGAGAACCATCAGTTCAAGAAAATCTCTTGATTTTCACAGTGTTGTGACTCCGCTGTAAGTGTGTTTGATATTTTGTTATAAATTAATGCCAAATGTGTATGGATTATTTAATCTTAAAATAGATACATTAAGATGTGCAGTTGTTCAAAGCACTCCAAAGCAGCACAGAAGAGGACTTTTAGTGGGACAATTCTATACTCTTTGACAAAAAGGAGCCCCCCCCCCAAGTTTCTCTTTCGCAGCAGGGAGTCTGCAGGGCCAGTGGGCTCAGGGACTCACAGGAGCAGGGACTGTCCCCGTTTTGCAGCCAACTTGGTTCACGTTTCTCTTCTCCAATTTGCAATCAACCCTTTCCTGGGGTACCTGATGTCACCACTGACAAAATTAATTTCTCTGCTAGAAGCTCAGCCATGTTACCTTTATATGGTCTTTGAGAAAGTTTTCTGAGAGCAGAAAATCACTGTGCTCTGGAGGGAGGCTGGCACCCACCACTGCCCGGGCATCTGCATTAAGGAAATGACTATTCATAGCCCTTCGGCTTGTCTCAAGGATGTTTTCTTTTCAGAAAGCAACTGGCATTGTACTTGTCAGTTTCTAGCAAGGAAATGAGCAGGTTATATATCTAATATGAAAATGAAATAAAACTTTTAGCCTCTGAGTCAAATATTCATTATTGTTTAACATCTGGCAGGAAGCATCTTGCATGACATCATCTATTACTTCCATCTGTCTCATTTGAACCTCAACCAGTGGCCAGAAATAATCATTTGTGAGGCTTATTTCATCAGAGCAATATCATACCTCTTTTATTGGCTGTCTCTGAGGAAGGTTTTTTGCAATAAATTGTTACTCATTCCATTTTAGCTCCCTATCATAATACAAAGATCAGAACAAAAATAACGTTCTTCACTGTCAGCAAGCTGTTTAACATGAATTCCAAAATATTCTCACTAGGTTGAGAAGAAAATGTAAAGAAAATTAGCTTATTAAATCTGAGAATTAACAATTCTCAATACTTATTCATGTTTTAAATAAAGGGCTCTCCACAGATATGCGTTAATAATAAGAATGCATTCAGCTCATAGATCCTGGAAAGACATACAAGAATAAATGCTGAAGCCCACTGGAAAAAAGAAATGTAAAATCAGGTCAAACCTTCCATTTAATCTTAATGTCATCCAAAAGCAGAATCCTGTAATAGTAAGTGACTGAACGTGGCCTAAGTGCCGGGTGGTATAATTTCACATCTAAAACATTGTAATCAGATTGAATAGGTAGTGAGTTTTATTGTTCATCAATCCCTGGGCAGACAAATAATTAGCTTTGTTTTTTCATCATGGAGTTCACTTAACATGTGCTTATTTAAACTCTGCAAGCAGTCTAGTGCTTCTCCCAGGGTGGAAAGCCAGCTCCTTGGAGCAGATTGCTCAGTTGATTGGTAGCGGGTGAAGAGAAAACCAAGTGCTATCTTGACCATTTTGATTCAGAGAAACTAGTTCAGTCACTGAAGCCTGCAAACAACCTCTCGTCTCCACCAAAGGAAAACTAAATCCTCTCTCAAGTGTCCATCCAATGTTTAACTAAAATGTGTAGAACACAGCTAAGTCAGTGCTGGGGTTGGGGGATTCTATAGCAATAAGTACATACAATAGCAAAGAGAAGTCTCAAATCAATAATACGAGCTCCCACATCAAGAGAATAGAAAAGGAAGAACAAAATAAACACAAAGTGACAAAAGGAAATAATAAAAAGAAGAGCAGAAATAAATAAAATTCTAGAAAAAAATCAATGGAAGAAAAAGTTCTTTCTTAAGATAATCAATAAAAGTACCAACTCTCTAGAAAGGCACAAAAAAAGACAGAAGTTACTAATAGCAGACATGAAATAGGGGATATCACTATAGACCCTGCAGATGTAAAAACAATAATATGGCAATACTATGCACAGCTCTACACACATAGATTTTACAACCAATGGGCCACTTCCTCTAAAAGCACAAACTATCACAACTTACCAAATATGAAACAAATAATTTTCATAGTGTAGTAAGTATTAAGGAAATTAAATTCATAATTTAAAAAGTTATGAAAAAGAAATTCCCAGGCCCACTAGAACTCATTGGAAAATTTAAAGAAGAATTAGCACAAATTTGACATAATATCTTCAAGAAAGTAGAAGAGGTAACATTTTCAACTTATTTTAAGAGACCAGTATGAGTGATATCAAAGCTTGATATGAGAAAGACAGTACATACACACACACACACCACACACACACAGACCAATATGTCGCATAAACTGAGATGCAAAAAATAGTCTACACAATTTTAGCAAACAAAATTCAACAACGGATTTAAAAAAGTTCAACAGTATATAAGAATATATAGGTTATTAAGTATGAAGTGTCCGATTTCCTTAAGGGCTAAGTTAGACAGTTGATATCTCTGACATTTTATTTTGACACTTCTTACTTTATTTTTATTGTGAATGTACATCCTTAGTGTTTCAAATACACATTTTGGCTTGTAATTTTCTTTCAAAAGGTTTTTAGAGCAATTTTTGTGAAACCATGGATAAGTAAAAATTCATGTTATTTTCAAATATGACTTCCATCATGGAACCAATGAAGCACAGATAGCTCAAAATATCAATGAAGTGTTTGGGAAGGATGTGGCTAATGACACACAGTATATTGATGGTTTGAGAAGTTCCATTCTGGTGATTTTAATTTTGAAAATGAGCCACTTGGGCCACCTGACACCCAAGTGGATAATAATGAACTGAAAGCTGTAGTGAAAGTGAATCCATCTCAACCTCTGAGTGAATTAGCAGCAAGGTTTGATGTTACTATTCCAACAATATTGCACCATTTGAAACAAATGGACAAGCTAAAGAAGTTGGATAGATGGGTTCCGCATGAATTAAGTGAGCGTTGGAAGAGTAATCATCTCGAAGCTTGCCTTTCTTTGCTGTCATGACATAAAAGCAAACTATTTCTATACCGTGTTGTTATGTGTGGTGAAAAATAGATTCTTTCTGACAATTGAAAGCATTGGGCACAGTGGTTGGATAAAGATGAAGTGCAGAAACATAGTCTAAAACCAAATATTCATCAACAGAAGCTAATGGTGTCTGTTTGGTGGCCCAGGGCTGGTGTTATCACTACAGTTTCATGAAGCCTGCTCAATCAATTACAGTGGATGTCTACTGAAACCAATTGGATGAAATGATGAGGATGCTTGTGATTAAGGAGTCAAGATTGGTCAACAGAGACAGGCCAATCCTCTTGCAAGACAACGCTTGACCACATGTCGCACAAACAACACTGCTCAAACTACAGAGGCTGGACTTGGAAACTCTCTGTCATACACCGTATTCAACAGACCTTGCACTAACTGACTACCACTTCTTCCAGGCTTTGGACACTTCTTGCAAGGAAAAATATTCAATTCTCAACAAGCTGTGGAAAATGCCTTTCACAATATCATGGCCACTAGCTGTCTAGGCTTCTTCACTGCTGATATAAACAAGCTCCCGTTAACATGGCAAAACTGTGCCGATAGTGTAGGTGCATACTTTGATTAATTGTACAGCTTCTTGTTTGAGATACAGTGAGCTACACTTTTGATTTGAAATCAGATATTTCATATTTAATGACACAGCACAATTAAGTGGGATTTATCCCAGTTGTGCAAGGCTGTTTAATTCTTAGAAAATTAACCACTGTAATTCACCACATCAATGAGCTAAAGAAGAAAATTGTATTATATTATATAAATTGAAGGATAGAAAGCATTTTACAAAATCTGTCTATCTGTAAACTAAAAACAGATGGAAATTTACTCAACCACATTTTAAAAAATATATAAAAACCTATAGCTACCATTATACTTAGTCATGAAATATTTAATTCTTTCCCTTAAAGGTCAGAAACAAGGTAATGATAATCTGTTCTCTCTGCCCCTTATGCAATATAGTGCTGGAAATTCCAGCTGCTGTAATAAGCCAAGAAAAAATAAAAGTCAGTAGCTTAAAAAAGAAGAAATAAAACTGTCTCCAGTTACAGATGATGATCAGATTATGTATATAGAATAGTCCCAAAAACTAACAGAGCAAAATCTAGAAATAACAAATGAGTTCAGTAAGGTCGTGGAAGGCACAATCAACACACAAAAATCAATTGCATTTCTATTTATTAAAAACAGAGAAGTGAAAATGAATTTTAAAAACCCAATACCATTTATAATTGCTATAACAAAAATTATATACTTAGATATAAATTTAATAAAAGATATTTAGTATCTATATGCTAAAACTTACAAAATGCTGATAAAATAAATCAAAGAAGACCTAAACAGACAGAGACAGTGTGTGTTCATGAATTGGGAGGTGCAGTATAATAAAGATTCTAATTCTCCCTAAATTAATCTATAGGTTTACTGCAATTTCTAACAAAACTCAGCAAGAGATTTTGTAGACATAGACAAGCTCATTATAAATGTAAAAGGAAAGGAATATGCAAAACAAATTCAGAAAAGTACAATAAAGTGGGAGGAATCATTTTTTCTACAGTAGCGAGAGACACTGTGGTATTGGCAGAGATATTGGGGTAGTTTGTGTTTACAAAGTGTTAGCATTAAGGAGATGTGTGGGGTGATGGAAATTTTCTGTGTCCTGATTACAAGAATGTATACTTGTATATATCTTTATGTGAAATTATAAAATACCTGGGAATTTCTGTACAATAATTCAGCAGGATAGAATGGATCCATAAAGCAATGCACACATGTATCAAAATATTGCTACTCCTTAAATCTGAGTGATGGGCATTGGCTTGTATTATTCCTTCTATTTTGTGTGTTTGCAAATCCTTCCCCCAGACCAGGTCTCTTTTCACAACACACACACACACACACACACTCTCATACACACACACACAAACTTTTTTTTGAATCCTTTGAAAGCAAGTTGCAAATATGTTGCCACTTCACGCCTTAATGCTTGTATTTATTTCTTGAATAACATTCTCCTACATAATAAAAATCAAGAAATTAATATTACTATCTAATCCAAAGACCCCATTTAAATTTTGCCAATTGTTTTAACAGTTTTTTTTATAGATTCACAATCCTATCTATGACTCTATGTTTTATTTGTCATGTCCTCTTAGTCTTTTTCAATATGAAACAATTCCTTGTACTTTTTATTTTTTTGCTTTTTGTTACTTGATATTTTGATAACTACAGGCTATTTTCCCTACAGAATGTTCCTCAGTTTGGGTCTGTCTGATGTTTTCTCATGGTATATGCATTTTTGGCAGAAGTATCATAGAAGTGATGATTTGTTCTCACTGCATCAGGGGAACATGATGTTGATTTGTTCTGTTACTGGTGATAAATTTTTCACTTTGTTACAATGACTATCTGTTTTTTTCTGCACTGGAAAATTAACTAATGATTACATTGTACTCATTAATTAATAAAAATTAAATACAAGATATTTGATACTATATAAATATTCCATTCCACTACAAAGTGTCATTCATTAGTTTTACCACTTGCTGCTGATCCTTACCTGGATCTGTCGTTACTACGATGGTAGCCATATGGCGGTTTTCTAATCCTAGCAATCCGTTTAGGTTTATTCCTTGTTATTCACTATAGGGTAGAACTTATTGATCTCCCTTATCTATTGATTTGTATCAGTGTGGACTCTTAGATTCCTATTTAGCTCAACATTAAGTAGGATTTTTCATGTCACAATTTGTTAGGATCATTTCTTATTTTTCAGTGCAATAACTCCCAGACTTGGCCAGAGGGAAATCCTTCAAGCTATCTTTTCTATCCTTGTCTCGTCATTCTTTGAGCACTTCCTTACATTCTGTCACAACAAGATGTTCCAGGCTCATCTGGTGCTTTCTCTGTCCCAGCCCTGATATCAGGGATCCCTGATTCTTGCTTGGGTGTTATTAATTCTAGTCCCCCTCAGCAGACATAGCTGGGAAACAAATTCATCTATATGCAGCCACACATCTATGTCTATTTCTATATTTGCCTTTTATGTACATATAAACCACGTGATTACATCTAGAGCTTGGATTCTAATCAAGCACCACAGGTTAACCTTAACCTTGTCCATTTCCATATTTTAACTGGCTTCTATAGCCTGGCTTTCATTATGTTCTATATATTCACTTAGGTACTTATTCTCTCTGTACATAATCTCTTAGCCACCGGGGCCATTTCCACAGCCCCAGACAAGCTGTCCACATGCCATCACTCTCTAGAGGTGCTGTTCTAATACTTTTTTCTAGACATACCTCCCCTACCCACACTAGGTAGGCTGGCCAGTTGGTTGGATCCAACCTAGTAGAAGATGTTTGAAAATTTTATAATTAAAAAATGTACTTACAATTGCAAAGCACATAGCAATTTTTAGAGCACCTAGAAACTGTTTAGTAAATTTAGTTTCAGATGTTAATATTTTCCCATGCAACATTTAACATACTGTCTCCAAATAGATATTTTATTGTCCACATCTTCTGGAGAAAACAATTGGATATTATTCAATTATTATTGAATACTCATCTTATATACCATATACCCTGTTTTCTCCACAAAATCATAAAAATGTGTTAGTAGCTAGCTAGCTTTAATTTTATTCCTGATACAGTTTCTCAATTACATACTTGACTGTATTTTTCTACTTATCAAAGTCAAGAACAAAATTGTAGCTTTTTACTCTTTCCCGAGGACCAAAAGAATGTTAGTAAAGCTTTATTTGTCCTACTCTTCTCCAGTTTGTGTATCTCTATGCTCACACAACCAGCTGACTATTTCAAAATTTATTTTGTTCCATAAAAACAAAAATAAAGACCAAATAAAAAACACACTTTCTTTTATCTCATCTGCAAGGCCTGTGTTTTGCCTTTTGCTTCAAAACAGTAATTACATTTATGTTTATTTAAACTTGTGCCTGTATACTTAATTATGTCACCATTACTTACCTTCAACCATGTTTAATTTTCTGATTTCGATTCATTAGTCAATTACATGGTCAATTGAAAGAAACATAACGTCATTCTGTGGCCTTTACATTGTTCACAATAAAGAGTCTTCTTCAAAGTCTTTGCATGATCTCTCTGGAATTATGAAATGGACAAAAATCAGTTTTCTAAAACCAGGAGCTAGTGATTAAATAAGTATTGTCTTATTTTCTGTAGATTATTATCTGATAGCTATGAAATTATTAAAGCAATTCTGCAATGTTGAGTTCATGACTTAACTCCTTAGTATTTTCTTTAATAGAATTCTCCCTAAAAATGCAGTGGAAGGAAACTGGCTCTGAAGATAAAAGCTAAATGTGGTGCTTAACTTAATAGTTAAGTTTGGTTTAGTGTTTAGCAATAGTTAAGGATGGTTTAGTGTTTAGCAACTTAATATTGCTGTCACAACCCACCATGAGTGATGGAATAGATCTTTTGATAAAAAGTTTACAAATAGGTCTTTTTGAAGGTTCTTTGCATGAATATATGAAGTAGTAAAAGTCAATAAATCTTTGCGCAGCTCTGAGAGTGTTATTTAACTAATTGGATAAATCATCAAGTTTTACAGAGCAATTTTAGATTGTTAGATTTACAATACATCAGAGCTGATCTCTATTTAAATTTTCCATCATAAGATAAATGCTCATAAACAAATACTAAGACCTGAAATAATGCCGATAATACATCTGGCAAAACAAGAAGAGATGCTTAAGAAGAAAAAATTTCGTTTGAAATGCTCCCAAAGTTGCGGCTTTGGGTCGTGTATCATGGTACCTCCAGAAAATAGATTTTGCATTGTGCTAATTATTTGTTTGCTTTTCATTCTCCTACTCTGGGTTGTATATGATTTGAGCATTCTCGAAAATAATAATGATTCTTTAGAAAGAATACTGGCAATATTAATACACATTATAGATAAGCAATTAAAAATATATACACTACAAAATTAAGCCACTATCAAGCGTTGATTGTACGTATATGCTAGGTCATTTGGGATAAGACATAAAGGGTATGCTTTCATTTTTGGCCATATGGGTATTATGTGTCTAAGAGCTGGTTCTGGTGTGGGCTTCCCCGGTTGCAATCTCAGTGCTATTACTTCCTAGCTGTGTGATCTTGGGCATACTATTTAATATTTCTGTAACTCAGTTTTTTGATAAGTAAAAGTAAAAACACCCACTTTAAAAAATTAACACATATAAAACATTTACAACATAGTGAGAAATCTATTAACACATTATCATATTTTTGAAAGATGCATAATAATGAATCACATTATTTAAATAAATATTATTGAAAGGTCTAATCACTATTGGAGAAATGTTTCTGTGTTCCCCACTTAAGTGACAGAATTTTATAGAAAAATTCATTTTAGCTGATAACCATTTCTCCATTTTCTCCAGTTTTAAGTACTCTTATGGTTTTCTATCATTCTGAATTTTTATCTGGTGATAAATTAAACTCTAATTTTATATTAGAATATTTTACATATTATTTCCATTAGTTTTTATTAATAACTCCTTTCACTTTTATTTTAGACTTCTCTAATGATGCAGGACATGGAATGATGACTCAAAAATTAACATTTATGCTGAGATATTTCATATTTCATTAGAGAAAGTTCTTAGAGTTCATAAGTAAATATTATAAGCCAAGAGATTATCATTATTCATTTGTTCATCCATTCACTCATTAATTCATGCAATGAATATGTATTTATCAACTTCTATGTATTAGACACCGCCAAGTGCTTGGTATAGAATGGTGAATGACACGGACAAAGTTCCTGCCCTGAGGAAACTTACATGGGGTGGATATAAGAGAAAGAAGGAGGGATCTTCTATTTGGAGGTAGGGCAGAGGTCATAAGGGTGGGGGCCTGTCTGATAGGACTGGTGTCATTATAAGACGAGGAACAAACATCAGAGAACTCACTGTGCATGCACACAGAGGAAAGGCCATGTGAGGACACACCAAGAAGGCAGCCATCTGCAGGACAGGAAGAAAGTCCTGCAAGAACCAACCCTGACAGCACTTTGATCGTGGACTTTCAGCCTGTAGAACTGTGGGAAAATAAATCCCCGTTGTTTAAGACACCCAGCCTGTATTATATTTCACGCCGGCCCAAGCAGATTGATTCCACTGTATTCATGGGAAATACGAATTACAAATCACTTTAGCAGTGTGACTCATAAAATAGTGTCGGAAGGAAACATATAACATGACAGCCAATGCCATATCAAATCTCCAGGCAAAACTTTCCAAACTGACAGTCTCATGCGGAAATCCTAATGGCTTCGTAACGATGTCAAACAAGAACTTAGAGCATTTTAGGAAATATAATCACTCTCTAAATGTGCAGAATCTGCAGCAAACATGTTTTTATATATTTTGTTTCCAAAGGGGAAAAAAGAAGAAGAAAGAGGAGAGAGAGGGTTAGAGGGAGAATAAGGAGGAGGAAGATGAGGGAGAGGAGAGGTGACAAGGAGGAGGAGGAGGAGGAGGAGGAGGAGGAGGGGGAGGAGGGGGAGGAGAAGGAGAGGGAATACTTGTTAGTCCACCTTTTCACTGTCCCTCATCCTTAGCTTTATCCTTAATTAGTTTCATTCTAAGTTCTATCATTATAATTATTTCCTTGCCTATATCTTCCACTGCTTTGTTTCTTATTTACTTCATTATGTTCACTGGAAAACCTAAATCCCAGTTACGTCCTCTTTTCCATTATCTATTAAAGGGATTGGGCCCCTTATTTTGGCCTGTGATCTCTCCCCCACGGGTACTGTATACTCCGAACCTCAGTAGTTATGGAGTAAGAAAGTGAAGATGTCATGTGCACACTTGGGGCCACACCTTTAGGGAGAAGTAAGTTGAGAGTTTCCTGGAAGTTCTTCTTCAGCCACGATTACCAATCACAGGTAAGAGAGAGAGCTGCGGAGTTGTCTGTCCCAGTCTACCTCTTGCATTGTTGAGATCCTCACATGATCTGAGGTAAATCCACTCTAATAATTAAACTTCAGGTATTGACTAGCTGCAGTCTCTTTAAAACACTTCATAAAAAATAGTTTAAAATATATAAGGTACAATCTCCTTTGCTGCAACTGATAATAATCATTGTCTACCTCCTCCACCATTCATTCTAGTATTCCTTCATCTTTAATCAGCATTTCAGTTGGTCTAGGATGATTTGGTCTCAGAATCTTCTCTGAGAAAGATACCGGGGCCCTGGTGTCTTGCCCTTGTCAGGCCTCATTTGTTGTCATTGCCTATTTCCATTACCACCAGTGATCCCCCATTATTTAACAATTCCTGGTGATTATCTTGGTCAATTACTCCTACAATTACAGTTTCTTCTATGTTCGCCTCCTACTCTATCACCTTGAAACCCAGAACGAGGTGGTAGTCATAGCTGAAGCTCAGAGGAAATGTCACTGGGATTCCTGGTGGAAATATTGTACCAGTAGGGAAAAAGGATCTATTATCCAGTGGATCCTAAGGATGAAATGACTATCACACACCAGGGCATAGGTACATACATTGACAATTCCACTTGTCATTTGTAAATTTCTAGACTCAAGTATTGTAACTATAGAGGACACTGCCATTACATCAGGGCACACTCCACATGGTGAAAGGCAGTGCCATAGATCCCTGGCATTTGGTTCCCAGACTGACACATTAAATGAGTATTTAACAGTTCATGCCATTGTTCTAGGAGGCTGGACACTTTCAGGTGAGATAGTATGCATTAGAACCAGTGGCTTCTGTGACAGACACTGTACTAGCCAATAGCTGTCCTTAGGTTACACTTCTGAGTTTGGGGTCCCTAATACCACCTTCAGACTTAATGTTCACTGGAATGACTTGCAGGATTCGGAAAGGTTACTCATATAGCTATGACAGTGGAAAGGAATAGATTAAATCAGCAAAGGGGAAAGGAGAAATCCAGAAGCCAGGTGTGAGCTTCCAGGTGCCCATTCCTCAGTGGAATTGCATGGGATGTGATTAGTTCTCCCAGAAATGATGTGCGACAACTCATTCAAAATGATGCCAGTAAGGGAAGCTCTACTGAGTCTTGGTGTCCAGGGTTTTCACTAGGGCTTAATCACGTAAGCATGCAGCAGCCTTGTGACTACCACAATTGTTTAGATCTCAGTATCCCAGAGCAAACATAAGCATTCTCCATAAATCACATTGTTAGGATAAATTTATCTAGTCACACTGGTATAAAGTGGCCCAAAGCCTAAGGCATACAAATACATTCTTATTAGGCAGAGCATTTCAAGATCTCAGAGGTTATCTCAGGAGTCAGCCAAAGGTCTGTCCTGAAACAGTTCTTTATTTCAAATGTGCATGGTTTAAGCAACACAAATCTGCTGGGTTAACCTTTTCTGCACAAAGTCCTTAGGTGTGAAATGGGTCCCTTACTCTAATACTGATACCGTGCAATTGATAATATTATTAAATATGTAATTGCAATATTGGTAAATGGGACATTTTGTTAGCTGTCAGAGAGTGATGCTAGCAGAGGGGACAGAGGGGCCACAGAACAGACACCACATGGTGTATACTTGAGACAAAATGATTTTAGAGTTCAGTAGGTAAAAACCTGCCCAAACCAGTCACTGTGGTCTTGACTGAAATGTGAGATGAAGCAAGATAATTTGAGTTAGAGAACTGGGGACATAAAACATAGAGGACAAGATGAGGTTGCAGAATCACCTGCGCAGTCTCCAGCAGGTTTCTTCAGCTTGTCTCTGGTTCAGGGATCTGACACCAGCTCTGACTGTCCTAAAGAAATGGTTCAGGAGAGGCCAAGAACAAAACTGCAAGCTCCTTTCCTATTTGATGCTCTTACCAATGCAAGGGAAGCTTCCCTCCAAGCTGGAGCCACCATCCTCATACAACTTTACATAACCATGTATGGAGTTCATCAGGAAAAAGGGAATAAGAAGTTGTGCTGTTCAGCAAATTGATAAGAGCCAAAAACATACTTGACAGCCACACGCTTAATCAGGGTAAAAATCATGACTATTTTGTTATGTGCTTTCTGTACTTGAGAATGAATGTAGAGTTTTTTCAAAGAGAGGTACATTTCACAGACAGGATTTGAATACTCCTGTTCTAAAAAATTGAACCCTGAGAGAATAACAAAGGAATATGGGAGGGGGGGCTTGCAAACCAACTGTGAAAGAATAATGTGGGATATTGTGGGTGCAAAATGAGCCCAAATGAAGCCAGATCATGACACAAAAATCACAGTTATCAACAACAGTTGATTGGCCTTTAGATAAAATCAGCAATAGCTAATATGCCTTCTCATTTTTCCTTCTCTAGGTGAGACAAGTTATGCTCCAGAGACCTAAAAGTTCTGTTGCAATTTATAAATCTTTGTCCAGTGACCTCATAGGGAACTCAATATATCATAGCTATAAAATACTCAGTTAAAGCCCAGATGCTGCCATGAAAGAGTTTCCAAATTATAAAATGTTTATGTCAACACCACATTTTATCTGTTCTTTTTATTGTGCAATGAACACAAGGTCTCCAGAGGTTTCCTTCACCAGGCTGCTATGCAGCAGTTATTTCACTCCAAACACATGAGCACCTGCATTCATGTGCACACACACACACACACACACACACACACGTGTGCTAGGGATTCTGCAAAAATCCTATTTAGAATGTTTACACAGTAGTCATAGGATGAGAAGCATCTGTAGATACTTGCTCTAATTATCTAGATAATTTCCACTGTGTGCTAAATTGCTGATTTCATTTTTATAAGTTATAATTTCTAAAATAAATTAGTTTTCTTGTTTCATGTTCAAACTCTTCTGTCATCATTCATTTTGGTGTGATGCATGCTATTAAATGTGAGTCTAACATATCTGTTATTTCCATATCCCTGCAATACACTAATTTATGTTGTACCTAATTAAAGACAATAGGCTTCTGATTTACCACCATGCCTTCCTGTTTTGGCTCCATCTATAATCAATACTTTACTTAGGTTTGGCTTCTATACTAGTGATTTTATAAGCCTTTATGTCATTCATTCCTAAGCTCAGAAGACCCTTACACAGCATCCAATCTATGCAGAGTAAATCCTGAATCCATGACAACCTACACCTGCCCTACCTTTGCTCTGCCTGTGCTCTGAACTACCTAGCCACAGTGCACACAACCCGCTCTGAGAATGAGAGTAACTTTATATAATCCAGATGTTTTTTTCCTCTTCATAATGAACCCCAGGTTTCATTTTTAAAACATAAGTCAAATGTCAGGTCATGAGTGTTCACTTCCCTTACTCTTCAGGCAAGTTTGTGAGCTCCCCACCCCTGCTGCCTTGCTCACGTTGGTATTCTTACACAACAACTGGCCGACATTGCCGTTACAGACTTTCTCTTTTCCCCAGGAGTTTACGACTCCTGGAGTAGAAAGTTCATGCCTTGTTCTTCTCAGTTAGGACCTTCACAACTTACCAGTGTGTCTGACTCTGGCACTTTATGACAATTCACTCTTCATTGGCTTTGGTTCACATCGTGACTAAGGGGATATAAAAGGTTATGATTCTTGTGTCTCAGTGACATCACTGAGCAATTCTGTGGAATTTTCAGAAAGGAGGATCAAAGTTGTGCCCTAATAAATTTGCATGTGTGCAATGCATACTCACAGAACAATTTTAAACCCAGTATCTCACTGCCTCACCACAATTTCAGTGAGGTTAATGTAGAGGTTATTTTCATAGATTTTAAAATGAAGAGACTGAGACATGAAGAGGCAAATGAAAAACAATGTGACCTTTAAGATCCAGTTCTAAGTTAGCTTTGCTCGTGTCAGCATCTGGATCCTTAATGTAGTAAGAGAAGTTTGGGTAAATTATAGTAAGCTGATATTTTACATTGTGTCAGCAATTTTCTAGAGTGTTGTATTATGTTATTAACTCATATTGTATTCATCCTTGCTACTCTATAAACATATGGTTATTAGATTTAGAATATTATTAGCATGAATGCAATCTCAAGTACCATGGGAATTAACATGAGAAAACTCAGAATCAGCCAAGAAACACTGTTTGCACGGGCTCAATTGAAACCTTGCCTATTAGCATAAAGGAACAGGCAAATGATCAATGTTTCAGAAATAATAAGGCAACCACACTGTCTATAGGGAAATAACATTATGCAATTCTAAGAAGCAAACTGTCATCAAAAATGTCCTTTACCTCTCCAAGGTTCTTAAGTTAAATTTGTGACATTTTGGGGTAGCCATTATTATTATTTTATTTTACTATTCTGACCCTCTTGCAGGTCCTTACAAAGACCGATTGTCCAAAGGTAAGAATTTAGAAAGAATGGTTTATCTTCTGTACCATAGTTCAAAATCATTCTGGTACCCACTGACCTTGTCTAGCATTTTGCAGACTTTTCAGAAATCAGATTTTATTATATTGCACTGCACTATAAATGTGATTCTCTCTTTCCACTATGAAAACAATTTTGTGGAATCCTAAGTGGATAAACTATGAAACTAGAAGCCAATTGACTTATTGTCCCAATGAAGGAACAAGATTATTTTTGAGAAAATAAATATTATGCCCATCCTGATATTATTTTTATTTGGCAAAAGGGAATATGAACAGAGGCATCTGAAAGTGAGTAAGAATGTCTACAAATTATTGAAAAGTCATGCTTGGTCGAGTTAGTCTCAGAAGTACTCAAAGCAAGAAGTTAGGTGCCAAAAAGTAGCATGAATAGTAAGGGAAAAAATAAACAACTTCTAGAATTTTCAGGAAAAACAGTATTAAAATGGAGAGATTCCTGACATTTTGGAAGTGTGAGGAATCAAGAATGAATAATGTCAAAATTGTGTCACTAAACTGGGAGATTGTTTTAAACCAACTTTTCAAAAGAAGTAATTTTTAGACATATGTCACTGAATCATTACTCAAATAGAGACAAAAATCCTTGTGGCTAGTGAGAGAGACACCTACCTCTTGTGGACTCTAAACTTTTAAATACATGAATGGAACCCTGTGTTCTTTTAAAACATCAAATGGCCGAGGAAGGTACAACACAATATGCAAAAATATCTCTAACTTGGAAAACATTTCCCTTGGTTTTTAACATAGTTTTTCAATTTTTTCTTCTTCTGTATTTTTTAAAATGATTACTTGTTTATAGTTAGCTTCAAGGTGTTTTAAACTCTAAATTAACAATATTAATACTAAATCGCTAAGAGGTGGAAACAACCCAAATGTGCATCAATTCATGAATGGATTAGTAAAATGTGGTATCTTTATACCATGGAGTATTACTCAGCTATAAGAAATAACGATGATATGACATCTCTTTGGTTCTCCTGGGGAGAGTTGGAACCCATTCTATTAAGTGAAGTATCCCAAGAATGGAAAAATAAGCACCACATGTACTCACCAGAAAATTGGTTTCCCTGATCAACACCTGGGTGCACATTTGGGAATGATACCAATTGGGTGTC
>CM052437.1:100617067-100636739 GCA_028533085.1 Varecia variegata
CTACTAGAAATTTAGTACTTGTACACATTTCCACATGCACACAAAGATATGATATACAATTTAGTATTGTTTATAATTCTAAAAATAAAATAACAAAGTCCATTACTGGAACTGGCTCTGTGTGTGTGTGTGTATCCCTAGTAAAATAAAAATTTCTTGCTTCCTAATTTAGGCCCATTTTGACAAAGTATCAGATTGAATATAGGTTCAATTTTAAAAGTATTTAAAACTAATGTAAGCCATAGACACCTCTCTCCTTGTAGCACTAGCAACAATTTGCACTATCTTCATAATTTTTACAATTCTAATGATAGGTGGCATCTTGTCTTCATCAACATTTATCCAAATATTTGTGATTTCTGTAATGTCTTATATATTCACCAACCATTTGAAATTTTGATACAGTGGCCATCTTATTTATATATTTTGCTTCAACTTTTCATTGGGTTATTTTTCCTTTGATGATTTATGGGTGTTCTTGTTGGTCTTGGATGATTTAAAAACAATAACAATGAACATTTAAATATTGCAAAATATTTGGAAATTAAGCCACTACATTTTTCAAATAGCCCTGGGACCAAAGCTATAATGACAGTAGAAATTAGAATGTATTTCAGTGGAATGATAATAAAAACAGCATAGGCAAACCTGCTGCTTACAGGGAAAACTGCATTCATAGGGAATTTTTAAAATCTTAAATTTATATATTAGAAAGAGAAAATAAAGTTAAAAGTTAGAAGCAAGACATTCAACTCAAGAAACAGAAAAAAAATAATATTTGAGTAGAATTTAATAAAATAAAACACAATTATACAGTAGAGAGAGTCACTAAAATCATGGAGGAGACAGAATAATGCCCTTCTGTAAGATGTCAGTGCCTTAATGCCTACAACCTGTGACTGTTATCCCACGTGATTCAAAGAAAGTGGCACATACGATAAAACTAAGGACCTAATGATGGGAGTTTGTCCCGAATTATCGTTGTTGACTCAGTGTAATCACACGGGACTCTACACAGGAAAAAGGGAAACAGGACAGAAAAAGAAAAAGGTGTGATGATAGAAGCAGGGTGGCAGTAATGTGATTACCAGCTGGATGGCACAAATCGATTAACGTGGGTGGCCTCGAGAAACTGACAAAGTCAAAAAAATGGATCTCCCTTAGAGACTTCAGAGGGAGCATAGCCCTGCTTCCACCTTAAATTTAGATCCATTTCTCCATTTCAGACTTCTAACTGTCCGACTGCTAAGATAGTACATTTATGTTGTCCCAAGCCACCAAGTCTGCGGTAATTTGGTACAGTAGGAATAGGAAACTAGTAAAGCCATAGGGTGATTCATTGAAAAAGACTAATAGAATGGATAAACACTGGAAATAATAAAGAAAAAAAAGAGAGAAATTTAAAGTTTCAATAACAGAAATAAATAAAGTGACATAAGCAGATTATGAAAATATTAAAAGAAAATTTAAAGACATTATGAACAAATCTGTGCCAATAAATTTCACAATGTAAATAAATGGGTATTTGTCCTATGAAATTCAACATACCAAAAGTGGCATAAAAATAAGTGGCAAATAAAAATATTTTCCGAGTCCTATAAAAAATAAAATCTCAAAACTATAATTAAAACTATATCTACCTACATTTGGGGGTGATGTCAATCAAAATGATGGAGTAAGCACTTCTAAAATTTTGCTCCTTCATAAAAGCAGCAAAAAAGCTGAAAAGTTGTAAGAATCAATTTTTACAAATCTCTGAAAATTAACCAAAGGCTTGCAGCACGTTGGTGAGTCAAGAAAAATGGCTGAATCTTGATCAGAACATTGACCTTTGTGGTGTTCCCATTCCCTAATCCCGAGTTTAGCAGTAGCTTAAAAAGTAATACTCCAGAAGAACAAAAGTCATTCTATAATAAAGACACCTGCACCTGAATGTTTATAGCAGCACAATTCACAATTGCTAAGATGTGGAAACAACCAAAATGTCCATCAATTCATGAATGAATTAGTAAAATGTGGTATTTGTATACCATGGAGTATTATTCAGCTATAAGAAATAATGGTGATATGGCATCTCTCTGGTTCTCCTGGATAGAGTTGGAACCCATTCTATTAAGTGAAGCATCCCAAGAATGGAAAAATAAGCACCACATGTACTCACCAGCAAATTGGTTTCCCTGATCAACACCTAAGTGCACATTTGGGAATAACACCAATTGGGTATCAGACAGAGGTGGGAGGAGGGGGGAGGGGATGGGTGTATACCTACATGATGAGTGCGATGCACACTGTCTGGGGAATGGATACGCTTGAAGCTCAGACTTGGGGGGATGGGAGGGACATGGGCAATATATCTAACCAGAACTTTTGTACCCCCATAATAAGCTGAAATTAAAAAAAAAAAAAGGAATACTCCTGTCCCCAGTACTAGAGGGAGCATAAGGAAGATAGAGCTGTTTTAAAGCCTTGTTCCCAATAAATTGTTATTATTTGACCTGTCTGGTGGTTCTCTGGAAGACCCCACTCAAAACACTTGTTTTATTTTCAATCACTCAAACTCTCTGGATGCTACAAGCCTCACCCTGCCGGAGGACATGGTGGACTGTTTTGACGTCATCACTGCCTGATGTGACGGAAAGCAATCGCAGCAACAATAATCTAACCAGAAAGCTCAAAATGAAAACCTGAGGAATGAGATATCCACTACAGCTTTAAAAAGGCACATTACATTCCTGGGATTCTAGAAGGCCATGCCCTCGCACAGGGCTTGGCACATGCTCAGGTAAGACCTGAGAAAGACCCATGTTCTCAATTCCTGCTGATCTGAGCCTCTGCACAGTAGAAAGTGAAGGCTAAGGGGACATTGGGAACCTCTCTGAGTATTCAAAGATGTCCCAACACACACACGCACACACACACACACTCTACACACACACACACAGGCTTTCAAAAAAGATGTGGAGATTCATTAGTTCTGAGTGTTTGAAGATTCAATGAAATCTCTGTCCATTAGTAATCTCACCATGAAGCTAACTGATTAGAGATTTCAGTGATTACATATGACAATGATACAGAATAAATTCAGAAAAGTCAACAAACAAACAAAAAACTACACAATGGAATATTGACGTCAGCCATGGCAAAAGAATGAACTACTGATATAGACATGAAGTTATCGTTGGTGAAACTTACGCTATGTTATTAAGGTGAGGTTTGTCAAACTGCCTTGGAGTGGAGTTGAACTAGTCATAGAATGCAGCGTTCATCTTGACTTGGCTGAAGCATTCAAGTCACTCTGTAAATCTGGAATCATGATGTGATTGGAAAGTGGAAATTAAAAAATTGCTAAACTAATGATTTTAGGGTTTGGAAAAGAGATATCTAGGCTTCAAAATCTGAACAGTCCATGCCCTTCTTATCTCTAAAATATTCAGAAAGCTCAACTGACTCCTCTCTTTGATTCACCTCTTGATAGGTTCCATATGTGTTAGCTAAGAAGCATTCATCAGTACTCTTTATTTCCACAGTTATGAGTATCCTACTTTACAGAGACTTTCAATATGTACTCTAGCTAAAACCTGCCATATACCTACATACTGTTGTTTTCCATAACATAATCAGACATCAGAAATATTTCAAGGAGTTTATGTACAATTGTATCTTGTTTGGAGGGATCTTTTGGTTTTTGTTGGTTATAGCAGTTTTGTTTGTTTGGTAAATGTTAAATAAGCCTATCATTAACAAAGTCACTTCAGATTCTTTAAGAATGCACATTACTGCAGCATTAAGACTTGCCTGTTCTCTAATGCATATCTGAGCTTCGTATTTCAGCAACTTACTCAATGAATAATCAGTCAATAGACTTTATTAGTTTGATTCAAGAAATGATTTTGTCTAGTTAAGAGAATGTGGCTAGATTATGTGCTACCATAAGATAAATTTAAAATTGTATCTTAGATAAGTTGTAAGAATGCCTTATGATGCTGAAATAATAAGATTCCCTTATAATTTCTGCTCTTTCAGTTCTTCAACTATATAAAACATCATGGTAAACATAAATGAAATAGGTAAGTGATTGATACATAACATGAATAGAATAACTTATTTCTAGCAGTAGTACCCTAAGTTAATATAATAATGATCTTAGTTATATGGTTTTCCAAGTAAAAATTATGCCCATCATTAAGAATGATCTGACCTAACATAAAAATGACACTAACAAATCAGGCCCTTTTTGATATATCCTCTATCCTGTTATTGTCCAATACATTTATTTTTACTCTGATACTCCCTTCTCATGGTTGAAAATGACCACTGAAGCAATTAAAACTCTAAAAGATTAAATTGAACTAACGGCGAAAAAGAAAGTTCTGTCTGTGAAGAAATTCTTACTAACAATTATAGCAATTATATTTAACACATTAAATATTGATTTTGCATATTAAATGTTTCTAAACATCTCCAAGCACATCCCCTCAGTTTTTGTTTTAAAGACCTTTAGAAACATGAAGTATTTTCCATTATACCTAATAGGAGCCCAGGTTAGGGGAGCTCAGAATTTGAAATATTCACAAATGTGTAGCAATTCTTACATTCAGGAGATACACAATGTCTGCATGACATTCGCCTACACACTTTTCGTTAAACGTTAGAATTTGGTTCCTCATGTAGCAGATCTGGTGTTCTTTATGGTTTAAACTATGGAAGTAGTTAGAATCATCATTATTAATTTTCCTCTTTTAAATTCTATTTAATTCTCTGAATTTGCCCAGGATACTCTTTCCTTAACAGTTTCCATTTTTTATGTTAAACTTCTAATTTCTCATAAACACATTTATATTCTTAATTATTCTAAAGCATGCTATCTAATTAAATATGCTAAATATCTAAAATAATCATCTGCTTTTGGAAATCTGGTCATGCTTTTCTTTGCAGCTTTTAAGGACGAGGCCCTAGGGATCCTTCATTCCCATTCTTCCCCTTCTCCTCCTTCCCAGACTCAGCAGCATTGAATCATCCCAGCAGACATCTATATATATAATTTACATAAAGTTTATGCTATGAATTTGGGTCTGCAAGATTTGTTACTTTCTTAAAAATTGATTACTTTTGTCTCAGAGTCCAGTTTGGCTAAGATTTCCAACATTATTGAGATCCTTTCGCTTTCTGACATTGGCAGAAGAATCCCCACAAGCAGAGGAAATTCCAACCTTCAATCTACTATGGCCCTCATAACACCTTTGTGATCACCCAGCAGTAACGGGACAGACTTCCTACAAAAATAATGTGTTTGGATGTAAAGACTGATTACACTGCAAATGCACTGTGAGGAGATGGACAGGTTCATGACTCATGTAATGAGGTTTTCTGGGGAGTGCAGGGCAGGCTTTCTGAGTGGGTACAACAGTGGCTGCAGAGATTGGGCGAAGGGAGCTGGCTTGGAGTTTCAAGGTGGTTAGGGGTGGAAATGAGCTGGGAGTTCCTGCACCTGGCTCAAGCCTTGAGCAGTTTGAAATTCCAGGTGGCACAAAAGGAAGGAGCACTTGGGATTTCTCATCAGTTTGCCCAGGTGTGTGGCAGAAGCAAAAGGGACTGGTGGAACTTGAAAGCTTTCAGAGATCAAACATCAACATTGGAGTCAGACTCTACTAAAATCCTCATTGTCAAAACCTGCTGAGCTGTTATTACAGAGGACATTTGCTTTTGACCTATAATTTCAGTCTTGTTTCCTATGGTCCTTTGTTTAACAAAGAGCAAATTCCTCTTTGAGGTCTTGCCACCTCCTCAGGGTCCTTCCAAGAAGCTAGTTATGGTAGGTAAATAATACACATGTGACATGTGAATTCTGTACCTATTTTCCTTAGGGATTGTCCACTGTGTCCATCTAAAAAAAAGAACTAAGGTGAATGTGTATAGATGAGAGTTTAATTGGACAAAATTTGAGCATTGAAACCTTGGAAATATACTTCCAAACTAAGTTTGAGAGGTTTTTTGTTTGTTTGTTTTAGAGACGGGGTCTCACTGTGATGCCCAGGGTGGAGTGCAGTGATGCAATCACAGCTCACCACAACCTCAAATTCCTGGGCTCAAGTGACCCTCCCTCCTCAGCCTCCCGAGTACCTGGGACTACAGGCATGTGGCCACCAATCCCAGCTTTTTTTTTTTTTTTTTTTTTTTTGTAGAGATGAGGTCTTGCTATGTTGCTCAGGCTTGTTTCAAACTCCTGGCCTCAAGTGATCCTCCCACCTAGGTCTCCTAAAGTGCTGGGATTACAGGCGTAAGCCACCACACCTGGTCTACAAGTAGATTTTTAAGGACAAAATGAGGAGGTATAGCAATGTGGTCTTAGCCTCTTTACACATAAACACTGTTAACAGAGATAAGCTAACAGATGATTGGCTAAAGGCTACAGCACTTCTTGGAATAGTCGTTATTAGTGTGTGGTTAGGCCAGTTGCTGAAATTATTCACATAAAGAAGATGTGTCAGGGAAGTCCAGGGGAGTAACTGGGACCTTATGCCCCCTTCCCTAAAACCATTTTAATTTACTTAACTTCTGCACGTACAATTTTATTCTCATTTCCTCCTGTTGATCAAGATCTTTCTTCTGGAAAGCACTGGTGGTCAATGGATTGTTTTCAGAGTCCCTGGCCCTGGGAAGGCTCACTCCCAGAGAGTCATGTTCCTCATAAGGGAGTAGGAGACAGCTAGGACTGGTAAGGTCCTAGGGAAAACTAGAGACAGGCTAGAAGTCACAGGCCTTAACTTACATTGTTTCAGTCATATATTGAATCAACTCTAGTTGTTGGGTAATTATGACTTTAGTTTTTGTGGCTAATTTCAAACGTGTAGAAACACAAATCATGAAAAGTTTGAAAGTGACAAAAAATGCAAGAATGATTATAAGAATGAGACCAAAAATTTTGTAATCTTTACCTTAGAAAAGCTCCTACTCCCGGGGCCAGCCAGCTGAATATATCAGAGAACTTCAAATTAAGCCATTCTCAATGAATTAAGAATGTCTCTTAAGGGATTTTGCTAGCTTTATAAATTTGTAAATTGCTAATTCCACTTGTGCAGACATGTTAATCCAGATGCAACAAGAGGTATTTGCAACAGCACAAACACCCCCTTTTACTACAAAGAGGTAATCCATTGTAATGTGCTTGTCAAGGACAACCCAGGCTAAAGAATCAAGTGACCTTTGTCGGGCCTTGATGGCCCTTGCTGTGGACCAGGAAATTCAATTTACTGTGTGGATTAAATATCTCATCATAACATCAGGATCGGCTGCTGCAAATCCCCAGAAAGTAATCCTGAGATACCAGTTAAATTGATTCCCTGAGTGTCCAGCTATAAGGTCACATCTTTGCTAATATCTGCAAGAATTTTCCAGATTAGAATCCTAATCTGGATAATCCTCTATTATACATAGGGCTTTTTTTTGCCCTTTTATGTTGATTGGATTGGTAGAGAGGCTTAGGGTTACTGGATATCAAAAGGGGTTGTGACTTGGTCCAACAAGCACATTTTACCCATTCTCCAGCTATCTAAACACTTGTAAACCAAAGGTAACCATTATAGCCACATACAAAGATGTATCCTAGGTGTGTGCATAGGAGTCTGGAGAGATTTTTGAAATTAAATTGTTGATTCTTAGGGAGAAAAATGAGGATGAAACTGAATCAGGAGTTGGTATGAGGGAGACTCCATGGATGATGAGTAGTATTAAGATTGAAAACCTTGAGTTGGGTGGGAATCTCTTTTAGGTATATTGGAGCAGTTCCCTGCTTTTGGCATAGAGAGGTGGAATAATTGGCATAAGACTCATTGTAACAATCTTGTTACAAAAAAAAAATGATAGGTGGTTAGAAATGTGGCTAGTGTTGATCTTACAGGTGGTAACAATTTGATTATTTCTAAGAGTAATGTTTTTTGTATATTGTATGTGCTGATGGATGGGTTGCAGGTGACATCTTCCTTTTTGAAGTAAGACTTATCTCTGTGTGTGTGTGTGTGTGTGCATGTGTGTGTAGAGAGAGAGAGAGAGAGAGAGAGGGACTCAACATGAAGCATGGTGTCTTTGTTATCCAGGGAAAAGTATGGACTCTATAGGTGATGCTTATATCCTTATGATGTGTCACAGTGAAGTTGAGAACTGTCGTGAAGGTAGTAACAGGAGTTACAATAGGAACTGAGTTACTGTACGGCTAAGACCACTGGAGAGAGAATCATGGCAAATCCAGGATTCTGAGAGGTTCCCATTGGAGGCTGCTACCTGAGAGAGCTGGACCAAAGTATGATGTTCCCAGGATAGTGACAATGTAAAAAGGGAGAGGGTAGGGAGAAAATATAGTGAGACATTTGCATAGTTTAAGCAAAGTGATAAGCCCTAAAATTTGGCAACAGGCTAAAAGCACAAATATTCCTCAAATTAGAAACAAGAATACAAATATTTCAGCAACGTGACTTGTGCGTTTCTGACAGGTCAGGTCTGGCATCTTGGGAGTGATCTCTACCCAGATGTCGATTTTCTCTTGTCCTCACTGGAAAGCTGATACAGTTAGTTACAGGTTAGGCTTAATTGGAGGACCCCAGTGACATAAGACATGCATCCAGGTGGATTTGCCTTTTTAAAATGAGAAACATGAATCCATGAGTCAACACCCTAGAGCTTAGATTAGTTGGAAGTACCTGATAGGGTCCCTTCCATTGAGGTTGAAGGAAATCCTTTATTTGGTGATGTTTTCAGTACATAAAATCCAGACTGTAGATCATGATCCAGTTGATCTTTGTCTCTAGGGAATATGCTATAAAAATAATCTTTGACCAATTTATTACTTTTAGCAAATGTTAAATAAGTTTTTGGCAATAGGGAAGAATTTCTCCTTTTAATAACATTGGTTTGTATGTCCCTTCATCGAGGCATATATATCTTCCTGTTATTATTTTAAAAGGAGAAAGTTGATATTTTCCAAAGAGAGTAGATCTTAGAATGAGCAACAGCAGTGAAAGAGCCTTTTTCCATGGAATGCAAAATGCTTCAGTTGATTTTGACAGTTGGGATTTTATTATCCTGTTGGTTTGCTCCACCAAACCAAAGGATTGGGGACTGTATGCACAGAGGATAGGTTGACATATTGGCTATAGATTGCAAAGAATTTGAATCACTTTGCCGGTTAAACACATACTCCAGTCACTGGAGCCCAGAAGGAACTCCACAAAAAGGGATGATCTGTTGTGGAAAATAAAATTGCAAATATCTGCACTGATAACAGATATGCACCAGTAACACTTTTCCTACAGCTTGGGCCTTGTCTGCACTGATAACAGATATGCACCAGTAACACTTTTCCTACAGCTTGGGCCTTGTCTCTGTGGCATGGTAATGCTTCAATAGAATGCAAAACTTACAGACACTAACTAAAACATAGTTGTATCCTTGAGATGGTGGCAGTTGGATGAAGTCCAGTTGCCCTATCTCAAAAGGCCCTGTTAGTAAATGGAGTGGTTTCCCAGGATCATGTTTAGGGTGAATTGTAATGGTTTCCAATCACACTGTTTTCCCCATGCTGCCATTTTATCTGGATTCCAGTGGGTTCACTCATGGACCTATGATAAAAAGGATCACTGAAGTTGCAGGGAAAGCATTGGTCTATCATTTGGTTCACACCACAAACCTGTTTCAGGGGAGAATATCCTGCTCTTGTTTTTCCTTCTGTTCCTTTTTAGGAGCCTTGTGCTGTTCCCCTTCAACAGGGCTCCACATGGGGTGTGTACTTGCCAAGGCATTCCATGGATGAAGCTTAGGATACAAATGTTCCTTAGTGTGTATTTTGGCCACACTATCAGTGAAATTATTGCCCCTACTTTTAGGAGTGTTTAATTAACAGCGTCCAGGACTTTTTATAATGTCTAACAGTATAGGCCTTTGAACAGCCTCTAAGAGGTCAGTGGCTTCTTGGCCATTCTTGGTGGATTTCTCTGAAAAGGTAAAAAATCCACACCATTTCCATATCAGCCCCCAAATCAGGTGTTACTGGTGCATATCTGTTATCAGTGCAGATATTTGCAATTTTATTTTCCACAATTGACATGCTCTATCTAGTTAGGGAAATCAGTTCTGCTTGCTGAGCTGATTTTGTTTGTGAAAGAGAGTTGTCTTCTGTGATTTCAGCCAACAAGACAATAGCATAGTCCACGTGGTATTTTCCTGATTGGTCCCTAATATATGAACCATCTGTAAACCAAATTATACCAGCATTGTCTACAGGGGTCTCTCATAAGTCCTTTCTGGGCATAAGGAGTTGATCAGTCCAGGCAACACAGTACTGGGGTGCTCTGGGGGAGGATAATGGCAGCAGGGAGGCAGGGTTAAGGTTGTTGCAATGAGAAATGGTAATTTTACGTGACAACAAGAGGAGAACTTCATATGAAGTGACTCTGCTGAAAGAAAAATGCTGAGTGTGGTGAGAAGTTAGCAGAGTTTCCACAGAGCAGCTAACACAAATGATGAGGGAGAAACCCACAATAAATTCTTCTATTGCCTTCAGGAGCATGCAAGTAGCTGCCTCATGCAGCTCACTGCCCTCATGCAGGGTGGTAAAGTCTTGGCTACTCTGTATGTTGGCTGTAGTAAACTAAAGGTCTATTATGGTCCCATGTTTTTCAGTTAGGATCCTCAGAGCATTTCCCTTATCATCATGTACAAATAAGGAAAAAGGGAGGTAATAATTAGAGTGCCCTAGGGTGGGAGCAGTCATAAGATTATCCTTAACGCTTTGTATAGCTGGTGGTTCTTTTGGGGTCCACGCAAAAGGATCTGGTTAGTTTTCCTTTAGCAAGACATATACGGGCTGAGCCACTAAAGAAAAAATGGGTATCCGATTTTGACAATATCCAGCCAGACCTAGAAACTCTCAGAGTCGGTTTTTGTTAGAAGGTTCAGAGAAGGTCAGAATTCCTTTGATTCTGTCTGGATTTATTAGCAACCCATCTTTGGAAGTCAAATCTCCTAGGTATTTTAAGTGGTTTTGGCAGAATTGAAGTTTTTCTTTAGAGAGCGTGTGTCCCTTTAGGGCCAAATGCTTTAGTAGATATACACTGTCATTTCTAGAATCCAGTAAGCTCAGAGAACAGAGAAGGATGTTGTCTACATATTTTATAAGAGTAGAGCCTCCTGAGAAGTCCAGATCAGCTAGGTCAGATCTCAACATCTGGGAAAAGTAAGTTGGGCTTTCAATGTATCTTTGGAGTGTGACCATCCAGGTATGCTGCCAAGTGAAAGCAAATAGGGATTTGCTGTCTGTGTCCACTAGAATACTAAAGAAAGCACTAAATAGGTCAACAACAGTAAATGCCTTATTCCTAGTGGAGACTGCTGATAAGAGGGTGTGGAGGGTGGGTACCATAGGATGCCTTAGAAATACAATACTGTATATTGTCCTCAAATCTTGTACAAAACACCAATTATTTCTTTCTTTCTTTTCTTTAATATAGAGACTGTGTCTGGCTCTTGCTCAGGCTGGTCTTGAACTCCTGAGCTCAAGTGATCCTCCCACCTCGGCCTCCCTGAGTGCTAGGATTACAGGCATGAACCACCATGCCCGGCCCAATTATCTCTATTTGATTTTCTAACTGGAAGAATTGGAGTATTATAGAGGCTAATACAGAGGATAACTAGGCCCATTTTTATATAATCCATTACTATGGGCTTTCAGTTACAGGCTTCAGTTGTATCTGGTTTTAGGGGGTATTGTCTTATGTTAGGTAAAGGTTTAGGTGGATTTACTTCAACCTTAATGAGAGTGGCTGAAATTATTTTTCCAATGGGGATGAGTGTGACTATAAATGGTCTGGTAGTGACTGTACTAGGTTTTCAATACCATCCACTGGTTCTGAAATGTTTTGTTGGATTTGTACAGTAACATTTCCAGTGTCTGCACTCTTAATTTCTGTGGTTGGGTTTCCTATCTCTGTGCCTTACGCTCCATGTTCAGAAACATTTCTCCCTTTTGGAAGAAGACAATTCACCCACTGGAAATTTCTAAAAATTCTCCTGAGAAGGTGTATGGGATCTGAGGGAACAAGCAAAAGGTATCATGGCCAGTAAGTGGCTTGGATTGCAATTCTAAAGTTTGGAACTTACAGATGGTCTTAGGTTGTTTAGATACTGCCACTATTTGAACAGTTTTGTTACTCTGAGGAAGAGGGCAGTATTAAGGTGGTGGAGTTGAGAACAGAGAAAATGGCCCCCAGCATCAATGAGGGCCCAAGTCTGCTCTCCATTTATTAACATATATATTAATAGTTCTCCTTTTATTAGTAAGAAGAAATGGAAAAGCTCCTTTGGATCTTTACAGCAGCCCTATTCTTCCTTGAGAGACTGTTTTTGTTGGAGTTTCCATTTGCATTTTTGGCAATCCTTCTTGAAGTGGTCAGGTTTTCTGTAATAAAAGCAGACCTCTTGATGGTCCATAGGGGTGGCAGCTGGAGCTGTAAACTCGGGACCTTTGAAGTCTTATTTTTCTCCTTCTTTGGAGAGTTTTGGAGAGTTGCTCAGCTATATTGACAAGGTCATGCATTTGGGTTGTGGCCCAACTGATTTGGTGCAGTTTGACTAAGTGACTAAGTCTTCATCTATTAAGAAAGATAGAGTTTAAAAGGGTATCATTTTGATAATTTCAAAGATTGAGATTTGGTGGAGGTGTTGTGACTGTCTCAAATTATTTAGTGTCCTAATGGGCCAGAAGGAGCAAGTGCCTCTCTCATGAATTCGGGGAACGGAATCTAAGAGAGACTGGTCATGGGTGAAATAAGTCAGGTTTCCGAAATAAGAAGTCACAATGAAACAAGACCTCAGCCAAAAACAAAAGTAAACTGCTGACTCAAGACCTATGTGTTGGTGGAAAACTTTTGATCTCCTGCTTTACATAGGAAAATAAGAGACAGAAACCCTCATTCTGAGAGAGACAAAAGACAAATAGCCCAAATAAAATCTAGATTTCAACCAAAGAAAGGGAGGTCCAGATTCAGGAGGACTCCCCTGCAACACCCGATGGAACTTCTGAGGATGAAGAACCCAGTGGCTTTGTGCTGGTCCCAAGTGCCACTTTCAGAGAGAAACACAAGGTGGTCGGGTGGGGGTGGGGAGTCACTCTGAATCCTGCCAATTACGTCAGTGCATAGACTTGAAAGAAAGAGCAGAGGCAAATGTAGACAGATAAAGAGATTATTTGGGTGAAATTTGAGGATTGCAACCCAAGAAATACACTTCCAAGCTAAGTTCCAGAAGTGCTTTGAGTTGGCCAGTTGCAAACAGATTTTTAAGGACAAAATGAGGGGGTATAGCAAGGCGGCCTCAGCCTTTTCCGTAGAAATACTATTTGTTAACAGAGATAAGCTAACACACGATTGGATGAAGGCTACAGCGCTTTCAGCATAGACGTTACCAGTGTGTCGCTAGGTCAGTTCCTGGAACTGTTCACAGAAGCTGGAAGGTTAAGGAAATTTGAGGAGTAACTGCAGGCTCAGGCCCACGCCCCTTTGGCCACTGTAATTTAGTTAACCTCTGTTTGTCTGATCTTGTTACTAACTGTCACCTGCAGTTCTTCAAGGCTCTTTGCCTTCTCCTCCTCCTTCTGAAAAAATCTAATTCAATCTCTTCACTAAACTTGACTTCCACAAAAAGAAAAGGAGAGGGCTTGTTTTCCTGTCTTTCCTGTCCTAGACCCTACTTTCCCTGAGACAAAGAAGCACGATGAGAATGGCTGCTTGGTTGGAAAAAAGAATGGAAAGTGAAGGGGGAAAGCAGCATAAACAGCTTAACAGCTCTACCCCCGGCCAGCCCCACACGCTGACCTGCAGACATCCTGGGCACCGGGGGACCGGCCTGCACTCCGGTTCCGCATCCGCTCCCGTCGGTCTAGCACGGGACTGGGCTGCTCCTCCGCCGTCCTCGGGCTTCTCACCGAAAACAAAGTGAGGCTTGAAGATTTCCACCCAGGTCTTTCTCACTCACAAATGCCCACGTGCCATCCGAGTTTAATTCCTGGATGCAGATCCTAAGAGGTTAGCCCCCCTTTCCCTTTTAGGATGGCCGTTTCCGTCTCTTTCCACGGAGTGTGGATGTTCTTCTTATCAAACTTATATTTGTACCTGAAGCCCTTTGCCTGTAGTGCTAATTACCACAAGGAAAACAGCAGAGGTTAGGACAAACGGCACACACAGAAAAGTTACCAAGGTTAGAAATGTCTTATGGTCTTTGTCTATAGCTATTGCTTCTCTTAGATGTTGGCAACTAAAAGCTGTTGCAGACTCCTTTCCTTTCCATTATTTCTCAGGGCAGGAGCTTATCAGTCATTCTCCCCTCCCTGTGACTTTGATGAGGGCTGTGTGCTCACTTAATCATATGGCTAGGATTGGAAGATGAAATTTAACTACAGCAGCCAACAGAAAGAAAAGGAGGAAAAGAAGGAAGGAAAAAAGAAAGGCAGGGAGGGAGGAAGGAAAGACAGAGAGCGAGGGAGAGGAGGAAGGAGGGAGGGAGCCAGTTGGTTGTCCCTGCGCCATGGGTAAGCCACCTCTAGCTCCAGGGCCGAACGGATTCCAGGACCCTCTGGCCGGCTTGGGCGTGAACCCTCCAGGAATTTCCCTGGAGGTGGTTTGACCTCCACCATTGTGATGGCTCCGGAAAGTCTATGATAAATACATAAGGAATAGCCGTCACACTAAAAGAATTTTTAAGAATCAGTCTCTAAATAGAAAGTTTTACTTTGTTCTCCCACTTCATGCCTGTCACCTTGTGCTGTGTTATTTTAAGATTGTAAGTTAATAGTGTCCACAGTTACCATATAATAGAGAAAAATAAGCCTCTATAAATTATAGCAATCAGAAAACATGACAAAGAGACACGTTTTTGCTGATAGTTGAAAAAGTTACTTAAGTGCTATACAAGCTATTTAGCATTTGAAAAGACAGAACATTCTCCCCTACTTTTCCACAAATATTTTGGAACTACAGCCTCCAATTGTCAATCTTAGTGCTTCGTGTTTGTTTCTCTTTCACTAGACTTTTGTGTTCTCAGAGAATGCTGAAGACAGTCCAGTTATAAAGGGGGATAGGTAAAGGAATAGAAAATGTGTTTAATTTTTGAAAATATGTTAGTTTACTTTCTTTTTTTATAGAAGCCCTTTATTTGGGGATTTTACAAGGATCTTTCTGTTACTGATCTCAAATTTCATTCCAATGTGGTCAGAGAACGTCTCTTGTTTGACTTGAATCATTTTTAATTTATTGAGACTTGTTGATGGCCCAGAATATATCTTGGTAAGTGTTCTATGTGCACTTTGAAAAGAATGTGTATTTTGCTGCTGTTGGAAGGAGTGTTCTATAAATGTCAATGATGTTAAGTTGGTTAATAGTGTTGTTCAAATCTACTATGTCCTTGATAATACTGACTATTTATTCTATCAATTATTGAGAGAGGTTTATTGAAATCTCCAACTATAATTGTGGATTTGTCTATATCTTCTTACGGTTCTATCAGTTTTGCTTCATGCATTTTGAAACTCTGTTTTTAGGTTATAAATGTTAAGGATTTTTATAACTTCTTGACTTTTATCTCTGAAATTTACTTTGTCCAATATTAATAGTAATTCTTACTTTTTGACTAACATTAGCATGATACATCTTTTCTATTCTTTTACTTTCACCTATTAGTGTCTTTATATTTGAAGTGCATTTCCTTTTTTTTTTTCTTTTTTCTTTTGCAACAAACATTGCCTGATAATGAAGTGCATTTCTCATAGGGACCATTGAGTTTGATCTTGCTTTTTTATCCAATATGGCAATAGCTGCCTTTTAGTTTATTTATCTATTTATATATTTATTTCAAAATATTAAGGGAGTACTAGTGTTTTTGGTTACATAGATTGTTATTGTAATGCTTGAGTCCTGGCTATAGGTGTGCCCATCACCGAAATAGTGTTCATAGTACTCATTAGGTTAGTTTATTCCCCTCCCCTACCCACCGCCCCACCCCCTGTTGCTTTCCACTAAGTTTTACTTCCCTCTGTGCACATGTGTGCTCATTGGTTAGCTCCAATTTAATAGTGACTATATGTGGTGTTTGTTTTTCCATTCTTGAGATACTTCACTTAAGAGAATGGTCTCCAGTTCCATCCAGATTGTTAAAAAAGGTATTAATTCATCTTTTTAATGGCTGGGTGGTACTCCATGGTGTACATATACCACATTTTCTTTATCCACTCAGGAACTGGTGGGCACTTAGGTTGATTCCACATCTTTGTGGTTGTGAATTTTGCTGTGATAAACATTCAAGTGCAGGTGTCTTTTGGATAAAATGATGTCTTTTCCTTTGGATAGATACCCAGTAGGGGGATTGGTGGATTGAATGGTAAGTCTATTTTTATTTCTGTGAGGAATCTCCATACTGTTTTCTTAGAGGTTGTCCTAGTGTGCAGTCCCACCAACAGCGTACAAGCATTCCTTTCTTTTTTGACCCTTATCACATTTCCTCGGCCTCTCATGCTGGCTTCACCTCCTCTCTCAATTCCAGAGTTTCAGTTCTGGCTAACAAATCTTTACTTTTTTGAGGCCTTCCTCAATTTCTTCAAGTGAAGACTGCCACTCCACTCTGTACCACTGTGACATTCACCTTCTTACATTTTCCTAGGAAATTAGGCATTTTGCTTCATCACTTAGTCATTTATTTCATTGACTAGAAAGTATTCACTTAACAACAAGAACATACTCATATTTCCATGAATATCCCTTTATATTATGGCAATAACATATTAGTTCTATATATAATATTCTAGTAAAAGATTTAAAAATTTTAATTAAGAAAAATTGAAATCTAGATCACTCAACATATATTAGTCTTAGGGTAATCACCCTCCTTTATTTTTTTTAGTCCTTATTTTCCCCCCTACAAGTATGCATTTCACATATTCGTTTAAACAAGCTGTTCTTAAATAATTGAGGATTAGCTGGTTTGTTTTGTTTTCATATTTGACTTTTGTCTTACTGTGTTGAAATGAGCTACTACTTTGAAAACAGTAGTATTTAATTTCTTGTCCTATAATTGTTATGCTAAAATCAGTAAATGATATTGATTGTAATTTAAATAATAATTTAATAACAAAATAGTAATTTAAATAGCATTTGCCAAAGTAATATGGTTTCTTCTAGTGTCCATATGTAACAATAATGATTTGTCATTTAAATGGAAAATAGAATTTAAAATATTTTTCCAAGTTTCTGAGGATTAACTATGCCATATGATTAATTAGAAGCACCATTAACAATATAACTATTCATTTTATCAAATATTTTATAATGGCTTATGCACTTTACCTTTTAAATTTTTTATCATTACAAAGAAAATGACAAAGATTGAACTTTCCTTCAGTTGTTCTTCCAGGAAGATCCAAGCACTGACACTGACAAGCTTTCTCTGCTAGCTAATAAATTCTTCCCTTCAGGAGAGAATTCTGTAGCCAATTTTTTATGAAGTTTTTATGATTTTAAAATAAATGTTTTTGTACAAATAAATTTGAAATTTTGGAACAATTTGAACAACTAAATAATAATATTAATTTATTGTTATTCAGAAAGTCCAAGTATGCACCACAGGTTTAGAAATGTTTGAGTTTTAATGAGTCAGAAACTACAGTGTAGAATAGGCCAGTATATTAATCGATAGTCTCAATATATGGCCATTTTCTAATAGTCTACCCAATTTTTAAATCATTTGTAGCTGGTAAATAAAGGATTGATAACATCTTCTGTCTCAGCTGTGGCTCTACATACATCTACGTTTCCTATGCACCTGGGAGTTGAGCTTGCTCAGATTGTTGGGGTATCAGGGTGGGTTTAAAATGGAGTTGCACCTTCTACCACTTTTTTTTTCCTTTAAAGACCTCTGTTAAAAGGAAGTCTCACACTCAAACTATTAATGAGCAAATATACAATAAATATGGCTTTATCAGGCAGTGTGGACAGTAATTGCTCCGGAATCTTGGGGTATAGATCTCCTTCCTCAGCAGGCAGAGAATGGCTCAGTGTCCACTTTACTGTACTCACACTGCCAGTGGGGACCCCAGGCTGGCCTGCCGCATGGAGGGGACGCATTCACCGCCCTTGGCACGGGGACCAGAGGAGTCACGGGGAGGTTGCCACGAATGGCTGAAGATGGAGTCACTCACCTTCCTCCACCTGAGAAGTGAGGGCCCAGGAAGGCTCTGGACTCTGGGCAGTGGAGCCCGGGGCAGGAGGCAACACAGAGGGCCCTGGGCATGTTAGACCTCGCAGTCTCCTGGATAGGTGAGGGGTTTATAAACCTTCTAGCACCAGACAGACTACCCCGCTAATGAGGCTTCAGGGTTTCTCCTTTTATCTGCTCCTTTCAAGGCCCTGGGAGGCACCACAGTAATTGTTCCTACTTTTGCATATATAATTTGCACAGGTAAGACATTTTAACTGCAATTCTTTAAGACCACTCTGCCCCTTACATTCTTGGCATTGCAGTAGGTGTGGGCATTTGGGGGACTACTATTTTGTGGTTTGTAGTTGCATTCTCAAGTCTTTGCTTGCTGGGCAGAGGAGAAATGAGCTCCAGGAATACGCCCCTACCCCCTGTGGATCACCTGGGTCGGCAGCAAGTGAGGGTAGGGCACTGCAAGTATGTGGCAAAGGATGGGAAACAAGATTTGAAAACTACAGGCATGGATTCTAATACATAGGAATTTCTTCCAACTCTTAGAGCACATATACAAAAGAAATTTGGTGGAGGTTTTTAACACAGCCCTAAATATTTACATACCAATAGGAGCTGTGTGGTTGGGGAAAAAAGTACCAAACTATCAATAATATTTTTTTGATTTTATTTTTTTAATTGACAAATAATAATTGTACATATTCATGGGGTACATAGTAGTGTTTTGAAACATAATGTACAGTGATCAGATCAGGGTAATTAGCAAATCCATCATCTCAAATATTTTTGAACAACCATTCTAGAGAAAGACTGAATTATCTTCTATTTTCCTGACAAAAGAACTATATTTCAAAATAATTGCATATGAAGTAACAATCAAAAAGTGTGCACCTAAAATGAGGAAAAATATAAAAATATTTCAAGTAATTTATCAACGAAATACGTTATTTGTCTGGACTCTGTGATTTATGTAGTACTTGTCAAGTTTCTAAATTTTTAATTCATTGTGATATCTTTTCTCTTTCTAAGTTAATACTTATTTTTATACTTAAGATTTTTGTCCATGTAATGTTGTGTTCTTTTTCTTAAGGATATCATCTAAACTTCCTAAATGTTAGCCAGGAAAACTGGATGGTTTGGAGTAGAAATATGAGGATGATAAAAATGAAATCTTTTTTGATATTTTTTTTTGTTGGTGATGATGATAATAATGACCACAATCATGAATGATTAGGAAGACAGATATGGGGAGTGAGGAGAATTCTGGAAAGTTTTCAAGACCCCATTAGAAGGATGGGTGAAATTTTTCAGGGAAGTACATGGTAGACATAGAAGCACTTGGTCCTTAGCCATAACTGCACAGGACATAGAGCCTGCAAAATGCATGCATTTATTAGGAATGGAAATTAATCAGGTGATACTGGAAGCTGGA
>CM052437.1:100642612-100669364 GCA_028533085.1 Varecia variegata
GGGACTTTTTGATAAAAGCCATTCTCACTGGAGTTAAGTGATATCTCATTGTGGTTTTGATTTGCATTTCCCTGATGATTAGAGATGTTGAGCATTTTTTCATACGTTTGTTGGCCATTCTTCTGTCTTCTTTTGAAAAGTTTCTGTTCATGTCCTTTGCCCACTTTTTGATACGGTTGTTTGATTTTTTTCTTGGAGATTTTCCTGAGTTCTATATAGATTCTAGTTATCAGCCCTTTATCGGATGTGTAACATGGGAATATTTTCTCCCATTCTGTAGGTTGTCTGTTTGCTCTCATGATAGTTTGCTTCACTGTGCAGAAGCTTTTTAATTTGATGAGGTTCCATTTATTTATTTTTGTTGTTGCTGTGATTGCCTTTGGGGTCTTCTTCATAAATTCTTTGCCTAGGCCAATGTCTGTAAGAGTTTTTCCAATATTTTCTTCTAGAATTCTTACAGTTTCACACCTTAGGGTTAAGTCTGTTATCCACTGTGAGTTGATTTTTGTGAGAGGTGAAAGGAGAGGATCCTGTTTCAGTTTTCTACAGGTAGCTATCCAGTTTTCCCAGCACCATTTATTGAATAAGGATTCTTTTCCCCAGTGTATGTTTTTGTCTGCTTTGTCGAAGATCAGATGGCTGTATGAGGATGGCTTTATATCTGGGTTCTCAGTTCTGTTCCATTGGCCTATGTCTCTGTTCTTGTGCTAGTACCATGCTGTTTGAGTTACTATAGCCTTGTAGTATAGCTTGAAGTCTGGTAAATTGATGCCTCTCAACTTGTTCTTTTTGCTTATGATAGCTTTTGCTGTACGGGGTCTTCTCTGGTTCCATACAAAGCTTAGAATTATTTTTTCTAGATCTCTGAAAAATGATGTTGGTATTTTGATGGGAATTGCATTGCATCTGTAGGTCAGTTTGGGTAGTAATACATTTTAACAATGTTGATTCTGCCAATCCATGAGCATGGTATGGTTTTCCATCTGTTTATATCCTCTGCTATTTCCTTCCTCAGTGTTTCATAGTTCTCCCTGTAGAGTCTTTCACCTCCTTAGTTTAATATATTCCTAGGTATCTTATTTTCTTTGTTGCTATTTTGAAGGGTATTGAGTCTTTGATTTGGTCGTCAGTTTGACTGTTGTTGGTGTGTAAGAATGCTACTGATTTGTGTACCTTGATGTTTTAGAATTGATAATGACATTCAGATATACAAGCACTTGTAGTTTTGATTTCAAGTGGGGCACACTACTTGGATTAGGTTAGTGCAGGGGTTCATTGCTTAGTCACCTCCACTTTATTCTCTTACATCAGATATCTGGGGTCAAGTCAACAATTCCATTCTTGAATTTCTCTCCTGAGCTTCATAAAGGAATTCCATAGTGGCAAACTATCTGTTGCAAGCATGAATAATTTGAAAATGAATTTTGAACCATAACTAATTTTTCCTCATGATATAAAGGAAGTAAAGCTGCATATTTGTCTTTGTTTGGTGATTTCGTGTGTTTTTCTCAATAAAGAAAATGAATTATCAGCACACATAGGTACTTCCTTACCTTTAGGGAACATCTCTTCCTCTGTTTTTTGATATTTTCTTTATGTAGCTTTGCTTTTTGAACAGTTCTAGAGTAAAAACTTTCTCAAGTAGTTAAAGATTTTCAGTATTTAGGGAGCCCATTGACTCAGATTTTGTATTCTAAATAGAGAGGCCCTGGAGATGCATCACATCCAGCTCTGCTCTTCACCTCATACTGTGCACTGAGTTCTAAGTTCACCCATCTTATTTCAGGTTTTACCATTAGCTTGAACAAGGTAGCATAACAAGGTGCTAACAAGGTAGCATATTTGAATGTTATGATTTACAAAAATGGCAGTATCATATGACCCAATACTCTCTCCTAAAATGTTAATAAGACCACAGTGCACCTCTGTCTGGACGGCTTCTCTGCACACTAGTTTTACCTAGTTAACCTTTTACCTAGTTAATTCCTATGCCCCATCCAGTTTGGCCATTATGTCATCATGGAAGCCATTACCAAGTCTAGGGAAGCTCCTTTCTCACACACCAATTGCTTCCTCCAATCACCTGCTGTGACTATTTGATACACAAATTCCTCTTTCAGCTGACTGTGAAATCTATGACATTAGGGACAAGGCTCATTTGTTCAGTCTCAAATCTAGCCATCAGATTTGGTATGTGGTTTAAGGTAAGTGATGTATAAAATTGTAATACAAATTGAAAAAATTTAAAGGATAGATAAAAGTTTCAGCCTACAGGAATATAAAGCATACATTTAATAAGGGACGGCACCCAGGAATAATTTGCATATTATAATTCCAAGTGTCAAGAATTTTCTTTGGTATAGTATATAAAGACTACTCAAATATGTTATGAAATAGATTTTTGTTCCTTGGGATCCTATAAAACAGTATAATAAGAGGACCTATGATTTAGTAGATTTATCATTGGTTGTGTACATATTCTCTACGCAAGGTGTTCTGTGAGACACTAGGGCAGATAAAATACCAGCTGGGCCCACATTCTCATTTAGAAAATTTTAAGTTTAGGAGGAGAGACAAACAACTAGAATAAAATGTAATAAGTACCATAAAGAGATAGAACTGAAGTATCTCAGGTTTACAGAAGATCGATCTTTTGCAGTCAAGGTAGGTTACTATAAAATGCCCATTGCCTAAAACTGAAGCATACAAGAGCTCTGCATTTAAAAAAATTTAAATTTATTTTTGAATCTCCAATCCCTCACTAAATATCCTAATTACATGGGTCCATTCCTGAATTTTGAAATACTGTGTTAATCTTTACTGACTTGTGTCTCTTTTGTTTGTTGTAGCTTATCCTGGGGTGACTCTAAACTTCCTTGCATTTAAGGAAAAAGACCTAAGTATGAAATATAAAATAAGTCCTATGACTGCAGCATTAAAATAACTGCAACAGAATTTCAGGTACTTGTAAGCTACAAGTGACAATTGAAAATTGGTTGCACAATAGGAGACTTCAAGCCCAGAAGGAAAGTATCAAGTCCAGAAAATTGATATTGAAGTCTTTGCTTCTCCCAGGAAGCCAGGGATATTGCAGGGCTAGATTGCAGCACTAGATGCACTTGTGAGCAAATAACAGGTACTGGAGTCTTTGCCTATTTGACATCAGGTTTGTATCAGATGATTTAAGCAAGGAGGCTGAGACACAGGTAAATTTTCTAAGTCATTTTTTGTCACTAGACATCTGTAACTTTATGAGAGATCTTTGAATACATATTATAAAGTGATGAATGTTGAAAATAAGAACAAAAATAATAACAGTGTGGTGGTTAATTTGAGGTGTCAATGTGACTGGGTCATGAGGTGCCTAAATATTTGGTTAAACGTTATACAGGACATGTCTGTGAGGGTGTTTCTGGATGCTGTTAACACTTGAGTCCATAGAGCGACTACAGCAGCCTGCCTTCTCTAATGTGGGCATCATCCAATGCCTGGCAGGCCTGAGGAGAGCACAAAGGAGTCGTAAAGCAGAATTCAGTCTCTCTGACTGATGGTTGTCTTCAAGTCGGAACACTGGTCTTCTTCTGCCTTCAGACACAGGCTAAACTTATACCATCCGCTCTCTTGGTTCCCAGGCGTTCAAATAGCAGATCTTGGGACTTCTGTTCTCCATAATCATGTAAGCCAATCTCCCTAATTAATCACCTCTCATCTATCTATCTTGATATTTTGATATCTCAGTATATTGATTCATCTATCTATCTACCTATCTACATATCCTATTCTGTTTCTCTGGATAACCTTGACTAATGTAGCAATTATTATTTATTAAGCAGTTCCTCATAAAGTAAATATAAATAAAAAATAAGCAGTTCCTTAATTTCAGACATCATCTTATTTTCCTACTCACATCTCAAGGAGATGTTATCCTTGATGATCAACATTCTAAAGACAAGTATACTATGCCTAAAATCTTGCTAACTGGACCATGTTTACTCAGTGAATTTCAGGGAAAATTAAACAAGATTTTTGGTTGCAGCAAAACCGAGCATGTAATACATTGGAGGTTGGGGAGAAATTATGGGATCAGGTTGGTGTGATAATTATAGTGGTGGAAGTATAACAACTGGTTATACAGTGTTTCCAGATACATAAATAGCATTACAGGCCATTTTAACAAAGATTTCTTAAATATTTACATGCTCTACACTCTACATTATACCAGGGATATTAGTAAAATTTAAATACTCAGCAGGAAAGGCCTCAGGTATAGTAATGAGTACCAGAGTATGCATTAATCTGAAGTACAAGGAAGAAAGTTGATAGAATCTTGGTGATTTCTCAACATCAAGGTTTTTCCACATATGTTTCAGGGAAAGGGATTTAAGAGTTTTAGAGGCTGATAAAAAAAAAGGGAGGTGGAAACACAACAGGAAATTCTAGCAATGATCAAGACATAATATTAATTGTATGGACGAGAAATTGGAGGGGACGTTAGAACTGAAGAGCAAAGTTTAGGTATTCTCTTGTTAGAGCAGAGCAGGGGAGTGGCTGGGCTGTGATGTGGGGAAACACGGGAAGGGGGATACAGGTATCAACATTAGGGAGCCAGGACTGAGGAAACGGGTCAGCAACTGGGCTGGGTGATTTATGAAGCATCTGTCATGGTCACCCTTCCAACACTTTTACCAGGTATTTGTAACCATTTCAAACTTGAAGATAAGAAAACCAATATTTATAGAGACTAACAAGTGCCTCATAGGTGATAAATGCTCTAACTAGGTTTTGTACCCAAGACTACTGGAGGCCAAATCATATGTTCACTCTAAGACATGCAAAGTAAGTCAGTGGCACCTGCCATGGTGAAGGGGAAGCAGCCAAAGTAAGGAAAGTGAGTCAAGCACTGGAGAAGGAAGAAATATTAGAAAGCATTCACTGAGGAAGACGCTGGCAATGGAGAAGAAGGTAAAGATGACCCTTCCCATTAGCTGAACTCAATATCAGGGAGGTGGTAGAATATGGTACTTAAGAAGATGGACCTGAAGATAGACTCTGGATTCTTATGCTGTCTGTGAGAACTTAAGAAAATTGTTTAACTTGTCCATAGCTCACTCTCCTTATAAAGAGAAATGGATTTTCAGTAGGAATACTTCAACTGCTCAGATTGTCTCAATCAAAAATAAAATGCTTTCTCTCATAACACACAGCCTGGGGGAAGGCAGGCTCCAGGCAGGTCATCAGAGCTGGTTCCAGTTCTCTGCTGTCCTCTGGGCTCTGACCTCCTCTGTGTGGCCTTCATCCTCAGACTCAGGAAGGCGGCCATCTGGCATCACACCCAGACCTGTCAGGAGCCAGAGGAAGAAAATAGACCACGACATCCTACATCTCATGAAGAACAGGCATTGTTTCTCAGAAGGCACCTGCAGATGCCCACCTGTGGGAGATGTGACTTCTGATCAGGTGGGATGACGCGCTCTTTCCTAACTCCACCATTAGCGAGGTAGCAGGCTGCGCAGCAACTGGTTTCATGAACCATCCTCTATAGCTGGACCTGGGCTGAGATTATCTTCTGAGACACAAAAAGAACAACTGGAACAAAGTCAGATTGTTTAAGAAATGAAGGAGGGGAGAAATGTGTGCTGGCGGGGCTAACTGTACTCACCACATACAGTTGTTGAGAAGATTAAGCCACATAATATATTTAAAATTTTAAAATAACTTCTGGCACATATTTCCTCAGTGAACGTTAGCTGTGATTATTGTCATGTGCCCAGCACTGAGCCAGCTCTTTCTACAATTTAACCATCATCATTGGTCTATGACTTTTTTTTTCATTTTGCAATTTACCAGGACAGACAAAAGGATTAAGGAATTGGCTCAAAGTAATAAATGTAGCCGTGAAAAAAGCCAGCCTTTTAATGAGAATTGTTTGATTCCTAATTGCATTGCAGGCAAAATTTGTGACCTGCAATGCTTCTGTTCAGTGACTCCACCCAAAGGAGAGAGTATCTGAGCATTACTATGGGATGTAGTAACAATACCCTCTCCCCACAGAGTATTTATACTCAGACTTCCATGCTGGAGGGAAGAAGCATCCGGAGCCACGGCTGCTGAAAACCAGAGTGTTAAGATAGTCTTGCTTCTGTACTGCATTTTCTCCACAGATCATTATTATGTTGAAAAATATTGCAGATAAGACCCTCATTATTGGTCTGTTTCTAATTAGCAAGGTGCAAGAAATTTTTTCTATTATATTTCCCTTTCTAATAAGAATGATAGAGTCATTAACTTGCATTTACCAGCACAAGATTATGCAGTGATGCAAACTGATTGGCTAATATCGAAGAAATGCAAATGGTCTATACTAATTTGAAGATACTCGCAGGAGAGGACCTGAAAATATCTCTATTTTTTATGCTGTTAAAAATTCAGGAGATTTATGAGGTCAGTTGCCCATCTGCACAGAGAAGAACTGCAATTATTGTGCAGCCTGTGAAATATTGCAGGTTTTTAAGGTTCACTCTCTCTTTGATAAGCTGTTATTTTACTCATTCAATAAACAGTGGAAGTGACACATCTGGAAGTGTCAGTATGTAAGCCCCAAAGGGGACACAACTCGCCTTTATAAAACAATCTTAATTATAAGTAATATCCCAATGAATCAGACTCAGTAATTACAGAAATTTTCATGAAAAATTTACTTCCCCAAAGTGTTCTATTAATAATAGCAAGTGAATAATTTAAATTGTCAGCTTGGGAAGGCAAATTTCTTAAGGTCAGGGTTTTGAATACAGCCGACTCACTGTAATTTTGAACCATACAGTGAGTTTTCTTGGGTAAAAGAAGCCACATTTCTACAGGGAAAAATAAATAAATAAATACATAAGCATGTAGATACAATGCATTTTCAATGTAACTTCAAGTTTTCTGCTTAAAAGCTTTGGTTTTTGCCTTGAAATTGCCCTAAGTACAATTATGTAATTCTTTATGTGTTCATAATAAATTATTCCAAAGTTATCAGCTCAAGGGGGAGGATCATATAGAGTTTCAAATTCATTTTCTTTTGTTTTTTGAGTCCTTCCAGTAAAGTATTTATGCACAGAACATATTATCCAATTACAATAATATGAGTAATTATCACAAACACATAATGTGGTGACTTGTGCCACATATCGTTCAAGTCCTTTATATTTATTAACTGTTTTAATCCTCACAACAATGAAGTAGGTACCAAAAAATACCTGATTTAGAGATGAGGATAAGAAGGCACAGGAAGATTAGGTAACTTTCCTCACGCCACACCTGTAGCATCAGGCCAGTGATGAGGATGAAAGCCAGACATAGATTTTGGCTCTTACTAGGTACTTAATTTTTTAAATAAGTGAATGAATGAATAAAAAAATGAAGAAAGGGATGTATGGGCACAATTAGAGTATTGATGGTTATCTATAATAATCCTTAAAATTAATGTGACTTCAGAATTCAATAGATATTTTATTTATATTAACTTATTCAATATTTATCACAGTTTTCTGGGGAGGTAGTAGGAGCTCCATTTCATATACAGGGAAGTCAACTATGAGGATCTTAGGATTCCAGCCAGTATTCTTTCCATTACTAACGCAAGAAAATTAATTATGAGTAAGGCCTGGCAAATAATATTAATAGTTGAATAATAAGTAATAGGTATATCTGGCGCAATTGCTTGGGGGAATTATTGGGACTTAAATGATAATGTGGTTTGGTATTTAATTGTCCCACACAGAATTGGCAAAAGACCCAAACATGAGGACACAGAAGATTTAAGGAGTGAACAAAGCACAGTTTTTGCTCTTGGAGAAAGTTTAAGTAGCCATATAAATAACCAAAAGGTGAAGCCAAACATGCCCCACTAGAGGGGTAAAAAGAGCGATGTGGTGGCATGGAAGGAGGACTGCAGTTCTGCCCAGGGAGTCAGGAACTATTGTTCTGAAGAGCAATACCTGAGTTGTTCCTTGAAAGAGTGGGTAGAGCTTTGGAGGACTGGATACGAGGAAACATTCTTTGCGGAGGAGACAGTGCTCTGTGTTTGCAGCTTACCATCTGCAGTTGCGCCAGCCCTACAGAAAATGTACCCCACATTTGGATGCCTTCCTGGCACCCACTGCTGCGCCCTCATCCCCAGCATATCAGCCCGTAGCCGGATTGTTTTCAAGGCCTTCAAATTGATCTACATGTTTCTAGTCTTGTTTGTTTATGGTTTATCTTTAAAATAATTAAAGTTATTTTCTTAAACATAAAACAAAGAAAATTCACTCAACTACTTAAATATTCCAGTGGGGCCCTGTTGTAAATGTAAGAAAACCCACGTCCTTTGCCACAGACGCCAGGGCTGCCTGGGTTGGTCCCTGTGCGCTCCCTGAGCTCCCCGCTGCCCTGACACCTGGGCTCACTGCGCCAACAGTCCGCTCAAGCCTGTCTGTCAGCCTGTCCGTGTTCGCTCCTGTCTCAGTGCCCGTGCACTTCCGTCTCTTCTGCCCAAAATGTCCTCTTACCAGCGCTTCTTGTGGTCAATTCTTCATAATTCAATAATAAAAACAATAGTCCCTTCCTCAAAGAAAGCTCTCTGAACACTCCAGACTGAAGGGCCCCCTTCATTTCCTCTCAATCGCGTCCATACCATGTTCTCTGTCATTGTTCCTGTAACGAGACCCATCCAAATGATATCATTACCGACACCACTAATTGGCAGAAGAGACAGGAAGCAACAGAATAAAAGCTTGTATTCTCACAGAGACCTTGCTCTGAACGGCAGGACAGAAGGTTCATAGATGACAACAGCATGATTACACCTCAAATTCCTCTCCACCTCACGTCTTTCCTGTGACTCACAATAAATGCTGGGTAAAATGAAAAATTGAGAGCTATGTGGGCCACATGTAGGCACGGACTAATGCATGTCAGAAAAGCTAACTCTGGTTAATGTCTCAGTACCGGTGTTCCCCAGCCGGCCTGGAGACCTAGGCGCACCCCAGACCTGGGCAGATTTGGTTCTGGCTGGAGCACACACCAGCAGTCTTAACCCCAGCATCTGGTTCGACTTGGAATGTGGGGATACTGAAGAAAAGTATTGTGTTTGTGATACCTCATATGTGACTTAGATGCCTGTACTATTTCCAAATCATTTTGTTCCTTATCTTTAGCCACTTTTCATTCACTCATACTCTAGTTTCATTTTCCAGTCTGGGCATTAAAAATCTGCTTGGCGTCCACGCTCTGGCTGGAGACTGGGCCTGTTCGGCTGGAAACCGGAACCCCATCGGGCTGCTCCACAGGAGGCGGGACCAGGCTGACTGCTGCTGCCGGCTGATGACTGGGGGTGTTCTAAACTTGACAGACCGTCCAGGTACTTATTGTCACCCTTCTTCTTTCTTGCCAGTTACATAAAATAAAATTTAGCAATTTAAAATGCAATAAGTATTTATAAATGCACAGACTAATGCAACCACCACCACATTCAGGATGTAGAGTAATTCCATCTTCCCAAAAAGTTTCCTCCTGTTCTTTTGCTGTTCCTCTCACCCTGCCATGCCCTGGCCCCTGGCAATAACCGATCAGCTTTGTCTTTTGTAAACTTTCATATAAATGGAATTGTGTATCACATAGTCTTTTCTGTCAAGAATAGTGAATAATCAGTATAATATCAAAATGAGAATTATATTTCTTAACCACTTAAAAGGAACAGGTGTCTCATCACTTTGTTGATTAGCTAAAGCTGAGTATCAAGCAGAGGGTGACGCAGGACAGGGTAGACAGGCCAACCCAGTGTGGGATGTTTTGGGGAGGAAAGAGAAAGGTAGAAGTATCTTAAAAGTTTGATGCAAAAGGCACCTATGTGGATAAAAGAACATGATTAAAGCTTTTAGATTCCCCAGATATTTGAAAGCATATGTCTTCTTACCCAAAAGCTTCTTGTTTTATTCATATTGGTCTGGAATTGATTTTTCTGGATAGCATTTGCTTATGATTGTGTATGATCAAAATGAAAACATTTTCGCAGATTTTCAAATGAAGAAAAATAGTGTGAGAATATTTTCTACACTCATTTGCAGCCAATTTGGTCTGGGCATCTCCAAGGTGCACAGGTTACCCAGGACTATAGAAACTGTTCCTGTTGCATCGGTGCCTCAGTAATGAGAGTCAGTCCAATTTGATGGAGGAAAATAAGTTTTAACACATGCATCATTTGTGCTCGGGAATTTCAATAAGTACAGAGATATGGAAAATCGTTCTCAAAATAACATAAAACAAACTGAGATAGTGCCCATTAATAATGTGAAAAAAGGGCACGAGGGAACTCCATAGCTTAAGACTACTATTATCTACATTCAGAAATTTGTGTGAATCAATTTTAACTAAAGAATTTATTTTAAAAATAATACTTTCCATAAATATCAGCTGCATGCCTTCTTGGCTTGTTTTTTGTTTTGTTTTGTTTTGTTTTCATGAAAACACATACTATTTCTTTGTATTGACACAATCGGTGACTCTTTTTTTTTTTTCTTCAGGTTTAGTCAATTCAAACTTTTCTGCCATCTGGAAGGGTGCCTTTTTACACCTTTAGTAAAGAGTAAGAGTAAGATTTAGTCCCCAATCTTTTCTGCACCAAGGACCAGTTTCATGGAAGACAATTTTTCCATGGACTGGGGCAGGGGGTGGTTTTGGGATAATTCAAGCTATTACATTTATTACATTAACAGCTGCTCCCCAGTGCTAGCATCACCACCTCAGCTCCACCTTGGATCATCAGGCATTAGAGTCTTATAAGGAGTGCATAGCGTAGATCCCTCACATGTGCATTTTACAGTAGGGTTCGTGCTCCTATGAGCATCTGATTGTCTGAGAGGAGGCAGAGCTCAGGCAGCAATGTGAGCAATGGGGAGTGGCTGTAAATACTGATGAAGCTTCACCGGCTCCCCACTGCTCACCTCCTGCTGTGCAGCCTGGTTCCTAACAGGCCACAGACACGCACTGGTCCGTGGCCCCAGAGTGGGGACCGCAGCCTTATTACATGCATTGGTTTTGTTTTTTCCTTTTAGTTGTTAGATCTATTTGATACTGTTAAATACTCCTAAGGACTGTGACTAGAGGTATTAGAGTTTAATGGAAAGACTCAGGATTGGAGATTAACTAGGGATAAAGTCCCTTCTCTTCAAATTATAAATTTTGCACACAGAAGACGTGACTTAAAATCTTCCTGATCATGAATTATAGTCACCACGAAGAATGATGATGTAATAAAATGGTAGACAGAATAATGACCCTCCCACCCCCATAGATGGCGAATTGTTAATCTCCAAATCTGGGAATATCTTATTTTACATGACAAAAATGACTTTGCTCATATGATTAAGTTAAAGAAATTGAGAGGGGACAATTGTTCAATATTATAAGGGTGAGCCCCATGTTACCATTGCCTCTAGCATGTTCCTTACTTGGGCCTGCTCAGTACCTCCCTCCTTCTTATTTTCCATCATGTTGGTGCTGTAGATTTAGAAACCACTTTTCCATGAAAATCTCAGGCAATGACTGTCCAGTTAAGAACAGGTGTGTGCTGATATCAGCACAGATATATACATAGGCATAACTGGAATCAGCAATTAAATATGGCCAGTGTACATCTGGAAAATCTTGGGATTCCTTCTTGATTCAAACTTCATTCCTAGAATGTCCATTGGACGTGCCTAGGGAAAGTGCTTTGATTTCTACAGCTCTAACCCTTGCATTCTGCACCCCAATCATGCTGGGCTGTTACTATTTCTCTGAATTCACATGTATTTATTGTTTCATTTATTGATTTATCATACAGGCACATCTATGTATATCTACACATTTCAATTGGAAAATGGTATCTGATTTCCAAACAACTTGCTTAAAGATGAAATTTTGGACTCAACTCATGGGTGCGTATGAATAGTGATATATATTTTCAACAGATAGTTGTTTATGTTACAATTTAACTACTCAGTTATTATTCTTTTTTCAATCTTGATGCTTTCTGAAATTATTATTTAAGAGTAAAGATCTTTCGATCTATGTTCTGTCTAAGCCAGAGGCAGTTTGAGATTTACATTTTAATCACTACTTTAATAAGTATCCTAGGAAGCATTTTCCAATTGCCCCATTTTTTTTCAAAACCACTTTAAACTTCTTATATATCTGATCCAATTATACTTCTGAAGTACTTGTCATTTATCTTGTTATCTGAGAATTTCTGCTATCTGATATTTTATTCAGAGAGGTATATATTTGCATTTATATCCATATCTCTAGTGTGTGTGTGTGTGTGTGTGTGTGTGTGTGTGTGTATCTCCAATGCAATGTAAAAATCTATATCTGCATCAATTCCTCTAACCAGAGATGTATCTCTGTATCTGCCTCCACATCCATCATTTATTATCATGAATCTCTTCAGTCTTGTGCGTTCTGCTGACTCTTCTCTCTCTGGCCATGCATACAGTCAAAACATATGAACAATAAACAAAACACACAAAAAACAAAAAAGCTTTGTAGGTACCCCATATTTTTTACCAATTGACCTCTGTCTCATTTCCTTTATAGCTTAGATCATTGAGCAATCAGTTTGCCATGTTCTCTCTACCACTTTATCATATCACCCATTCACCTTCTATTGCCACTAACACAGTGAAAAGTTGATTCTCAAATGCATTTAAGAAATTTATTTAACAAACTAAAACAGTATGCTTAGCCTTTTATTTTATTTGAGACTCTTGATCTTCATTTCCTTCTTAAACTGTCCTCCTTCTTTGGATTCCAGGACATTGTTCTCACCCAACAATGTTCATCCTCTGACAATTGCTGCCCATCAATTCTGTCTTTACAAGGTTCAAGGCCATACACCTAGTGCTTTGTGTGCATAGTCCTGTTTAATCCTCAGAACAAATCCTGGAGGTGGTTACAATCTGCTTATTCCAAACTGGGAAGCTAATGCTCTGCTTAGGTTCATAGCATCCCGGTGACAAACCCTGGTGTTGGAGGCAGGATACTGATGCTAGCACTCTCTTTCTCTGTCGTGGTCACACTCTCCTTCTTGCTGCTGCATCTCAATGTGGTCTGCGCCCCTGGTTCCAGTGTGGCTCCTTTATCACCCTGCATTCTCTCACCCATAGGCGTGGCTGCAGCTACCAGTTTTACACTGTTGCTGCCCAATCCTAGTCCAGACCGTGAGAATCAGGCCCGTGTGTAAGCATTTACTGGGCAGACACTCTGAGATACTTCATGAGCATCTCAAAACTAACAGGTGCCAAAGTGAACTATTAATACCTTCTGTGTCTCATAAACTTGAAAGAATTCATCCTACATTTCTGATCTGATTTCCCACGCCTAACCAGGCCTCAAGCCTGGATTCTGTCCCTATCCATCCCTCTCCCTCATTCCACCAGCAAGTCTATCATCTGAGAACATTTTCTAAGTATATGAAGAAGAATCCTAATTCTCTTCTACTTAGTTTAGAGACTCATTGTTTCTCACTTTCTCTACTGGAAATAGGATCAGATTCCAGTCCCTAAGTTTACTTGTTGAGTAATTCTCCCTTGGGGACCTCCATTACCACCTCACCTATAAAGGAAAAAAACAATCACAACTATAGTTAACGTATGTATATCATTTTCTCTGTGCCTAAGGCCTTTATTATGTCAACTTATTTAATCCTAAAGTGAGATGGAATTTTTAGTAGTTCCATTTTATGGATGAAGAAACTGAAGCCTAACAAGGATATGAAAATTTCACATGGCCACCAACTTTTAAAGATGACTTGAGATTCCACCAAGAAGATCTGTCCCTAGCCCCTGCTTTCAACATGGGGCTAAATGATTCCTAAAGTAGAATCCTACAGTTTTGTGTAACTTCTTGGAAACAGCATGACATTTATTGATCTGCTTTTCTACCACTTATAAGCTGTATGATCTTGGAAAGTAACTTTTCTCTGAGTTTTATGTACTTTTTCCCAGAAAAGGAGGGTAATTACATCTATTTCATAGCATTTGTAGCAGAAATTACAAGTTGTCTTCCAATATTAATTTCCCTCTTCTTCCTTGGTAATAGAAGTTCTGATTTTTAGCAGGAATAAGTCCATCTGAATACATTTCCCTCAAAACTAGATGTGACCATGTGTTTAAGTCCGCCCAAGGGAGTTAAGAGTAAGTGGTATGTAGTAATTTCTAGAATTGCTCCTTAAGGGATCATTGACAACTATATATTTATTTCTTTTGTCTCTTTTTCCTTCTCAGAGGTAGGCTGTGGATGTAATGACTGGAGCTGAGGCATTCATTTATTGACCCTGTGAACGGAGATCAAGCTGGTCAGAGCAATGGCATCCCGGGAACCTGGGATCTTAGTCATCTGTGCTAGAGTCATGACAGAAAAATGCACCTGGTTGCGTAAGCCACTCTCAATTGACCTGCAATACTATCAACAGAATCTAACAGACTAATATCTCTCAGGGGGGATCCAATTCAGTTCTTGACTGTGACTATTTAGCACATTTTTTCCTGCTATTTAACAAATTATGTCTCCTCTATTCTTTTTATTTTGCTGGTTGCTTAAGGTTAATGCTGAATTTCACTTACTTCTACTGATTTCTTAAATTCAATAATGCCCACATCTTTCTTAAGCATGGCAAATGGGTCAGTAGGCTCTCACGACTCCCAGCTGCCATTCTCCTCAAATTCAGCATCAAAATGATATGAGAAAGTAGATTACTTCTGGGTATTTGCTGATACAATTTCTGATTACACTTTCTATATTTTTCTTTTGTTCTAGATTTAATATTTTTAGATAACCATAAACTTTATGAGATTTGATTATTTATATTTGGAATATCTTCTGATATAGTTTTTGTTCTTAAATGAATTGGAATATCTTTGTTATGCCATCATGTTTGAAATATATTTTTATAGATATAAAGTTATAGCCTCACATTTTTTCCCTTCAGTATTTTAAATATACTACTGTAACGCCTCTTGGCATCTAGTGCTGCTATTAGGAAGTTTGTCATAGGCATAATTCTTATTAATTTTATGTGATCTACTCATTCTTTCAAGCATTTAGAATTTTCTTTTGTTTTTGGTTATCCTAAATGTTAAAACAATTCATGAGGTATGGGTTTTCCTTATTTCTCCCCATAGATTTTAAATGATCAATGTAGTACTCTCACATCCTGGGAGCAAGGGTGGTCAAGTGGTTTAGAGCATGGATTCTAGTTCCCAGAGCTGATGTTTGTTAGAAGACCACTGGCACATGCCATAAATTCTTGGTGACTCGATTTTTTCATCTGTGAAATGGGGATAATAATTTTGAGATAGTTTAATACTATAATAAATAAATGAAGCAATATTTCTAGAGCCTGATATATTTCCCAAAAGTTAGTGTCTTCCTTTTTTCTACTTCCAAATTCTTTATATTGTGCTTATTATTTTCATCCTGTCATCTCAGCTCTCAAGCACCAATTCCAAGTCTAAGAGAGTGAGAACATCAGAGAAAAAACAAAACAAAACAGGGAAGGTTATAGTTGGTTGGAATTATAGAAATAAAGAAGGAATATTGATGAGTCTGTTTCCTTATAATGAAAGTGGAATTATTGCAAACATAGGGGATTTATGACTCTTAAATAAAAATTTAAAATACGAAAGCCTTTTTTAAAATAACAAATTCCATTTTATTTCTTTTTTTATCTTATTGCCATGTCCCACTACAGTCTATTACTTTGAGAATAACATTTAGAGGAGCAAATAAAATAATCCCTTTAGTTTCTCCACTAATAAATATTTAGTGCTCATGTGTACACAGGTACAAGAACACTCTGTCCTCAGAGCAATATTGTTTTAAATTTAAGATGTACATTTTCTGAAGTACTCTTCTCAGATAGCACTTTTCATCAACCTGGGCCCATCACATCTCATGTCAGTGATGAAGCATGATTTTATTAGGAGGCTAAGTTACTACAAATTTTCATAGCATTTCAAAGGAGAAAAATAATAAGGTTGATTCTTAGCTAAAGTTTCACCATCAATCACATAATTTCATTAGCACAGAATTTATTGAAAGATAAAAAACAAATATGGCTATAAATCAAATAAAATACTAAAACAAAATCTTCAATAGATGCATGAGCTTAGATTCACATTTTGTGGGAACAGATTTTTTAATGGTTATATTATTCTCCAAGACAATTTAGTTATTGAAAATTTTCAAGTCATCATGTCCACATGTAATTATATCATAGTCAATCTTAATCAATCTCATTTTACTGCAAAAGTATATAATATTCCTTTGTCATATCATCCTACTCATAGTAACTTCTGGAAATTGGCTTTCATTATCTGGATGAATAGTTGTAAACTTTAATATGTATCAGAATCACCTGCAGGGCTTCTTAAAAAACAGAGCATTGGGCCCCATTATGAGTTCCTGATTCAGTAGGTCTGAATTTGCATTGTTGCCAGCTGGTGTTGATGCTGCTGTTCCAGGAACCTCACTTTGAAAATCACTGGTCTAGATTCCAATATATTGATAGGTCCTTAGAAATCACTAGTTTTTTTTAATTAATTTTACATATGAAAAACCTGCAGATCAAATTAACAATATGAGGTAAAAAAATGTTGCACATGTCAGGGTCAAGATTCTCAGGTGAATGATCTTGTTTAGATCTCCTACTTCCTCAGGGTGAATTTACTACATCTCTCTCCTCACAGCCCAGCCTTGCTTGAACATTTTACTAATTTCCACCTAGTCATTCCTTGACTCTGTCTGGATTAATTTTTCTTAAACTCTGATAAACCTTAAATGGCTTCTCCCTACCACACCAAATTAAGCAAACATATTATATAGTAGTAGAAATCTCAGCCCACGAACTCACAGGGAGAAGTTGAGTATCTAGAGTCCAACTTAATTTCCATTTCAATGCCCCCTTCAGCTGCATGATAAAACTCAATGTCTTGCCTTTGAGTTCAAGGAGGCTAACCTGGTGCCAACACACTGTGGGAGGGGCTCTTCTGGATCATTTATCTACCTCACTGTCAGGTAGGGATAAGGAGGGAGGAAGATAAACAGATGGCACTAGGAAATGCTTTGCTACAATAGGAGGAACAAATTGACCACAGGGGGCTTCCAAGAAGGAACAGATGCCTTGTCAAGGGGATTTCCAAGAATTGAACAGATGTTTGGTCTACAATAGGGGCTCTCCAAGGACTGAACAACCAGAAAGAGGTACAGAGGCCACAAAGTGGAGATATGGCCAAGGCCACAAAAGGGGGTTTTTGGAACATGCGTACAAGCAAGGTGACAGTGTCCTCAAGTGACCTACAATCAATAGCATAGTAAAAATCACACCCACCAGCGCAAAGACAGTTTACAAATGCCATGGCAACCCTCGGAAGTTTTACTATAAGGTCAGGAAAGGGGAGGGTTTCCCAGTACTGGGAACTCTTCACCTCTTTTCCAGAAAATTCATGAATATTCCACCCCAGCTTAGCATATTAGTAAGGATTAACATAAACAACAGACCCTAACCCTGGAGGCTGCTGTTCCTTATTAGAGCAGTCCACTCTCTACCAACTTTGAGAGTGTGCTCTACTTTCTATACTCTGTCTCTAAACTCAGGCTCTTCTCCACTCACAGAGATAGACCTGTTCCTCAATGGAATGTACTATCCTTTAATAAATCTTTGCACTTTGCCTGCTTGCATCTGTTTGGCTTGCTCATTTGTTCCCTCAGCCCAGCCCGGCTTGTGATTCTTCCAAGTACGGAGCAAAAGAACCAGGGAACACATGACATCTGATTTCCGCACCTGACACCACCACATGCTGAGATCTGCAAAATTCCACGTGTTCCTCATCTGTTGGTGTGCACAAGTCATTGCACTGCATGCAGCATCCCTACGCTCAAGTACTCTGTAGGTTCATTGTTTCTGATCATTTACTACATTGTCGTATTTGGACAGAAAACGCTATCCTATTGTTCTTGGACAATAAAAAATTGGGAGGCTGCATTAGACCCATCTGCCTAAACATACCTCATAGCCACCATTTTTACTCTGAAGTTTATTCAACTCCCTAATTCCTTGGGTTCTTATAGAGTTTGAGGACCCAGCCTTCTCTTGATATGCAGGTTGTTGTCCTAGTCCTCTGGAATAGGACTGCATCGGGAACAGGGCTTAGGTCCATCTTTCTTACAGATCAAAAACCATGCAGATTCACATCTCATGTAAGGCGTGGGAAGCCTTGGTCTTACTAATCATAAACTTTTACTAAATTTATTTTTTATGTTCCAAATTTTTCTATGTCTAGGAAAGTATTTTCTATGTTTTAGTGATGCAACATATGTTCCTTAAGGAAAGAAATCCCATAGAGTCTACCTGCCTGATTTGGAGTATAGAGAAAGGGGCACAAAAAAAATAGGGATAAAAACAATATGAGCATTTCAATATATTACCTGTCACACTAGCAATCAAGGCTGGACAAAGGCCAACCAGCTCACACTTTGCTCTACCCCAGAAGGCTTGTTTGTTTCTTTTCCAATGCTTTGTGTTTTTCAGGCACCTCACCAAATGATACAGTTTGGTATATTCTATTATAAAGGTTGAATAAAATCAGAAGGAATATGTACATTTTTGTATTGGAGTAATATAGGAAGTTCTTTCTATAGGAGAAAATGTATAGTAGACCTTAAAACAAACATAAGGTTTCAACTTCCAAAGGACAGAAAGCAACTGTTGGGTTGTAGTAGCAGGATGACAGCTCAGGCGGAAAAAAATGGCGTATTAATAAGAAAGTGATTTGGGAAACAGCCAGTGCCCTTCCTCCAGGAAGAAACAAGGAAGTGAAGTAGTTTTCCTAATGGTCATCTTCTACCAGTGGCCAGAAAGGATAGAATCCATGATCTTCAGCCAGGCTGTCCCATACAGCATTTCACTAATCATCACTGAACACGTGGATGAGGGTCTGGGTGAGAGCACAGGTACTGAAAATGAGATAAGTGGCAATTCTGGAAATATCTGTTCAAATAAAATAAAATATAATAAAATAAATTTAAAAAATAGAATAGGAATACCTTGGTGACCAATTTGCAATGAAGGTGAGAGAAATCAAGTGTCTAAATCCTGCAACTCAAATTCAAGTACAACCAGCAATTCTTGAGACTCTGATGTGTTCCACAGACTGAACAAGGTGCCTCCACCCAGCCTTCCATCTATCTTCTGTGCCTGCCCTTGAGGAATGCGTCTTGGCTTCCATCACAGATATAACACGTTCTAAAGATCAGTGTGGAGGCAAATGGTGGAGCTGGGCTTTCTGACTTTCTTCTCCATGTTCTTTTAGTTGGTCAACTATTTAAAATACAATATTTCTCTTTCTCCTCCAAAGTATTTTTATTTCACAAATCTTGCATGGATATTTTAGGGAAAAAATAGAAAAAGATAAACAATTTATGAAGATAAATAATTACCTGTTATTTAAAATTTCACTAAGTAGAGATGGTCACTGCTAATATATGGATGTAGATTTTTGCAAGTTTCTTTACATGATAATCTCTAGGTGTACACATATGCATGTATGTATATGTATACATATATGAAGAGAGTGATTATATATGTCTGTGTTTTTCTAGTCTTCAGCATCCCCTATTAGACTTTTCCTTACTAATATCAATGTATCTAAACTTCATTTTGACATTTTCTGTTTTTTGCTCTTTACCAAATTAATAATTTCATTAGATATACAATTATCTAATTATATCTTCACCTTTTTGTTTTATATCATTTTACCTAACAGATTTATAGCATTATTATACCTATACCTATCCACTAGTATTTTATAACCAGGAGACTTGATGCATCATGTTAATTTTGAAATAAAGCAAACAATGAATATGTTTTGTTTAAAATAATAAAGCAATGAAATAAACAGAAATGACAAGATAGAATATTCTGTAAGGTCATTCTTTACATGGCAAGAAAGCCATGAAATTGTAACAAGTGGTCATTTTGACTCCAGAAAAAATAATAAGTTTTATGTAGCATGCTATACCAATAAATACAGCTGAAAAACAAACCAGAAAAGTTTTCTGTGAATATGTGTGGTGATTTAAAAAAAACATGTTTACCACTTATTCAATACTTCTTACCTCAAAAGGTAGAGCTTAATTTTCTTCCGCTTGAGTGTAGTTTGAACTTAATGACAGGTTTCTAGTGACTAGAATACAGCAGGTGGTATGGGGTGGGCTTTCCAATATTTAGCTATAAGAAGACTGTAATTTCCATCTAGGATGAATTCTTTTTCTCTCTTGAATCACACAGTCTGGCAGGGAGAAGCCAGCTGCCATGTCATGAAGATATTCAAGCAGCTTTTGTAAAAGACCCATGAGAAGTACAAGTACCAGGTCTTCTCTCAAGAACCACCCAGAGACTAAGGCTAAAAAACCACATGAGTCACCTGGGAGTGGATCCCTGACTGACAATTAGATTTTATTTTATGAGAGACCTTGAGGCAGAAGCAACCAGCTAAACTGCTTGTGGATTTCTAACCTACAGAAATGTGTGATAATAAATGTTTACTATTTTAAGTCACTGAGTATAAGGGAATTAATTACATAAAAATTGATAATTAACATAACACCTTCAATTATACATTATTGAAAATATTGTCATGAAAAAATAAGATGTAAACAACTCAAAAATGGAAAAAGAATCTAAATAGGCTTTTTTATTTTAAAAAGGTGATTAGAAAATAAGCCTATAAAATTTATTCAAAGTCATTATTAAAATATAATATGCAAATTAAAGAGTAGCAAGATCCCAAAAGGGACAAATGATCAAAGCCTATCTAGGTAGAAATAAATAACATGAATAGTCCTGTATCTATTAAAGAAATAGAAGCTCTATATCCATGAAATAATAACTCCCCATTTGCCCCTGGAAACCACAATTTTAGTTTATGTCTCTATGAATTTGAGTATACCAAGTACCTCATATAAGTGAAACCATATAGTATTTGTCCTGTTGTGACTATCTTATTTCATCTACCATGTCCTCAATGTTCATCCTTGCTGTAGAATGTGTCAGAATTTCGTTCTTTTTTTTTCTTCGTATGGGAAGCTTATTTATTTATTTATTTTAATTTCAAAATATTAGGGGGATGCAAATATTTGTGTTACATGGGTTGCTTTTGTATTGTTTAAGACAAAGTTATAAGTGTGCCCATCACCCAGATAGTGTACATTGTACATGTTAAGTATGATTTCACCCATTCCCTCTTCCCCCCTTCCACCTGCATCACTTCTGTTGAGTTTTACTTTGTACTGTGCACATGATTTTTGAGTTTCAATTTAGTAGTGACTACATGTAGTGTTTGGTATTCTATTCTTGAAATATTTCACTCAGGAGAATGATATCCAGTTCTATCCAGATTATTACAAGAGGTATTAATTCATTTTTATGGCTGAGCATATATATATATGTATATATATATATGTATATGTATACTCACACACATACACACACATATATATATATATATGTATAATTTTGTTAATCCACTCATTAATTGATGGGCACTTGGGTTGATTCCACATCTTTGTGATTGTGAATTGTGCTGCAATAAACACTCAAGTGCAAGTGTCTTTTTGATAAAATGATTTTTTTCCTTTGGGTAAATGCTCAGTAGTGGGATTGCTTTATCAAATGTTAAGTATCCTTTTAGTTCTTTGAGGAATATCCATACTATTATTCACAGAGTTTGTACTAGTTTGCAGTTCCAACAGTGTATAAGTGTTCCTTTCTCTCTGCACCCACACCAGCATCTATTGTTTTGGGACTTTTTGATAAAAGCCATTCTCTCTGGGGTTAGGTGATATCTCACTGTGGTTCCCTGATGATTAGTGACGTTGAGCATTTTTTCTTATGTGTATTGGCCATTCATCTGTCTTCTTTTGAAAAGCTTCTGTTCATATCTTTAGCCCACTTTTAATGGGGTTGTTTGATTTTTTCTTGCTGATTCGAGTTCTTTGTAGATTCTGGTTATTAATCCTTTATTGCGTGTATACCATGCAAATATTTTCTCCCATTCTGTAGGTTGTCTATTTACTCTGTTGATTGTTTCTTTGGATGTGCAGAAGCTTTTTAATTTAATCAAGTCCCATTTATTTATTTGTTTCTGTTGTTGCTGCGATTGCCATTTGGGGTCTTCTATGTAAATTATTTGCCTAGGATAGTATCTTGAAGAGTTCTTCTAATATTTCCTTCTAGAATTCTTATGGTTTCATGTTTTAGGTTTAGATCTTTTATCCATCTTGAATTAATTTTAGTGAGTAGTAAGATATTTGGATCCTGCTTTGATGTTCTACATGTAGCTATCTAATTTTCCCAGCACCACTTATTGAATGAGATTCTTTTCCCCAGTATATATTTTTGTATGCTTTGTTGAAGATCAGATGGTAATATGTGGATGGTTTTATATATGAGTTCTCTATTCTGTTCCATTGGTCTATATCTCTATTTTTGTGTCAATATATGCTGGTTTGGTTACTATAGCTTTGTAATATAGGTTAAAGCCTGGCAAAATGATGCTTCCAGATTTGTTCCTTTTGCTTAAGGTTGTTTTGGCTATTTGGGCTCTTTTCTGGTTCCATTACAAAGCATAAAATTATTTTTTCTACATCTGTGAAAAATGACATCGGTATTTTGTTGGGGATTGCATTGAATCTATAAATCACTTTGGATAATCCAGACATTTTAACAATTTTGATTCTGCCAATTCATGAGCATGATATGTTTTTCTATTTGTTTATGTCATACACAATTTTCTTCCTCACTGATTTGTAGTTCTCTTTGTAGAGAACTTTCAGCTCCTTGGTTAAATATGTTCCTAGATATTTTATTTTCTTTGTAGCTATTGTGAAAGGTATTGAGTCTTTGATGTGATTCTCAGCTTGACTACTCTTGGTGTACAGGAAAGCTACTGGTTTATGTACATTAATTTTGTACTTTGAGACTTTGCTGAATATATTTATTAATTCCAGCAGTCTCTTGATAGAATCTTTGGAATTTTCTAGATATAAGACCATATAATCTGCAAAGAGCAATAGTTTGATCTCTTCTTTTCCCATTTGGATACCCTTAATTTTCTTCCTTTGCTTGATTACTCTGGCTAGGACTTCCAGTACAATGTTGAATTGAAGTGGTGACTGTGGGCATCCTTGTCTGGTTCTAATTCTAAATGGAAAGTATTTCAACTTTTCCCCATTCAATATGATGTTGGCTGTGGGTTTGTCATATTTGGTTTTTATAATTTTGAGATATGTTCCATCTATGCCTATTTTGTTAAGAGTTTTTTTTTTTTATTCTTTGCATTTTACTTCCAATAGTCTTTCTCACAAAGAGAGTAAGCCTGAAACAATAAAACCTCACTTATTCTCATTTATCGTCTCTTCTAAAATAGAAGGACCTGAGTGGAACAAAGTCTGGAGAGGGATCTTGTTGCCTTAATCAAAGGATCATTGGATGGGTCTATGAGGAGCAAGGATACTTCTTGTAGGGAGCTGTGTATCTGTTCTCAGTCTGAGGAAGTATATTTTGACACTCAGATTTCTCAATATTTAACCAGTACGGAGTAGTGGTTGAGAGGTAATAGAATTTTTATCATAAAAGCATGCTGAATTTTGTTGAATGGTTTTTCTGCATCTATTGAGATGATCATATGATCTTTGTTATTGCTTGTTTATGCAGTGAATCACACTGATGGATATAAGTATATTGAACCATCCTTGTATCCTTGGGATGAAGCACCCTTGGTGGATTACTTTTTTGTGTGCTGCTGAATTTGGTTTACTTGGATTTTATTGAGAATTTTTGCATATATATTCATAAAGGATATTGGTCTGTAGTTTTCTTTTTTTGTTGTGGCCTTTCCTGGCTTTGGAATCAAGGTGATACTGGCTTCTAGAACAAGTTTGGGATGATTCCTTCTTTCTTGATGCTATGAAATAATTTCTGCAGTGTGAGTACTGATTCTTCTTTTTAGGTCTGATAAAATTTGGCTGTGAAACCATTTGGTTTGGGACTTTTTTTGTTGGTAGATTTTTTATCGCTTCTTCAATTTCATTGCTCACTATTGGTCTGTTCAGGAGTTCTATTTCTTCCTGATTGAGTCTTGGGAGGTTATGTGTTTCCAGGAATTTTTCCATTTCCTCATTTTCTAGTTTTTGTACATACAGTTTTTTTTTTATTCACAGATGATATTTTGTATTTCTGTGGTATCAGTGTTATGTCTCCTTTTCCATTTCTGATTGAGCATATTTGTGTCCTTTCTTTTCTGTTTCTGGTTAACCTAGTGAAAGATCTATCAGAGCATATTTGTGTCCTTTCTTTTCTGTTTCTGGTTAACCTAGTGAAAGATCTATCAATTTTGTTGATCTTTTCAAAAAACCAACTTATTGTTTCATTAATCTTCTTTATTATTTTTTTGTTTTCAATTTCATTTAGTTATTTGTTTTCTTCTGCTGAGTCTGGGTTTAGTTTGTCTTCATTTTCTAGTTCCTTGAGATGATTCTATAGAATGTTGATTTGTGATCTTTCTGTCTGTTTGATATGGACATTTACTGGACAGATCCTCTAAACAGAAAATTAAAAAAATAAATATTTGACTTAAACAGAACTCTATAGCAAATTGTTATAAGAGTTACAGAACTTTCTACCCAAAAACTACTGAATATACATTCTTTTCATAAGTACATGGTACATTCTCTAAGATTGATTACTTCTTAGGCCACAAAACACGTGTCATCAAATTAAATAAAGTACAAATTATATCATGTATCTTTTCATACCACAGTGGAATAAAATTAGAAATCAACACCAACAGAAACACTCAGTTCTACACAAACTCATGGAAATTAAACAGCCTACTGCTGAACGATTTTTGGTCAAGGAGGAAATTAAGATGGAAATCAAAAGATTCCTCAAACTATATGGCAAAGGAGACACAAGTCATCAAAATCTACGGGATTTGGCAAAAGCAGTCCTAAAGGGAAAATTCACAGCCTTAAATGCCCACATCAGAATTTCCTTCATTTTTAAGGCTGAAAATATTACATTATGTCTATGTACCATTTTGTTTATCTATTCATCTGTGGATGGACACTTTGGTTCCTTCCATTTGGGGCTATTGTGAAAACGTCTGCTATCAATATTGATATACAAATATCTCTCAGAAATTCTACTTTTAGAGTTTTAGAGTATATTCTAAGAAGTGGAATTTCTGGATCATATGGTAATTCTATTTTTAATTTTTTTTGGAAAGCATCCTACTCTTTTCCATAGCAGCTGCACTATTTTACCTTCCAACCAACAAGACACAAGTGTTGGTGGACCCACGCTAAGAGCTCTGGCCTTGCGTGAACTCTGCGGACAGGAGACATTAGAGGGAAAAAGCGTGGTCTGCAGGATATTTGCACCGGGTCGCCGCTTGGCGGGGGGAGGGTCAGAACTGCCCTAAGGCGAAATACAGTGACAGACGCCGAATTAAGTCTGTCCTTCGGCCGCTCTCTTGCCGGGGAGCTTCTGTGGGCTCCTGGGCTCGCCAGACCCCCGGCTCCGGCACCTGCTGGACCCTGATCATTCACCCCGAGCACCGGCGATCTGTGACTGGGCAGTCGCCATCTTGGGGTCCACAACCTTGCTGCTGTAGAGCGATTGGGTACCGGAGCGATTGGGTGCCGGACTGCTCCTTGGGCGGCTCCCTCCCCTTGACTGTTGACTCATGCTAAGAGCTCTGGCCTTCCGTGAACTCTGCGGACAGGAGACATTAGAGGGAAAAAGCGTGGTCTACAGGATATTTGCGCCGGGTCGCCGCCTGGTGGTGGGAGGGCTGGAACTGCCCTAAGGCGAAATACAGTGACAGACACTGAATTAAGACTGTCCCTCGGCTGCTCTCTTGCCGGGGAACTACTGTGGGCTCCTGGGCTCACCAGACCCCCGGCTCCGGTGCATGCCAGACACTGATCATTCACCCCGAGCGCCGGCGATCTGTGGACAGGCAGTCGCCATCTTGGGGACCACAGCCTTGCCACTGTGGAGCAATTGGGTGCCGGATGGCTCCCTAGGCAGCTTTCTTCCCTAGTCTGTGGACCCCCACTGGGAGCTCCGCCTTTGTGTGAACACTGAGTGCTTCCCCAGTCGTGACAGAGGGGTGTGTGAACCACGTGGTCATAGGAGAGGGCCTGGTGTGTGCCTGCGGGAGCTGAAGCAGTAGGGGTGCTGGAAGAGTGAGGGCTCCGCCCCCTGCCCCCTAGCCACTGTCTTTTGCACGGAGAGAGGCAGAACCCATCTCCGGAGGGGAAGAGTCAAGAAAAAGAAGCTTTCAGTTGCAAACAGCACAACCCAGTGACTTAACTCGTCAAATCGGTATTAGATGAAATTAATTCTCCGGGGCTAGACCCATCAGAAACAGCCGCCCAGCTGAGGTAGTGAAATCCTAAATAATACCCAATAGGCTTCCCCTAGTGGCAAAGGAAGTAACACATCTAGGCCGCTACACAACCTAAGACCAGTGTGCACAGTGTGCCTCTATCCAGACTAAAGCTAGAAGGAGAGATCTAACGATTGATCCAGATGGGAAGGCCACAGCGAAAGAACTCTGGGAGTATAAAGAATCAAACTGAAATGTTGCCCCCAAAGAGGAATTCCAGTTCTCTACCAATGGACACA
>CM052437.1:100669864-100688169 GCA_028533085.1 Varecia variegata
AGAAATACCTACTTAAGTGCTTGGTTCATTATTTATTTATTTTTTGTTGTTCAGTTGTAGGAGTTCTTTATATATTCTGGATATTAATCCCTTATTAGATAACAGGATTTGCAAATATTTTTCTACCATTCTGTTGGCTGCCATTTAATTCTGCTACTATTGTCCTTTAATGCTCAAAAGTTTTAATTTTGATATATTCAAATTTATTTTTATTGTTGTTGCCTTTGCTTTTGGAGTTATATTCAAGAAGTCATTGAAAAATTCAATGTCATAAAGCTTTTCTGCTATGATTTTTTGTTGTGGTGTATTGAGTGGTTTCATAGTTCTAGTCCTTACCTATAGGTATTTAATCCATTTTGAGTTTATTTTAGTATGTGGTGAAAGGTAAGACTCCAACTGCATTTGGTATATTTTGGTATGTTCTGTTTTCATTTGAATTTATGTTAAGATATTTTCTAGTTTTTCTTGTGATTTCACCTTTGACCTACTGTTTATTTTAGAGTATGTTGTTTAATTTCTACATATTTGTGGATTTTTTCTGTTTTCTTTCTGTTATTGATTTCAAGTTGTATTTCATTATGATCAGAAAAGATAATTTTTATAAGTAAGTATTTTTAAATTTATCAGGACTTGTTTTATGACCTACCATATGACCTATCCTGGAGAATGTTCCATGTGCACCTGAGAAAAATATATATTATTCTAGTGTAGAGTGGAGTGTTCTGTATATTTCTCTTAGGTCCAATTCTTCTATGGTGTTGTTCAAATTTTCTATTTTTTATTCTGTGTCATTGTTTTCACTGTTAAATTTCAATAAACTTTTCAGGAAGAAATAATACTAAGAATTCACAAACTCTTATAGAAAATTTTAAATAGCTAGAAAACTTTGAATTACTTCCTAATTTATTTTATGAGGTCAGAATCACTTTGATACCAAACTAAACAAAGATATTATTAATATAGCAATATAATTCATCAAATTAATAAACTATAAGAGAAAAAATATGATCCTCAGTGAATTCAGAAAAAGTACTTAACGAAATTTCTGAACTTGATAAATGGCACCAACAAAAAACTTACAGTTAACATCACACTTAATAGTGAAAGACTAAATGTTTTTTTCTAAGATCCAAATTTTGCCAGATTGCTTACTTTCAGCATGTATTCAACATTGTACTGCAGGTTTTAGCCAGTGCAATAAGTCAAATAAAACAACAAAGAATGAGCATCCACAATGAAACGGAAGAGATAAAACTATCTTTCTTCCCAAACACCATCTTCTCTACATAGAACATCCCATATAAACTTTGAAAAATATACTAAAATTAGTAAGTGAAACTTTAGATAGTTTCAGGATAAAATAAAAATAAATTGCATTTCTTTATAGCAGCAATGAGAAATCAAAATAGAAGTTAAAATAACAATATTTTCAATATCATTGAAAATATAAAAACATATGTACTTAAAGAGATACATCTGGCACAAAATGTGAAAGATGGGTATTGTTAAAAATACAAAGTATTTCTGAGATGAATTACTAAAGGCAAATAAAAGAATAGATATATCATGTTTATGGATCAGAAGCATCAATATTCTTAGAATGTTTTCCCCTAAATTGACCTACAGATTAAACAGAAGCCCAGTGAAAATCCCAGCGGCCATTGTTATCTATACTGGCAGGCGAGTTTTAAAATTCATATGGAAATATAAGTTACCTAGAAAAGCCAAAATAATATTGGTAAAGAGAACAAAGATCAAATATTAAGGCTACCTGGTTTGAGATTTATTATAAAGCTCAAGTTATTAAGAGAGTGTGATATTAATCTAAAGTTGGATAAATAGATCGATGGAACAGAATAGTTAATAAAGAGACCAACAGATATCCTCCCCACAAAGAAAAATAATAATAAAAGCATGTTTCTATACAAAAACATTTACATGGAAGTTCGTAGTAGTTTAATTTGTAATAATCAAAAACTGGATGCAACTCAAATACTTATCAACAGAAATTTTTTTGTTTAAAATTGTTTTGATAGATTTACTCTGTGGAATACTAACCAGAAGCTTAAAAGAATAAACCAATATTGAGAGTCAAGTTTGATCGGATTATGGTAATAGGATGCTACCAGGGTCCTTGATACCCGAGGGAATGTGTCAATGACTAGTGAGTCATGGAGTTTGATGGGGTGATATAGATGAAAACTAGGATCTTGCTCAATGGGCACAAAATAATCAAAATATTGTGATCAGAAAGCTTATGTTGCACTTTGCAATAGGAAATCATTTCCTTCCTATCAGTTTTCAGATGCAAGTCAGAGGCAGAGTTCATAAATAAAAGAACATCCATTTTTTTTGACCGAAGATCCTACAAAGTCATTGCAAGTATTTGAAGTAAATATTCTCCTTGTCCTTCTGCAAAGGGTCATGTCTCTTTTCTGGGCTAACAATGCCCGAGTAAAGCAGATTAACTAGGCTTTTTAAGGGCTGAGGGGTATGGGGTTTGAGTTAACATTAATGCAAGCAGACCATCATAGTCCATGGCTAGGGTAGGAGATCATGGAGCCCTGGGGACAAACAGTGCTCTAAATCAAGTTGTTGCAACTGCAGACTCATGGTACTGTCAGGTATCTTGTCCCTGAGTGTACAGTTAAGATAAATATACTTCACAGTAGGCAGAACCTTCACATCGTGCCCCGACCTCTCTAATCAGCGCTATGACGACAAGAATGTGTGTTAGTTTTCTGGGGTTGCCATAACAAGTGATCACAAACTGCGTGGCTTAAAACAAGAGAAACTTATTGTTTCACAGTTGTGGAGGCTAGAAGTCAAGGTGGCACTAGGGTTGGTTCCTTTTGAGGCTCTGAGAAATCTGCTCTATGCCTCTGCCCTGGCTCCTAGTGGCTGCTGTCACTCCCCCTGACTGCTGGGCTTGCAGATACCTTGCTGCAAACGGCCTCCGTCATCACTTGGTCGTCTTCTCTCTGTGAGTCTCTGTTTCTATTTTTCTTCTGATAAATCTTGGATTAGGGTCAACTGAACCTAGTATGACCTCATCTTAACTTTACTAATGACATCTGAAGGCACTATTTTCATAAAAGGTCACATTCTGAGGTTCCAAGTGGACATGAATTTTGGGAGGACACTATTCAACCCAACAAATAGGGCTAAATGAAAATACCCAAAGCTACGCATTTTTGATATCCCAAGAGTGATCGCAGAAATTAGCACCATGATGGAAGATTTAAAGCAGGATTTTGCAAAATATTAATATATGCCGTGAGACAAATTTGATCCACTGCCTCTTTTTGGCAATAAAGTTTTGTTGGAATATAGCCACGCTCATCAGTTTATGCACTATTTATGGCTGCAGAGTTGAGCAGTTTTGACAGAGACCTTATAATCTGCAAAGCCTAAAATATGTATTTTCTGGCCCTTTACAAAAAAAGTTTGCCAACCTCTGACTCAAAGGATACAGCTGATGACTGGCATAATATCCCAACCCCCTTACTTTTCTGGATCCTAGTAAAGCTGGAGGAATTATAGCAAATGAAGGTGGATTATTGTTAATTTAACCAGATGGTATTAGTATTTTAAATCATAGCTGTTGTGCTAATGTGGTTCTTTACTGAAGATGATCAATACACCTTCTGGCATTCACTATGTAACCATTGATCTGTGAATGTGCAGTTATTGGCCTATATCAGTAGGGTTGATCAAAAGCAGTTTGCCTTTACATGACTGTAAATAATATCCGTACTCATACTCAGTAGTATATATTTGCTGTCTTACCCCAAGACTATCTTAACTGTCAGAACTCTGATGCAATACAGGCTTTAAGAGACTTGTTTTCTTGATGTTCTGTAAAGCATCATGTTAGTGCACTATGCTAATGGCATCACAGCAATGGGACATGGTGAGCAAGAGGTGGCAAGTACCATTAACACTCTCATATGACACTTGCCTCCCACAAGGTAAGAAAAAAACCAGACTCACTGAGCAGCCGCATTGGTGAAGGTTTTGGAGGTCCAGTGGTCTGTGGAATGTCAGAATACTTCTCTAAGCAAAAAATAAAACAAATTAAAAAAACAAACAAAAAAAAAACAAAACAGTTGCACCTCACGCTTCTCATCATTAAGAAAGAGGCACAGCACCAGGTGAGTATCTTTGTATTTTAGAGGCAGAATATGTGATACTTGAGAATAAATCTCTGAAGCTTCTTTGGGTCACTCAGTAGGCTTCCACTTTTGAGCGGGACCCAGAGCAAGAGAGAACCCTGCCTCCAAGTCAGGCTCTGACCCAGGCTGCTTGCAGCCTTGGCCTTGTGGCTTGTCAAATCTGATAATGCTGGAGGTATCCATGGTGGATAAATGTGCTCTGTGTTATTTCAGGAAGGCCTCAACAATAGAATATCAATGCAAATCTCTATATTTCTGGAGCAATGCCTTGCCTTCCATAGCAACAATAAATAACTTTCTGTATTATAAAAAAAATCTGCTGTTCTACTGGGTCCTAGTAGAGATTGCACACTTGACCGTGGGGCACTAAGTGTGAATGTGACCAGAGCTGCCCAGTGTGCACTGGCTACTATCAGACTTATCCAATCTTAAATATTTAAGTGTGCTTAAAGATAAGCCATCCAAATTATGTTTCTTCACGTTTCAGTGTCAGCAATCCTACCTACATAATAAAATGAGTCCCTGAGTCCACAGAAGGCAAAATAACAGGGTGCCCAGCCTCCTGCATCCCCCATTTATATTTAACCAACAACTATTTCTCAGTTCATGCCTGTGGCTCTTTAGAGGTAGTTTCTTAGCACCAACTGACAGAGGAGGACAAAACCAGGATCGGGTTCACAGCTGGGCTGGCATGATATTTTGGAATTAACATAAAAAGGGACTATGGCCACAATACAGCTGCGTTTTGGGGTATGGTATGCACAGCCCTAAAGAGCAATGGCGAAGAAAAATCTACCTAGCCCTGAAACAATAGCTGGCACGTGGTACAGTGTTCCTACTAGCTAAAATACATGGACTCAGGAGCCAAGGAATGGAAGTAAAATTGTCCCCTTTCACATTTACCCACAGTGCTTCACTTCAGGAATTTGCATTTCACGTTCTCTATACCTCAAGATCAGATAAATTGGAGGTCCCGGTTCTCAGGAAGGGTATGCTATCAACTGGAGATATGGAAAAGGTTGCCACAGTTATATTTGGGGTTCTTCTTGCCAGTGGAACCGTAAGGGTAAGCTGTCCTGATCACCACACGGAGCTCAGATTACTGCTGCACTGTAACATCCGGGAGAAGCACGTGAGGAAGCTGGAGCATCTCCTGGGCTGTCTCTTGGTGTTTTCTCCTGAGCGATAACAGTGAATGGGACATTCAAACAGGAAAGCCTCATCAAAAAGGCAAATTCCCTCAGAGATCAAGTTAAGGCTGTATCTTAAGACAAGCCACCTTGTCCAAATTGCTAGCCATATAGGCATGAAATATATGAATGAAATATAAAATAGGCATTATAGGAAGGATGCAGTACATGTCATTTGGGGTACAGAACCAGGTATAGCAACAGGGACTGTAGCTTGTTTCATTCACATGTTTTTGTTTAGTGTTTGCAGAGATTGTAGCTGAACACCACCTTGAACTGGACTCTGCAGTGGGTTGGACTTGTACCTCAGGTGAAGAGTAACAGCATCTTGTTTTCACAATTGAAAACCAATATATTAATATGGGATCTGGGTACAATGCTTTGATATAATAGAAAGGTATATTTGATCTTTGTGTCTGGATCCTAGCACACACATCCTAAAAACATTTGGAATCTCCTAAGTGTTTTGGCATAGAACCTAGTCACTAGAAGAACTAAGGCATGAAATTAGAGCGTTGACAGTTTCAATTCCACCCCACCCCCAAACTCTAGGTAGGGGAGAGGTGCTGGAGTTTTCAGTCACCAGTGACCAATGATTTAATCAATCATGCCTACATAATAAAACTCCAGAAGTATCCCCATGCGTACCCAACCCCAAAAACTCTGCCCTGTGCATCCTATTTGGCTATTCCTGCATTATATATTTTAATATAAGAAAGTAAGTAAGTGGCCTATTTTCTGGAGTTTTGTGAGCCATTATATCAAATTATCAAACTTGAGAGGGGAGTGTGAGAACCCCCTGACTTTGTAGCCAAGTCAGACAGAAGAATAGGTCTCATACCTGAGGACCCTGTACCTGCGACTGGCATCTGAAGTGGAAGCAGTCTTGTGGGACTGAGCCCTTAACCCTGTGGAGTCTGACACTAACCCTGGGTAGTTCACATCAAGATTGAATTGTATATTTGGTATCAGAAGTGTTGTAGGTAAAAATAGCTCCAAAGGGAGCAGATCTGAATGATCAAGGGGTGGACTGTACCAGACCCCTCTTCAGCGCCACTTGGGACTCTCAGCCTCACCTGCCTCTATTCCCACCATAGCTGCCTTGTGTGGGTGTCAGTCAGCATCACCCAGGCCTCCGCCTGTGCTACGTGAGCACTGCCACATGATCTAGGGCTGTTCTATCGGCACCACTGCATGGAATGCCATGGACATTCTCCCTGAGTCTGTGCTACACAGTCCTGAAATGTGGAGCAGTTAACACACCCTTTTAACATTTTGTGGGGCAAAATAGAGATGGAGACAGAACATAAATGGGTTCTTCTCCCCTTGGGACAAATACTCTTGAGATGCATTTCACAGACTTTCCATGTATTTCAAAGGGATTAAAGGCATTAGTCACCCATATGATGGTCAAGAGTAGCTCTTACTTTCACAGATTCTTTCTCATAGCTTGTTTTATTTCCCCTTCCGTCCCTCTGGCTCTCTGGGATTACATTTCCTAATTAAGTATCACACATAAGTCTTTGTCTAAGATTATGTTTTATAGGGAACACAGTTTAATAAAACATGTGTGATTTATTGTTAATGAAACAAGCCGAGCATCATTATATTATATAGCACATTTCTACGTGGAGAAATATCTAGATGTAAACACACACACACACACACACACACACACACACACGCACATGTGCACACACATGCACACACACATGGAGATGCAGGGAAAGAGGGAAAGAGAGAAATAGAAACAGAGACAGAGACAAGGATACAGAGACAGAGACAAAGAGAGACAAAGAGGAGTACAGATACAAATACCAATATAGAAATATATGTTCCCAGGTTTTATGACATTCTCAGATTTTATGTTAAACTGTTAAAATTTTTCTCAAGGAGAACAAGTTGGTTTGGGGGGAATTTAAACATTTTTAGGCATTCCGGTGTAATTAGAATACTTTGATGAATGAATACATTTCTTGGTAAATCAGAATGAATTAAAAAAAAACCTATGTGGTTTAGCATTTTAGGACAAAAGAAAATAGAGTAAATTAGAGATTAACATCTAACTCATAGCAATATACATTTGGATATATGAATAAAATATCCTTAACCCAGAGAAGGATGAGACGAGAAAGCTATTTATTCATATTTTTTTCTTGGAAATTTGAGTTAAGTAATTTATATTTATTCTTTCAGTTTTGCCTCACTATGACCTTGTAGTACAAGTATCACAATGTCCATTTTACAGGTAGTAACACTGTGTGTGAGAAAGGGGAACTCAATTGGCAAGTCAAAGTTCATACGAGAAAGAACTGAGCTGTAGACTCAACTGTTTCTACGCTAAATCCAGTTTCTTTATGCCCTAACGTCTCAGCAGCCATAGCCCAAGGGTGATAACTCTAGAACCTAGGACATGAGATAGGTTCAATCAAATGATTTCAGGAACTGGCATGAAAACCCCAAACCGTCTAAGTACGACTTTGGGAATTGGGAGATTAGTGCTTTACTCCTCGGGGCTTTCTTAATTAGTTTTGTAACCTTGAGCAACACATTTACTAACTAGGTTTTTAGCTTCCTCACCTGTGAAATTAGGTGTTTGACCTAGATATCCTCCGAGTTGGATACCTTCTGACTCTAAAATTATGATTTTGTGAATAAAAAGCAAAACATTATGCAGCTTCTAGGTGACACAGGTAAAGGAATTGCAAAAATAAAACTGCCCGAATTCAACAGACGTGGTCTAATGCATTGAACATAGAGTTTTACATATTGATAAGGATGTGAAGGTAAATGGTAAGCACGGGGAAAGAAATCTGAAGAAACACTAAAATAAATTAAATTGAAATAAGAAGAAAAGTACCTCTGAGCTTTAGCCATAATTAAGGGAAATGTTGAAAAAAGGAAAAGCATAGGACAAGAGAAAATGCTCTGGGCGCTTTTTACCAACCAGATCTTATTGCCTCCTTTGCTGACAACCTTGAACTACTCTTTGTTATCACACAGGCCTGCAAAAGCGGTGAGAATGAAAATGTTTCTTCAGGATCCCAAGGGAACAAATTAATTTATTTTTTTCCTTCTGCCCCTGTATTTTCATATGACTGAGAGTCATTCTTTGATTCTTCCCCAGGCAGCAGTCCTAGTGGGAGGCGTAGGGAAGTAATCCAGAGAATGCCAGGATCAAATGTACTTTCAAATGAACTCCCAAGGCCAAGTGGAGTGTGACAGGGGCGGCCTTGCAAAAATAACAGGAAAATACCTAATCCTACCATTTCCCCAGCAACAGATCAATCCTGTGAGTTCTCTCACTAGCAGGAGTTCTGTTTTGCACAACTTCTGACAAGAGCTAAATGGACAGAAAAGAGACGTAAATCTCTCTCTTTCACAACTGTTTTTGAGAATCTGCTTTTACAGCAGAAGAAGGAGCTACAGTCTCAACCACATCTCGAGGACAGAGTCACATCTCCTGTGATAATCGCTTCTCCAAGGAAAGGCAGGAAACCAAGTCCTGGACTTGGACATCCTTGCAGTTTTTGTTATCTACCTGCTGCCGCTTTCGTTATCAAGTGACAGCCATCGCTATTTTCTTTTTCTCTCTTCGTCGCCCTTAAAATCAGCGAGCCACTTGACCTCACAGCTGGCATGTCCCTTCTCTTTCTTTGGGATGCCACACCGTCTCCCTGCTTCCCCCCTACTTTTCTCTCTCTCTCTTTCATTCCCTCTCTCCTTCTAAAGGATAAAATATTTTTTTTTACTTTTAAATATTAATCTTTTTATGAGAATTCTTTCTCCACCCACACTTTGAGCACTTACCAGCCTTCCCTCCCTAACAGAGAGTGCTGTGTGGCTTTGCTTGTTCCTTTCCAGGCGTGATTTCCAGGATTCTTTCACTCCTGGTCAGCATCTGTGAGCCTAATAGTTATTGTCTCATATATTTTAAATAAATAAGTAAATAAAATTTTCCATAATTTTATTTCTAAATATGAACTACAATGACACATTTAATTAATAAACTGATTTATCTTTCCCCAAAATAAGGAAAAAAATTAGCACTGACTAATTAATCAACAGACATATGTTGTAATCTACTGTACATCAGGGACTATAAAATTTAACACAAAGAAGAAAAAACCAGCTTTCCTCATCAGATTGTCCCCACTCTATCCTGGAGGACAAACACACAAATGATTAACCGGCACAAAAAGCAAAGAGAGCTGCCCAAAGGGGGGAGGCCATCCACATACAGGGTGGCTGGCTGTACAGGTGCGCCTCCTTTACCGGCCGCGATAAAGGGAGTTAAATTCTCCCACGTTCTGAGTGGGAGAGTAGTCCAGGCTGCGTGCAAAGATGCCAATGTGGAAATATTTATAAATACCACATAGGAAGCTGGAGAAGGGCCAGTTTTGGTGACAAGAGGGTAGGACTGGCCAGTAAACCGGGAACCAAGCCCTGACTGTGCAAAGTCTGGTTTGTAAAACAGAGCAGTCCGGACTTTTCTTGAGAGCTTTGGGGAGCCCTTTGAGTTTTTCAGGAGGTGAGTAGTTGTAATCTAATTTGCCTTTGGTGATTACTTCATAGGCAATGCCAAAGGAGCCTCCTAGATTAAAAAGAACAATGGCTTTAGAAACTGGGGGTCGGGAGAGAAAAAAAGAAGCAAGCCTGTATTTACATCTTGATAAATCTTGATTCCTCTAATTTCCTGTGGGACCCTAAGCACATGCTTAGCCTCTCTGAGAATGTGGAAACACACATACACACACACACACACACATACACACAAACAAGCATGATAATGTAGAATGCCTTTGCATGGCATATATCAGATGGTGAGTAAATGTGTGTGATTTTCCTTTGAAGAACTTGCAGGTAGTTCAAGCAGCAGATAATAGGAAATGATTGAGCAGAGTTTTAGGAACAGAGCTCTCTGTCGGTAGCCACTGGCCAGGCGGGTGTGGCTGTGTGCAATCCTTGACCGACTGAGCTCTGGCCTGCTCAGCTAAGATCCATAGAGGATGAGTCTGCCTCTGTCCTTTTGCAGCTGGGATTCCTGCCAGGCTCGCTAGTGCTTGCAGCGCTCTCCTTGCACGGCTGAGCATTCAGCCAGGGGAGCATGAGTGTCCCCTACGGCTCTGCCTCTTCCCATTCATCACATTATATAACCCCTGTGTGTCCACAAACATCGTCAGAGTTTTGCCTGTGCATTCCTCTCTCCCAGGCCCCTCTGCCATCCACCAGATGACAGCAGCTATTCTTTAAAATTCTGACCCTCATCATTTGCTTTCTGATACAGGAAAATATGCTCTCTGGCTTTTAATTTGCCTTCATGTGGTCATAAAGGGGTAAAAGACCCATCATTTGGTGAGTTTCTACTGCTAGTCAAATGGAGAGTCAATCCTTTAAGGCCATCACAGACTACTAGGTGATAAAGAAACATATACTGATCATTGTAATGGGAGGCCAGGTCCACATACAAAAAGCAAAGTATAAGCCTTATACATTGCAAGTTCCAAATTAATTCCAAGGGATTCAGGGAAGACTTTACAAAGTGAGCCAGGCCCAAGTGGTGGCAGCGTTTCTCAAGGCCTGCGAGGGTGAGGATGAGGTGGGAGCAGAGCAGAACAAAGGCAAAGCTCAACATCGCAAAACTAGAGAAAAACGAGAAGCCAGAGTGTTGAGGGGTGTGGAGCTTAAGGTGTGCTCAAACTGGCTGCTGTAGTTTCCTATGGATGGGGAATTTTGCAACCTTATGCGACCTTGAAGAACATCTCACAGTTAAAAAGTGCCAGACCAAGTTTTTCAGCTCTCAAGTGTTGTTTCCAGTGATAACATCAAAGCTCCTCTACACTGAGTCTCTGTGTTTTGTTGATTTGCATATAAACTTTATGCAATCTTTACCAAGACATCATTATCTGATTTTACTGCTGAGGGGACAGAAAAGCAGGTTAAGTGACTTGCAAAAGATCAGATAGCTTGTGAGTCAAACACTCTGTGGACCTGGACAAGACCGTGCTCTCTCCATCACCTGGGATCCAGGGTCCTTTCCATCACAGCCAACACTCCCCGGCCTCGCTGTTAGTTTCACCAGGGAGCTCACACATGGTGGGCACGGAAGTCTAGATCTTGGCAGCAAAGGCATAATCTCAGCACACTCAGATTTATACCAGATTCAAGCCATAGAAATTAAAACCGAGATTTATTTTCAGAAGCATGAAGAGTGCTTGGGCCCACTGGCTGGCAAGAAGCACTACCATTTGTCTTAATGAGCACATCAGGAAAGTTAGGGGGCAAAAAAAAGGAGTAGAGCCCTAAAGAAGTCAATAAAGTTGATGTACAAACCAGTAAAAATGCTTAATGATGAAGCCAACCTATCCAGTTAACTACCAAGTATTTTCCAATGATTTACTGCTTGAAGGAATCATATCTCTGGTAGCACAAATAAAAGTCTAATTATAAATAATACTTTCAGTGTGATGTTCTGTACATGAAACCAAAATTAGTACTCTGCTTTCCATGGACAGAGCTTGGCATTCACTTATAGGGTGGAAATAGGGGGCAGTTTTAAGTACAGGAGCTACTGGTCTGTTCAAAAATCTTCCATATCTAACAAAAGAAAGTGTGTATTATCTTGAATGCTTTGACACTTACTGAGGGGGACTGTTGTTACTTGATGAAGAGTAAAAAGAATAGATCAAACAGAGGAAAACAGAAGGCATGGTCTCCAGTAAAGCACTCACATTTATTGTTTTGTCTCAGATTAAGCAATTGACGCTATTGACAAATTTATCTTCTGGAAAAATTAATACATTGTATTTTACTGGGGACTTCAAGGCTTGATTTGGAGTCTGAATCTTAATTGTACCACCACTTAACTGGTGGTCAAGTTTGGCAAGTCAATTAAATCATGGTTTTCTTACAGAGAAAACTGAGGTCATAACCATGACCTCAAAAGGTTTTGTGAGAAATAAATGAGCTAAAGGAAAGGAAAGTACTTTACAAAGTGTATAAAGAAAAAAAAAACTGCTAACATTCTTTTTATTATTGTGACATCTAATGTCTTCTCCAATCACTTCAGCTTTGACCTCCTGAGGATCTGAACTTCCCAAATGTGCTGGTGGCTTATCCGAGAAGACAGAAGAGCAATTCTGAGAGCTCTTCTCTCACACAAATATTACTGAGAAGCTACTGAGGCTGTGCCACATACACAGTCACCATTCATGTCACATGTAAGTCACTGCAGTCCCATAAACCATCTTTATCCCTCTTTTCAAAATAAATTAGAAGAATGCTCAAAGAGATCAAGCAACTCAACCAAGTTTATGCAAGAAAAGTCAGAGAGAAGTTGTGAGTCCTGGTGGGTCTGATAGCAAAGGTGGCCTTCATGCTGGTACTCCACATGCGTCCTCTAGCACTGAGTCTATGAAGCCCACACACACCATCATGTGCTGGGAGCCGCTTCTGGATTGTGGATCCCAAGCTGATCTTCCCATCTGTCTGCTGGTCTGAGTCAGTTTGGGCTTTCATTGTATTTCTCTATAGAAATATATGAGATAAATGGATATGTATAGATTTAAATCCTTTGGAAAAAAAAAACTGTAGTCATTAGACATATGTCATGTTATTACCTAAGCATCTAATCTAAAATTATTTTACTTGCCACTCTGATATCCACCATCATCTGTTTAAACAGTTTTCTCACCACTATGAACATAAAATTTATTACCTCTTCAAATTCCTCTTGAAGAATTCATTCATACAAAACCAGAAGGGAACACAATAGTATCTTCCAGTCATTTCAAGAGTGAGATAGAGAAATAATTTACATCACCCACAATTCAACATTAAAATCCATGTTATATAATTTCTTACTTTTTTTTCCCTTATTTTTTCCTAAACAGCTTTCCAGCAGCTCTTCTCTCCTTCTTCTAACACTGCATGCTGGATCTTTGAAAGCCTCTATTCTCCAGAGCAATTAATTGGCAGACTGATTTTGTCCCTAAATTATAGTGATGACCACCCAATTAAAGGGATCTACCTCACCTCCTTAGAAGGTGTCCCTTCCAAAGGACCTTTCAGCACCATTTCTTACCTACATATCCACTTTGGAGCCTCAGTCCTCATCATAAACAGCTTATCAAATTATTCCTTCATTTACTGTGCCTTCCTCATGAGGAATTCTTATCAGTAAAATTTTCCCATTTACTTATGTATTTATCCTTTAGAAAATTGTCCTTTTCCAACCTACTGTGATGAGTTCATTTCCTAAACTTATGAAATAGCCAATCACATTCTGTAACTTCATAAACAAGTCAAATTGGAATAGTAAATATCAAGAATAGAGATAAAATGCTCATAAATTCAGAAAATGATAGACAGTAATGGATTTTTCATAAAGAACCAAGGAGAGCTGTAAAGAATTTCTAAATGTCAATGTACTTTTATGGCTTCTATCCCAAAGAAAATTCAGGAGCTCAATCTTAAGCCTAGAAATAATTTTTAAAAAGCTTTTTACCTGCCACTTTTTCTATTAAGTTAGTGCCATGGGAAAACACCATCACTGGTGCTGTGTCCCTTGGTTTCTAACTTGTCCCCCAGTCTCCAAATCCCTGCACCTAAGCCACTGCTTCTGGAGCCCCCTTCTACAGCACAGACCTAAATGAGTCACTTTCTTTTCTTTTCTTTCTTTTTTTTTCTTCTGGACCTTCAACAACTTCTTATTTTTGATATTAAAGCCTAAGGGTTTCTTAAAGTCTGGTCTAAACCTTTCTTTCCAGTTCTGTCTCCTGCCATGTTTCTTCTATGATATCTAAACCTGAAAAAAACGAGGTTATGTACTTCTCATTTCAATTCATTTCGCTTCCAGGCCTTTGTAAATGCTTATGATTTTCCCAGAATGGCTTGTCTACCTTTATCTGTCTATGGAGCTTTCTCTTGACCCAAAGACCCAATTCAACTCACAGTGCTTTGTTCCATTAAGCATTTGTTTATTTCCATGCCTGCTAGCCCATAGATTGTTATTTGCCAAAGGGTAGAAGCTAGGAATTTTAAATTGTGTTTCCCACTCCCGAGTAGAATACAGAAATATAAGAAGTAAGCAAACAGTTTATGTCCAACAAGTGAATTCGTTTGTCAAATTTCCATTACATCTATACAAATTTGTTTTGAGTACTTTTTTTTTTGCTAGGTATTATAGTAAGGCAATCCTTGAAGGAATGTCATATGTAGGACATTTGCTTATAAGCTATTAAAAGTGATCATCATTTAAATGATTATCAAAAGTTTTAGTCTACACCAAGCAGAGTTAAAGTACTGAAAGAAAATATCTATTGAGTCACCAGCATGAAACATTTATGGAAGAGATATTATTAGAGATGAACCTTAAAAGGTAGACAGGATTTGAATCTCGGAATATTTGATGAGGCCATTCTAAGTACTGAAAAGTCTAGGAGCAACAGCAACATGACATGCAAAGGAACATGCAAAGGCTTCCAGGTAGGCTAGAGGGAGAGATCAGTAACTTTAGCAGATAGATGTTAGGACACAGTCTTGGCCGTGTTCCTTCACTCACAAAATCCACACATGCTCCATATTTTTCCCCTTAAACTAAACCTCCTCTTGTTCTCTTTCTCACTCCCCAAGCCTCCACATCCCCTGGCAAGGGTGCATGCAAACTCTTGACTCACAAGCCAGTGCTACGGCCTCCTGAGTCATCCACCTGCTAAGGCCAGTTGTGACCCTTCTCAGCTACCATGGTGAATTTGGGGCTGAACCAATGCACAGCTTCCTTCAGAATAGGGTCTCAACTTAATCATGCCCATGACCCCTTTTGATTAAAAGATATGAATGTATGCTCTTAACCATTCTGAAATGCAGCATAACTGCATACATATTTTTAAAGTCCTTATAATAGAAAAATAAAGTAAAAGGACTTTAAAATGAATACATATGCCCACATGCAAACACAAAAGTGATGCTGCAGCAAACTCACTAAAGCATATAATGAAGTAGTGAGAAGCTTCCACCCTTTCAGAATTACCATAGAATGAAACTGCTCTAAACACTTCCTGAGAGAGCTGTGCTGTGTTACTAACTTAAAGACAAGCAGCACCATGCAAGTGGATGAGATGATTTCCAAAGTGATGGCCAACACTTTATGAAGCTGTGCATAGACACTCATAAGAAACATAGTGTATACTAAATGATGTAAAACACACTTTATCTTTGTATAGAAAGAGAATAAGTTTTCTGATCCAATGGTTTTTTCAGGAATATGAAGTTTCAATGGAATATTGTAAAGTTGTGAAGCGCATGAGACATCATTCCCTTAGGGCGTTAGAATGTCACATGAATTGCAAGATGTTCTACCAAACCTACCTCCTGACAACTAAAGCCTCCCCATTGAGATTAAAAAAACAAAAAAGAGCCCAATGTTTGGCAAAATAGGATGACCCTCCTTAAAAGTAATTGCCCTAGAGGCTTGCACCAGTCCTTATGTTGTGACCTGGGAAACATTAAACTGGTCTCTGGGTTTTTAGGCCACTCATATCTATACAGAAATGTATATTACCTCCCAAAAGGAATAGTATTTTTTAGAATTTTATATACACAAAATTATACGGTATTTTCTCATAACACTCTTTTACTTAACATGTTGTTTTTAAGATTCATTCATGTTGTATTAGTAGTTTATTTTTGCTGTATAATATTAATATCCCATGGATTTAATATAACACAAATATACATTCATTCTTCCACCGATGCACATGTATTTGGGCTGTTTTCAGTTTTTTCCTATTATGAGTAAAGCTGCTGTGGAAATCCACGCACAAGTCTTTCTGTGGAAAATGGAAGTGTTGGGTCACATGATAAGTGTTTAACTTTATGAGAAACAACTAAACTAATTTCCAATATGGTCGTATAAACTTGCACTCATGAGAGTTCCAGTTGTTTCACATCCTTACAATATTTGGTGTTGTCCAACTTGTAAATGAATCATTAATTTTAGCCTTCTAGTGGTTGTCATGGTATCCCATTGCTGTTTTAATTTACATTTCTCCCATAATTAATGGTGAGCACTTTTTCATGGACTATTGATCAGTTGTAAAGCATGTTTGTCCATTTGTTAACTGTTTGTCTTTATACAAATGAGCAGTAGAAATTTTTGACATATTCCAGATATAAATATTTTGTAAGATATATGTATTGTGAATATTTTCCTCCAGTCTATGATTTACCTAGTTATTATTCATTCAGCTCATTTCATGCACAAATTTTTTTATTAATGATGTTTATTTTGTCTTTTCTTTCCCCCATGTAGTTGTCCAGTTTTTACAACACCACTTGTTGAATGGATTTCTTTACTGATTGAATTGCCTTGGCACTATGATTATAAAAACAATTTACAATTTAAGTCTGAGCCTATTTTTGGTGTATATTCTGTCTCATTGATCTGCTTGGCTATCTTGAATACTGTATGGCTGTAATAATTTGCAAAATCACGTAGTATAAATTCTCTAATTTTGTTATTCCTTTTAAAGATTGTTTACATTCTTCAAGATCACTTACGTTTTCACGTACATGGTAAAATTAGAATATCATTTACCAGAAATAAATATACAGGGATATTGAATGGGGCTGCATTGTATGTGTACATAAAGTTGGGGATATTGGCATATTAATAACTTCTGGTCTGCTAATCCATAAGCATGATATATTTCTTTTCTATTTGTTCATCTTTGATTTATTCTAGCAACACTTTATATATATCAGGGGCCAGGTATTACATATATTTTAGTCGATTTATTCCTAATTATTTTAAATATTTAATGCTGTTGTAAAAGAAAATATCTTTAATTCCATTTTCAGTTGTCTTTTGCTAGTTTTTTTATATAAACCCATGCCTTGCTATTTTCTGTAAAGGTTTATTTAAAGTTGATGTTAATTCATCTTTAATTATCTGATAGAATTCATCATTAGAGCTGTCTGAGCTCACATTTTTGTTTCTGGGAATTTTTAAATTACAAACTCAATTTCTCTAATAGATGTAGGCATAGTCAAGTTTTCTATTTATCTATGTCAGTTTTGATCATTTGTGTTTTCTCATTTTTCTAACTCTTGTACTTTCTGCTACTGTTATTTTGCATTGTAATTCTAAATATGTTATAAAGTGCAAAATATAATATTATTATATTTGCTTTAAACATTCTTTTTTTTTTTTTTTTGAGACAGAGTTTCACTCTGTCGCCCTGAGTAGAGTGCCATGGCATCAGTCTAGCTCACAGCAACCTCCAACTCCCAGGCTCAAGCGATCCTCCTGCCTCAGCCTCATGAGTAGCTGGAACTACAGGTGTGTACCACGACACCTGGCTAATTTTCTATTTCTTTAGTAGAGACGGGGACTTGCTCTTGCTCAGGCTGGTCTGAAACTCCTGAGCTCAAGCAATCCTCCCACCTCGGCCTCCCAGAGTGCTAGGATTACAGGCGTGAGGCACCATGCCTGGCCTATATTTGCTTTAAACATTCAATTGGCATTTAAGGAAGTTAAATTAAAAAGGGATACACTTTGATTTTTATTAATAAACACATATTTATGCTTTTGTTTGTTTGTTTGTTTTTATTTCAGCTTATTATGGGGGTACAAAAGTTCTGGTTAGATATATTGCCCATGTCCCTCCCATTCCCTCGAGTCTGAGCTTCAAGCGTGTCCATTCCCCAGACAGTACACATCGCACGCTTCATGTAGGTATACACCCATCCCCTCCCCCACCTCCATCCCCCCAAGTCAGAACTTCGAGCGTGCCCATTCCCCAGACAGTGCTCATCGTGCTCATCATGTAGGTATACACCCATCCCCTCCCCCCACTCCCCACCTCTGTCCAATACACAATTGGTGTTATTCCCAAATGTGCACTTAGGTGATGATCAGGGAACCCAGTTTTCTGGTGAG
>CM052437.1:100688669-100736824 GCA_028533085.1 Varecia variegata
ACGACCTTATCCTTGGGAAATAAGAATAAAAGCACCACACATCATACCAACGCTGTGGCTAATCACACTGGAAGGAGTTACCATCCAGTATCATCCACTATGAATTTACTACAGGTAATATATGCATCCCTAACTTTCTAAGAAGTCGAGAAGATGACTTCAAGGTAAACCTGGATATCTAAAGGGAAGCAAAGTCACTCCTCAACATTGAGCTTATTTGACTTAAGAATGGGGACACTTACAAGAATGAAATTTATGTTGAGATGCAAGGGATGCTCTTTCTTAGGCCATTTCTCTAATAGAAAGGAAGCTGGTGAAAATGAAAATAAGCCATCACTTAGTTTAATAGAACAGTGATAATTCAAAATGTGCCTATGTAAAATTGATCAGCAAAAGGGGAATACAATGAAAATACAAGCTCAAAAGTGACCATGAAAGCAGCAGAGATTCTGAAGTGATAAAACTTAGAAATTACCATCAATTGAGTCTAAGAACTTGACAGTGTGAGTGACTCTTTGGCTGAGTCTCCTTATAGACATGCTCTATAAGGAGAAAGAGAAAATAAGAATTCTGTCACCTGACATCTATTTCCTCTCCTCTTGTGCTGCTGAATGAACCACAGGGCAAACGGTAAGTTGCAGGAAACTAAATCATTCCAGGAAAGTATTTCATTTGCCTTTATCTTCTTCCTAATTGGTTTTTTATTTGCCTTTAAATTTTAATTGTTCTAATTTATGTATGTTTCACTTCATAATGTTCCTCAAATTCTTTGTGGAATAGGCTATAAAATATAAATTCTTTAAAAATATATTGTCCAATAATACATATCCATGAGGACACAGGAAGGATATGGGAGTGTGATTGCAGAGCAGCCTTCCTCTGTAAGTGCCGAACTGACTTGCAAAACCGTTCAGTGCATGTGCTCAGCTCCGTTAGCCCCACTTTGGTTACGGGGAGTGCGGTGGGAAAGAAAATCCATTCCTGCTGCTACCATGAAGGAATTTCATAAAATACTTAACAAGGCTCAAGTTTGCTTTTCAGGCTCTTCCTCCTTTACCTTGACCACCTGGGCACAGAGTGGCGTTTGATTTAGTTTCATGCAAAATCAATAGATGATGGCTCCAAAATGTACGTGAAATTCTCATTGATTGTTTTGAAAATCAAAGATCACCATGTTTAAAGTCATCATATCAGAATCGAAATATCTGTTTCTAGAGTAATTTAAAATCTCATTTAGTGTGACAGAACATAGACATATACTTGTTTAATTTACTTTCAATTAAGCCATTATATAGTTGAATTTTACCAGAACTATTGGATTAAGTTACAGTTGAATGAATCAAGAGGGTTTATGTTACCTTTTGTTTAAAATGAGGAGAAAACCGATCTAAATGAATTTCTCTATTGCTTCACTTTATTAGTGAATATATGAGAAAATTACCCTGTCATAAGGAAACATAAAAGCTTCACAAAAAGAAATATGAAATTAACCTTTCTTAGCTGAATCCATTCACGTTATCCATTACTAGCTTTGTGCTAGCTTGAAATTCAGTCAAGTATTATTTGCCATCAAATAATAAGGTTCTAGGAACATTTTCTGTGCAAATGTTTACATAGACTTTATAGCAGACCAGACAGTGGTTTGACTTTGATTATGGCATATGGAGGATGGAAGGGGTCCACACGGTAATTGTTCTTCTATGCACAATCCAAGCTGAATCATGGGCTCAGTGGTGCCTCTTACGGTCTTGAATTTAACAGATTTATTGGCACCTCTTGTATACCAGACATCAAGCTTGGCACCAGAAATCCAAGGACAACAATGCTTAGTCTGCTTTCTCAAAGAGCTTACATCTTTGGAAAGAATAAAGGCATGTGGAGGAACAATCACATATAATATGGCAGATTTTGTCATGGGGTATGAGTAGATTAGAACTGAAGCAAAGAGAAAGTGCGTGGAAATAAGAATAAAAATGTCAGAAAAGTCCTCTCAGCTAACTACTTCAGCTGTGACTTAAAGAATGAATAAAATTTACCCTGGCAGGTAAAGGCAGATTACTTTAGACAGGAGGGAGAGTGAAAATGATATGTTCAGGAAGGGCTGCACAGTTAAATACTTTTGGAGAGCATGACTGGCAGAAAAATCACATGTGCAAATAGTTGAGCTAGACAGGGGACACATTAAGAAGTGTCTTGTTAACCGTTCTAATGGCTTCCCACTTTCTTCCGTAGTCCATGGACAGCTACTGAAGTCTTTAAAGTTCGGGAAAGAGCATTACTAAACAGTTGCAGCTGGAAAGCAGAAAACAGACAACAGGTACCAGCACCTGATAGTCAATGATGACAACAATCTGGACAACAGATAATGAGAGATTCAAAATAGTAGAAACAGAAAGAGAAAATATACAGTATTTCAATTATGGCACCATTATAACAACTTCACAAATGGCTTTTTAAAAAGTTTATTTTGTTTTTCTAAAACTGAAGTGACATTTATTCCTCCATTGCGTATTTATAAATCCAGTGATTCATGATAGATAATGTGAAGCTTCCAATATAACTTTGGAAGGTCATTATAGGTTTATAAAGTTCGTTGACCCTACACATGGATGGGATCTTGATTTATTATATCACATCCTTAATGAATCTACTTTAAAAACCAAAATAATTCATAGGCTATTTTGCAGGGTCATCAGAAGGTTTCAGGGAGTCATTCAAGCACAAAATTAATTTCATATGAGGAAAATATGTTATAGTATAAAGCTTAAAAAAAACAGTTGCATTCTGGAAGCATTCTAAAAGGAAACAGATGGCACATTCAAAGGTTTGACTGAAGAAAGTCTGAAGAGGTGGCTATTCACAGTGGTGGCGGCAACATAAGGAGAACCAAGAATGGACAGGAGACCCCAGGGACAAGCAGGGTTTACACTCCTAGATCGGAGGGGGCAAAATGACAGAGGGGTGTCCCACAGCTGGCCCGAGCTGTGGCTCTGGAAGGAGGCAGGAGAGCTGCCAGCAAGAAGGAGAGCTACAGGGAGAGGAAAGGAGCCACTGCCTAACCCATTTAAGGAAAGGCAGAAATGAGGAACAGACCCCAGAACCTTCTCTCTTTACACACTGCTTTCCTTCTGTTGTCTCCACCATGCAAAACAAATTGCAGGAAAGAAAGAGGGTAACGGAGTTCAGTGATGCGTGAAAAAGAACCACCGTCCAGGACAGAATGCAGAGAACAGGCAAAGACAAGCGGGGCAGGGGAGGGAGGACGGCAGGAGATTAAACAGCTATAGAAGGTGGCCACTGCCATTTTTCAAACAGTCAGCTTGGCTAGTTGAGCAGGCTGTTTTTCAGTTTAGCATTTTCCACAGGCATGTGCCTTTGCACGTGTTGCTCCCTTTACCTGGTTTCCACCTGTACTCTTACCCTGTCTTTCAAATCCCTACTTGGGCCTGACTTCTGTGCCAAAGCTCCCTGGGGACCCATTTCCCACCAGTTAGGATGTGACTGCTATCCTCTGTGCTTTGTTTATATGTCCAATTATGCTATTTAATATACTGAATTATGCTTTTGACATTTCTTTATAGAGGCCTTAAGAATAAGTAAAATAAGCAAGAAAAACAAGCAAAGGCCTTGAAAAATTATCCTAAGAAATATAAACCTCAAAAGTGAATTACCCAGGATCAAAGAATCTGGGTATTAGGAGATGATCAAGCGATTACTTAATCTTCTTCAGTTTTGTCACTCTTTTGCCTCCCTTCCACTCTCCTCAGTCAATTATCAACGCATGGTGAACATAAATGCAACCTTTTCTTTCAGGCTGACTAAAAGAGTGTCTGTACAAAGGGGTGGGGGCTGTAACAGGCATCTAAAAACAGTAATTATTTCATGAATTGCTAGTTGAAATAACAACTCTTGGGTGCAACAGGATTTCTGCTTAATAGATTTCTAGTGCGTTAACTCAGCCAGTTTTACAGAATTATAGACTTTTTTTTCAAAACAAGCAATCTACTTATTATTCATAATCTTCAGAGCAGTAGCTTCGTGTTAAATAGCCCTTAAAACACACTCAGTGCAATAGTAATGCGTATCCCCACTGTATTCAGGAGCTCCTCGTGAAGGCCCTCCTCAGACACTCAGAACCTTCCTCTCTTTTTTCTGAGGCCCAGCTATTTAATCAAGTGTGAAGGTATGTTGTGTAGCCTCATAGAATTGAGAGTCATAAACAATGAATAATGCAGAACTGAAAAAGCCAAACAAATCACCCTAAGATTTATAACCCTCATGTTTTATGAAGAAACACAGAAAAGAAAGAACTTTTGCTTAAGTGCTGAGTTCTGCTTCCTCAAATGCCAGCATGAAGAAAGAACCACTTCCAGAGACAGGGTTCCTAGGAAACTGGGACCCCAGGCACCCTGCACTGTAACATGTGGGGCGGGGGGGGGGTGCTGTACGCTTAACTCAGAGCATTATTTTGAGGGTGAAAATGGCTAATAAATGTGAAAAGTGATATATAAATTGTGATGGCTTTATAAAGATTATTTATTACACTAGGCATACTTAACGTATCACTAAAACACCCCAGCATGTAGTTAATTGATCACAAACATGTATTGATACAGGAAAAAATATCATTTACTCTTGAACATTTAATGATGAAAAGAAATAAAACTGGGTCCAATTAATGCTCATGAACGTTTATACTAATAAGCTCCATTGCTGATTTCCTGTCGTCTGTCCACACAGTTCTGATGTAGGATTCATAACACAAGAGTTAATGACTGTGCCAGGCAAAGTCCTAAGACTTAGAAGTAGAGATCTGGGTAAGTCTGGTTATCTTTTCCCTCCTGATTTCATGCTTCACTTAATTAGACGAAGTAAAACCCTGGAGACTTCTTCGATGTCTTTTGCTTCCTTTTTTTTTTTTTTTTTGTCTCTTTTTGCACAACAAATCAGAGATCCTTTCTTAAATCCCTCTCTTATCCTTTCTAATCATAACTTCACTAATTTAGGTCACCATGATACCTTTTCTAGACTATGTACTAACTTCTTGACTGTCGTTTCCTTCTCTATTTTATCCTATGAAACTCATTTCCTCATATACTGCTCACACACACTGGATGACCTGTCTGAAAGCATTCAAACTCCATAACATCACTTTATTATTTCTGGTTGCTCCCAAATCTGGCTTCTACCTCTTTTTCAAATCTCATCTCTAGCCATTTTTGGCTTTTGCTTTATTGCCTACTAATATCAAATGTTGGGAGTGTCCAGTCAAAGCATCAAAGTATTTGCTAACAGTCCATTTCCAACTCCTCATGTGGTAACTTCTACTCATCCTCCAAGGCTAAGGGCATGGATTTTCCCATTTCTCCACCTCCCACAAACCCAGTTATGTAGTTTGTGTCTGTGCCACATTCTACTTCTTCTATCATTACTTTTATTGCAATGAAATGAAATTATCTCCTTATGAATTTTCTTCTTTCATTATCTCTTCCCAGTCATGTGCTATGTCTGACTCATCTTTTTAAACCCAGGTCCAATTACAATGTACTGCACACATGGTAAAATGCTCTAAAATGAAATATAGCCTCCTTGATCCTAATTTTTCAAATATACATGAAGTAAGATCTGACTCGGGGTGTTGGGGGTGGGGGAGGGGACGGGTGTTTACCTGCATGATGAGTGCGATGTGCACTGTAGGGGGAATGGACACCCTTGAGGCTCAGTCTCAGGGGGTTGGGAGGGGCATGGGCAATGTGCTTAACCAGAACGGTTGTACCCCCATAATAAGCTATAATAAAAAAAAATAATAAAAAAATAAAAAAAATAAAAATACAAAAAAAAATATACATGAAGTATTCACAAATATATAGATGACTTACTCTGCATCCTGTAGGATATGTATGCACAGAGAGAATCTATGTTGCCATTTGGATTCTCCCATTTCACCTCTATTACATTCACTTTGGCACTGGTTGTATAAATATACTACTGCCACCTCCATAAATGCAGAACTGGGGATTTTCCAATCTGCTGTGCATCTACTAAGCAATTCTCTATATTAACATAATTTCTAGATCATCCACTGATACATGGGCTTAAGCAACAGAGCTGATTATGATGCAAAATACATACTCCATGAATTGGATCTACCTTTATTTCTTTCAGTCATTAAATGTTCAAAAGTAGATTATAAGTTTTCTCTACTTCAATATATTCCCATGACATGAAAAGCACTAAAAGAGAATTAAAGTTTTATAAAAACTCTAATATGCACTGTACATATTCCCCTGTCAGACAAGCTGTTTTTAGTAAAGACTTGTAGGAGATTCAGTTTCAATCAGTCTAAATTTAAATAAATTCAATCCGATCCCCACTTTCCCTGCCAGCTATAAATTTGGTGAGACCCGTAGAATTAATTTGAGCTCATTTAAATGTAAGATCAATGGGAAATACTTTTTATTGATATTAAACAACAAATTACAATAGGTTGTTCGATTAAATCTTTGGATTGGAAGATGTAATAATAGAATTATATAAAAACATTTAAATATAAACCCCCAATGTCAGAGTAAGGTAAATCTATGTTGAGAGTGATTTTTTTTTCTTTCTTTCTTTCTTTTTTTTTTTTTTTTTTAAGAGGCACAGTCTCACTCTGTCTCCCAGGCTGGAGTGGAGAGGCTAGAGATCATAGCCTGGAACCCTCACTGCAGCCTGGAATGCCTGGGCTCATGCGATCCTCCCATATCAGCTTCCTTAGTAGCCAGGACTACAAGCAAACACCACCATACCTGGCTAATTTTACACACATACACACACACACACACACACACACACATTGTAGAGATGGGATCTCACTATGTTGCCTAGGCTGGTCTTGAACTCCTGGCCTCAAGTGGTTGTACCACCTTGGCCTCCCAAAGTGCTAGGATTACAGGTGTGAGCCATTGCACCCAGCCAAGAGCGATTTTTAATGCACTATAAAAAAAAGAAAAGAAGAAGAATATGCTAGTAAAGGGAATGGAAAATTTTTGCACATCTGTAGCCAATTTTAACTCTAAATGTAAATTATCAGATGTATTTGATTCTCAAAACAGACTATCACCCCCCAGTGCAGACCATTTATTTTTCTGAATTTAATGGCAAAGACTGGACAGAGCACTGTAAGAAGCAATGGCTATCAGCTTTCAGGGTTAGACTAGGCTATTTCCAAGACGCCTGCAGCTCTGAAATTCTAAGATGGGAACAACCTGAACCATTACAAGCCTTTCTAATGATGGACCTGCTTGTGGGTGGTGGGACAAAGTGAAAATTGAAAGAGAAATCACAACTTGGAATACTGTACACAATTTGCCAAAAAAATCAACTGTACAAAACTATCCATGACCACAGACTAAGCTGAAATTCTTTAAACAACAACCTGTTCACAGCCATATGTCTTAGATAAGACCATACACAGCCAAAGAGATCTAACAATAACTGGCATAGATTAGTGTCCTGAACATAAGTCCAGTGGCTGTTCCAGTGATTAGCCTGATTTATAAATTCTGACCATATCTACCAAAACTGTCTTGAGATTAATTCTCACACCCAAAACCTTTGATGACACTCCCCTCTTTTGAGATGCTTCAGTTTCTGATGATATATGTCCTCCTTTTCTGCAAGAACTAACAAACCTACATTTTTTTTCTTTTCTTTTTTTTTTTTTTTTTTTTTTTTTTACTATAGGCATGTTCCTCTTTGGTTGGAGCTTCTAAATCATAAGGCTGTTGTAAAAATTAAATAAGCTTATGTATTTGGCACAAAGTGAGTTTTAATAATATTAGCTATTGCTACTGGGCAGTTATCAATTTATTGTCCCCAAACTCCAAGTCCACTTTGCACTGCCCTGCTTTGTGAGACTGGAGCTAGACCCAGGATCAATTCTCTTTGGTAGCTGGCAGAATGACATGTGTGGGGGACACTCTTCTCAGCAGTGTCTCCCTTTAGCACATCCTCAGCCATTCCAGCACAAGTCTTCCAGCGTCTGAGACCCAGGCTATAGTTCCATTTCTCCTTCCTTGGTTTGTCAGGACCACAGAAGGTTTTGTGCTTACCAGGCCATGCTCCTGTTTTCCTGCTCTCTTCCTCCCAGCCCGTAGGCCGCGTCTAGCCCAGGGCAATCTCGCCAACTTCTCTATCGTCCTGTGGGCCACACCCACGCCTGGGAGATCTGAAACTCAGCCTTGCGGTGGAGCCTTCAAAGTCTGCCCTTTTGTCCACACTCTCTCTAAACCCTAAGAATTCCCTTCTATTCCCTCTGTCCTAGTGGGCAGGAAGCCTCCTGCAGGAGCACGAGCTGGAATAGCCTAGTGTCACTAGCTGTTGGCATGCATGCTATTGTATCAGCTACCGATGAAAAATGTCACCAGATAATAATTCTTTATATTAAAATTTCCATGTTTGAATTACCAGTGTGTTTTCTGCCTCCTGACTGGACCCCGAGTAATATAACTACTTGAAATACAGCTTTTTCAAACAGGACCATGTTTATATGGAGTCACTGCCAGACTTTGGCATTTCTTACTTTTTCTGCCCCTTGACCTCTGACCAATTAGATCTCAACACTTAACCTGACACTTAATTCCGTACTTTTTCCTAATTTATGATTCTTTTGCGAAGACATTGGTCTGGCTCAGCCATTTGCCTTCAGGTCTGGTTGAGGGAATTTTTGGCAAAAATGCCAAGCCTCTGGCTTCCGTCTCGAGAAACGATGGTGATATTTTAACAGCATCTAGGTATCGGCCACTTTGTTTCCTCCCCTTTGCTCGGCTTCCCTAATCTCATTTTTCTACCTAATAAAAGAGCAGTGTAATGAAATTAATAAAAATATTAATTACAACAGTATTAACATTTATTATGTACTTACTTTTCTGTCAGGTACTGTGCTAAGTACGTTTCATTTAATTCCTACAATAGTCCTAGTCAGTAGATAATGCTCTAAATTCACTTTACAGGTAGGGAAACTGAGGCTTAGGGAAATTCAGACACTTGGCTATAATCAAGCAGCTAATAAAGTGACAAACCTGAGGCACTGATTTTAAAATCTGTGCTGTAAACCAACATGCATTGTTCTTCAGGAAAAATCAAGTACCCTCATGTCTCCAATTGTGGGTAATTATTCAGAATTAAACTATTATTATTTAGCTAACATTATTTCAACAGAGATCACAATTTCACTTCTCCGCAGTTTTTTAAATCTGTTTCATTTTCATTGAATATTCCGTAACTACTGAATTAACCATCAATCATGGTATTTAAATGAATATTAGTATTTGAATATCCTTGTTAAAGTGACATTTGATTCAGTAATTATTATGAAGATGATAAAAATTATTCCAATGTGTGTAAAACTGATTGGATTGACTTATGTAATGTCAATGAGTGCAAACATTCTGCCCTGATGACCCCAGATACTACATTTGGGTGACAGAAAGATCATTGACTACATTTTTAGTTCAATTTAATTAATTAAACTAGACTCTATTCGTTAAAAGGATGATTTATTCTTTGAAATGCAGTTCATAAGCTCATGCCTAGAGTATATTTAGTCAATTTAAAATTAACTGTTGCTATTTGGGTAGAATAAATGAATAAATCATTTTAAAATATAATTATACAGTGCTACCATATAATTGGGAGGAATTGTGAGGCTAGTAACCAATAAATAGACTATAAATTCAATTAATTAGCTTTTATTCAAGAAAGCATGCAGTTTAATTTCTATTACATCAGGTAACACTATATTCCTGTTTACTCTCCTTCACAAGTCTGATTTAGAATAAATTAATACTCATGTATAATTTAGGAGAAGCTATGAGATATGACGAAAAGAAGGGTCAGGAAAAGTAACATCTTTCACATCAGGGTTTTAGATTGTCAGATATTTGTATCAACTTTTTGCAATTACAACCTAAGGTGGGCGTTACAGGGCGGTGTTGAATGTCAGATGGAATGATGTGTGTGTGTGCTGAAAATGTAAAGTGCTACACAAATACAAATGGACAGTGTGACATGCCTGTTGTAAACCTCCAGTCTTGCTCATTTTTTCTTTCTACCCCATCTTATACATATATATATATAATTATTTATTGCTGGTTTTAATTTTTCTCAACATCTCCAATTTTAATATATTCCAAAATCTTTAGATCTCTTTGTATTTTTCCTAAATTAGAAGGCATGAGCACATCTTACCATTTACAGCTTATAGAGCTGGTGTACAAGGGAGGGAGGTAGAATAGAAACCCTCTGCAAATCCTCCCGATGACACAAAGACTTCTGTCACATTCACTTTCTCTGGGTTTTAACACATTTCTATTTTTAATTTACATTCAATACATTTCACTTTTTAGGCTTAACAATAATTCTAAATGTTTTAAACCATGCCTAGATTTGTGCAACCACCATCACAGTCAGGTTACAGAATGGGTCAGACCGGCTCCACTACCATGGAAACGTCCCTTGTGCTACTCCCAGACAAGTCAAACCCTCCCTCACTTTTGCCTCTGGGCAATCGCAGAGCTTGTCTTTGTCTCTATAGTTTTGCATCTTCCAAAATGTCATGTAAATGGATTCATACATTATATAGCCTTTGGAGTCTGGATACATTAGGATAATGCAACTAAGATTTATCTACATCTTTTCAGGTATCAATAGTTTATTCCTTTTTATGTTTGAGTAGTATTGTGTTTATAGATTTATCAGTTTGTTTACCCATTCATCTATCAGTAGCCATCTGAGTTATTTCTAGTTTTTGGCAAATCTGAATGATGCTGCTACAAATATTTTTGTGCTTTTCTGTGAACATAAATTTTTATTTATGTAGTATAAATATTTGGGGATGGGATTTCTAAGTCTGATGGTAAATGTATGTTTAACTTGATAAGCAATTGCCTGACTGTTGTAAAAAGTGGCTGTACTATTTTTCATTGCCATGAGTAATGAATGAGATTTCCAGTTGCTACATATTCTCACCAACATTTGGCAATGTCAGATGTTGTATTTTATTTATAGTTGGGAGGTAGTATTTTTTATGGTTCCTATTTTTATTTCCCAAATTATAATGATCTTAAACATCTTTTATGTAATTATTTCCTATTTATATATCTTTCTGGTAAAGTGCCTTTCCAAAATTATTGCTCATTTTTAATTGGATTGTTTGTTTAATTATTGTTGAGTTTTAAAATTCTTATATATTCTAGATAAAAATTATCTGTTGAATATGGGATTTGTATAGCTTCTTCTGGTCTGTAACTTGTCTTTTCACTTTTTAACAGTGTTTCTCACAAAACAAAATTTTTATTTTTGATGGCATCCAATTTTATTACAGATTTTCTATCTAGTCACAGATTTTCTCCATGTTTCATGTTAAAACTTTTTAATTTCACATTTTACTATGATGCAATTTAATGTAATATTTTAAGAAGTTTGAGACAAAGGTTGATACATATTTTGCTTATATATAACTAGCAATATTTGTTAGAAAGGGCATATCTTCCCTATTCAATTTGCCTCTGCATCACTATCAAAAATCAATTAACTATATCCATGATATCTATTTCTGGACTTGCTCAATTTTTATCTCATTGGCTTATTTCTCTAATCTTTTGTCAATACCATACTGTATTGGCTACTGTAGTTTTATAATAAGTTTTAAAATCAGGTAGTACAAATGCTCTAATTTTGTTCATTTCCAAAATTATTTTGGATATTCTAACACCTTTCTCTTTACTTATCAGTTCTACAATCAGCTTATTCACATCTACCAAAAAAAAAAGCCTGCTGATATTTTTATTGTGATCATATTAAAACTATTAATCAATTTGTGCAAAACTGATATCTTAACCATATGGAGTCTTCCAATCCATGACCACAGTATTTCTTCCCTTTTATTTCAGTCATTATTCTTTCCATTAATGGAAGAATTTTGTTTTGTAGTTTGTAGCATGCAGATCATACACTTATTACATTAAAACTTAAAAATTTCATTTCTTGGAGGTTAATGGTACAGTTTCATTTGATTCTTTGTTTTTGATTTTGGTCTCCAATTTATTGTTCGATTGTTTCTTGCATAAATGTAGAAATGTCCTTACTTTATTATGTTGATTTTGTACCCTCATCATTGCTAAACTCACTGGTTAGGGGAGACTTTTTTTTTTGATTTCTTGGGATTTTCCATGTAGTCAAGCATGGTATCTGTAAACAGAGTTTTCTTTTTTTCTTTCCCATTGTATGTCTATTCTTTCTTTTACTCAATGAATTATATTAGCTAGAACTTTCATTGTCATTATGATAATGCTAATGTCATAAACTGAATTGGGGATAATCTCTCTGCTTCTATGTTTTGGAAGAGAGTATATAGAATTCCTGGCATTTTTTCCATTTATGTTTGCTAGAATTTACCAGTGAACTAATATTCCCCTTTGGAAGATTTTTTTAGCTACGAATTCACTTTTTTTGCATAGACATGGTACTATTGTGGTTATCCATTTCTTCTTGAATGAATTTTATGATGTTTCTCTTATTAGCAATTGGTCCATTTAATCTAAATTGTTACATTTCTCATATAGAGGTTTTTGTATCATTCCATTATTATCCTTCTAATAGCTGTGAGTTCTATAGTGATATCCCATCTTCAGTTATTGGTAGTATTAATTTATGTTTTATACTTTTTTTCTCTTTTTCAGTCTTTTTTAAGTTTATCAATTTTATTGATAAAAATCAGCTTTTGATTTCATTGATTTTTCTAAATTTTTTGCTATCATTGATTTGTACCTCAAATTTTTTTTTATAGTCTTTCATTTTATTTTGCACTTTTTAAAAAGTTTCTTAGGGTGATAGATTAGGCTATAGGTTTGAGAAATTTGATAGTTTATTAATTCAATGTTACAAATTTCTCTCTAAACTTTGCTTTATCTCTATTCCCAAAAATTTGGTTTTATTTTCATTTTAAATCCATTCAAAATATCTTGTAATTTCCCTTGATATTTCTTATTTGAATTATTATGGATTAGATTATTTGAAAGTTTGTTGTTTATCTTCCAAACATCTGATAGATTTTCTTGTTATATTTTTGTTATTGATTCCTAGTTAATTTTCATTATTTTCAAAGAACATGTATTTTAATATTTCTACTATTTTAAATATTTTAAGGTTTGTTTTATGATTAAGGATATGTCTATCTTTATACATGCTTCACAAGAACATCAAAAGACTGTGTCTCCTGTTGTTGGGAGGTGTATTCTCTCTATCAACATGCTCTAGTTGGTTCATGTTGTCATTTAAGTCTTCTATTACTTGCTGACTTTCTGTCTGCTTGCTTTATGACTTAGTGGGATGTCACCCATTTCTCCTTTCAATTCTGACAGCTTTTGCTGCATATGATTTGAAGCTCTGTTAGTAGGCACATACCTATGTAGGATTATTATATCTTCTTGATGAAAGACCCTTTTATAATATTTTACATCCCTCTTTATTCCTGATTTTTTTCTTCTTCTAAAGTCTATTTTGTCTGATATTACTATATCAATCACAACTTTCTTTTCATTAATGCTTGCATGGTCAATTCCTGCCCTCCCTCATCCTTTTGCTTTTAATCTATCATTGATCCCAGTTACGATCAAGCTGCAAGTCTGAATCACCTGCTGCAGTTCCTCTGCCAGCTCAGTTTTTAAAGCCTTCGCAGTGACATCAAATCTGCTTCGTGTGCGCTCCCTTCACGGCCCAGCCTGCTTCCTGGTTGTTGATCTACATCATAGTTCACTTCTCAATTCATTTGGTATGTGGTTTCAGGTCAATTCTCCACATTTTTGGCCCGAGGTTGGGCCCAGGACTTCACACACAGATTTCTAGAGTCCCTTCCTTGAACTCCTCCCTGCTTGTGACTTTCCCCACTCTCCACTACCCAACAGCTTCTTTTTCTGGTATTCTGCCTAGAAAAGTATGGACATTTGTTGTTTAACTTTAACAAATGCTTAGCTAACTAGACTTTCTAGTTGTCTTTTTGTTACTGATTTCTGTTCCTGCCTGCTGCACAGTTCAGAGATTCAGGCTGCCATGAATCTAATTCAAGTGCTGTGGGAGGAAAATCTCACACACCAACACACACGCCCACAACACACCACGTGAGATAATTGTTTCATGGTTTCCATCCAGGACTTTTAGTTGTAATGAGTGGAAAAGATAAAGTGAAATATCTTTATTCCATCTTAACAAAAACCAAACTACTCTTCGGTGTTTTTGACCTTTTTTTTTTTTTTTTGTAAGACCCAGTTCTTGCAATCCTTTGCAATTCACCTGACACTTTTTCCTGGAAACTTTGGGTTTACAGAAACACTCCCCCTCCTTTCACTTTCACCTTCAATGTATCCCCAAGGAATTAGAAAGTGGACATGCATTGAAGACTAGGAACATTTTAATAAGTCAGAGCCCCTGGGGCCAGACTTTCACCTGGTTCAGATCAGAGGGCCTCATGCCACGGAATGCCAGCCTGCGGTGGCTGTACCTTCAATCCAGTGAGAGTGACCTAGGAGAGAGTCAGGGTCAGGAAGGTCCTTCCCCTCCCACAGTCTAACAAGATAAGTTGGCTCAAGAAACTGGTGCTTTACCCTAGAGAGCTTTGGGGTGAAAAAGTAACCCTCTCTAATGTGGGCCACGATGAGAAATGGTTTCTGTTTTGTTTTGGCTCTTGATTTTAACCAAGTACCTAAAGCTTTGTGTGTGGCCCAGCCTTGCTCACCAGAGTTTCATACACAGCCACTTTATCAGTGGTTCACTGACTTCTGTGCAAACATTTCCTCTAGGTGACGAACAGGGAGGCAAGGCTATCTGGAATGGTGTTCCAGCTTCCCAGATCCCTTGTCCAATCTTCCACTTAATCTTCTATCCCATCTTTATATGATGACAGCAACTGCTGAAACTGCTGTTTTCTGCACTCTGCATCACCAAACTGACAGACCCTAGTCCTGGTGGAGCTCCTGTGCTGCCTTGAAGGTCATCAGAGACCTCCTTCTCATCGAGGAGATGCACCATCACTGTCACTTTAGAGCCACAAGCAGCCAGACTTTGATTCAAATCATAGCTCTGCTGAACTTGAGTGTACCACTTGGGCAGTTTGAACTTTCATTTCCACATCTGTGTAAAGAAAATAGTATTCTCTATATCACTGAGTTGGATAGATTAAATAAGGAATGCATCTAAAAGCACATAAAATACATAGTTTGTACCAAATGAATTCTCAAAGAAAGATAATTTCCCTTCTCTCACTTAAGTTCTGCTTTTAGTTCAGAATTTCCCAAAGTGCTCTGAAAAGCACCCCTCCCACGAAATGAGAATGAGAGTGGGGTCCAGGATTCTATGGTCAAATAAGACTGGGAACTGATACGTATTTGATTTTAGGCTTAAGGACTCACCGTGCTTGCTGGCTTATGAAAAACTCTCAGGTAACAAAATCTCAATAGCTTTATTTAATCCCGAGAATCTGAAACTAATTGGGAGTTGGAACATTTTCTTCTTGCCTCATTTTCATTAATTTCTCATGAAAATATGTCCCAAGGTCTCTTTTGAGCCACTACTTGCAGGGCTATGGGTCAATCTTCATATCCCTCCACTAATTCATGGGTACAATGGCATCCACAGACCCTCCTGAGCGATAATTTGAAATATTTTGTTTACTGCTTTCTACCAGCCGGTTCACCCGCAGTCCTCTGGGGGTTCTGGCAAATGCAGTCTTTGAGCCAGTCTGCCTTCTCACTCCTCAGGCCCGCCACTAATCTCCACTAATCTGCAAGGTGTTGGTGATTAGCACAGTAATTACCCTAGCGACAGCATCACAGCCCAGAAAGCATCTGAGTGTGCAAGCTGTTTTATGAAACTTCTGCCTGGAAAGGTGATGAAAGAGAAGAACAGAGAAAATATTACTGGGCTAAAAGTTTAACACATGCCTACCCAAATGCCATCTGCCGCTGGTGAGTCACTACACCACACTGGGTGACCAACCATGGATGGCTGTCTCTGGTTATCAAGCCCTTTCCTCCTTTTTCGTCCTCTCCAGTCTGTATCTGTGTGCGTCTTTACTCCTCTTCCCAAACTGAGCAAATATTAACTGAGTCCTATGTAAGGTACTAAAGAGAATAGAGAGCAAATATAGTATATAATTTTTTGTCCTTCAACTCAAATTTTAGCAGAGATCACAGGCATACATATAGGTATAATCAAAAGGTGGCTTTGATAAATGTCATAACAGAGGTACAAGATGACAGCCGGGAGGGTCTCATTACTTCTTCCTGGAGAGATGTGAAAGGACTTCTTAGAATGAGGCAGATTTGATGAAGATCGAAGGGAATTCTCCAGCAGACTGATCAAGACATCAAACTTAACAACGGAGGCAGTCTCTCTAAAAGAAAACGTTATTTACTTGGGAACAGAGCGTTGCAGTGGGAACACGCATGCCAGAGTAAGCTATGTGCATACTCAGGGAGGTAGAGGACAAAGGTTTGTAAAAGAGAAAATGAGGAGGATTATGTGTTTTGAAATAATTTTCATGGGCTACAAAAATCAGTAACAAGAGTGACATAAGTCCCAGGTTGAACATGCAGTTGCTGGACAGATGTCTTTGCAGAGGTATTTTTTGTGCGAGGTTGTAATGGCCTTTGTGTGAGATCATGGTTTTTGCAGTGTTTTGTGATAGTTTTTGTTACCAGGCATGCGAGCAAGAGGGTCCTCTCCCCACAGCCTCGCCCAGCTCCAGCTCCCTTTCTTTATTTGTCAGATTTTTTTTTTTTCCCAGTAGTAACTCCATTTCAATTCTGACGGCTTTGACAAAGGCAGCAGAATCTCTCACTGGAGTTTCTCTGGCATGTAGCACAACATGTAGGCTGCACTGCAGGTTCTTAAAAAGTTTTGAGCTTTGTTATTTGATGTCCAAGATCTTAAAGACTAAGTTTGCTAACATGAAGGGAAGGGCATTTGGGACAGAAAGAAAATCCTAAATAAAAGAGTCCAGGGCAGTATTCCTAATGGCTTCAGGCAACAGGTAGAGAGAGATCACTGGAGAAAAGTTGGAGAACTGGAGAAATCCCTGCTGAGCACGTGCTAACTTTGTACACGTGGTTGAGACATGCTGCATCCCTACACCTCTGCTTCCTCAGAGGGAGAGACAATCCAGCTCATGCAGATGTTTGTCACAGCAGCTCCCTGTGTCCAAAGCTCTGTGAAAACCACTCCAGGTGAATAAGGGGCTTTGGAGCTTTGCGTACACAAAGCTTACCATTTACTCTTCATCCATGGAGGTGGTGATATCACAGTTGCTTCTTGGAGTATGCTTTTAGTAATTAAATCTGATAATAAATGTAAGAGTCCACCAAGGCATGAAGTATTCGGCCTTCAACAAAGTTAGTTCCTTCCTAGCCAGGCGTTTCTCCCGTTGTTCCGGGGCAGGGGTGGCTGTTTCTTGATTTGTGGTGCTGCTTCCAGAGCAAGGGTGATGGGCTGTTTGGTTTTGAATGAGAATGGGTTTGAAGGGAAAATCTTGAGAACCAAACTTGTATGCCAATTGTGGCTCCTCAAAATGTTAGTTTTTACCAGTTACATGATCCGGGGCAATTTATTCCATTTTTATGAAATTCAGTTTCCTAAACCTGGGAAGAAATCCTCACACAACTGTTCTAATTATCTAGTGACTGTTCAGCAATGCTCCAGCACATGCTCCAGCAAACAGAGCAGGCCGGGAGCAGTGTGCCCCTTCTCTGTTCCAGGCTTTCCTGGGGGGGCACTTTCAGTTTAACTCGGACAAAAGTGAGTATCTCGGCCGGGCGCGGTTGCTCACGCCTGTAATCCTAGCACTTGGGAGGCCGAGGCGGGCGGATCGTTTGAGCTCAGGAGTTCAAGACCAGCCTGAGCAAGAGCGAGACCCCGTCTCTACTAAAAATAGAAAGAAATTATCTGGCCAACTAAAAATATATAGAAAAAAAAATTAGCTGGGCATGGTGGTGCATGCCTGTAGTCCCAGCTACTCGGGAGGCTGAGGCAGGAGGATTGCTTGAGCCCAGGAGTTTGAGGTTGCTGTAAGCTAGGAGGACGCCACGGCACTCACTCTAGCCCGGGCAACAGAGTGAGACTATGTCTCAAAAAAAAAGAAAAAAAAAAAAAGTGAGTATCTCCTGATTAGCTTTAAAAAATAAAGTGGAGCATTCCAGTGTGGCCACCTGAGGTGGAGCCCGGGCACACTGACGCTCTCGCTGTGGACACCAGCCCATCCTGGGCGCCATCTGACCAGTCAGATAAAATCACTTACGTCCTTTTCTTGATTCTCCAGAAGAGATCCAGAATTACATTTCCACCCCACAGACAAGCATCACCTGTGGCCATTTTTTAACACAAAAAAAGATTATCTTAACAGCAAAATAAGGAAAAGTATTCTATATGATTTTATATATGTATTTAATTCATCCACATAAAGTAGATGTGAACAAAAGTGTAGAAAATTTTCATCAAGAAAATCAAAAACAGGATGTTTGGAAATTGAAAATGAGGCCATGAGCTCCAAATTGAATAATGACCATCAAGAGCCCTAGACCAAGAGGGCTATGGCTGTCCGGCTGTCCTTAGTGGTCATCTATCCAATTACTGCCTTTTGAGGAAATTGGGATTCAACGCAATTAATTAAGACTTGGTCTGAAGTTAGACAGCAGGGCAGAGGCACAAAGAGGACTAGAGCCAGGTGCTTTCCTCATCAGCCTCGATGCCAAATTAGCCTCTGGCTGACGTGAACTCCCAGGTCTTCCACGGTCACCGGATGGCGGCCTGTGCCTGGCTCGCCCTCCCAGCAGGAGCTCTCAAGAGAGAAGGCTGGTCAGGAACTAGTCACAGTGTTTTTTAACTGACAAGAAACACCCACAGGAATCCTGCTATTCTGTAGTGCAAGTTTTAACGAAAGCTACGACTTTGCTTGATCATGGCCAAATTCGCAACTGTAAGTCCAAATTGCCTGCCGACGCCCTGCACCCTGTCCCCTGTGGCAGGTTCACGCAGTCCCTCCGGCCACCCCGCCTGCGCCTGGCACGGCCCTGCCTGCTGACTGGGCCTCGCACCACATGGCTTCCTCGCCGCTACCTTCTTTCTCTATTCCGCCTGTCACAAGAGAAGATGGCGCTGCAATGAAACAGCTAGTGACTTCCCATGCCCGCTAAAATCTGTCAGAACCTTCCTCGGGATGAGACGCAAAATGCCTTACACACGATGCTGCTGCTTAAGGCCGTGATGGCAAAGCTCCCGACTCACACGCTAGCCGTTCTCTGGGACACGTCTCCTCTTCTCACTTAACGAACCACTCCCCCATCCCCCCAACAAATGGTCATTTCCTAATAGGTGCCCTTTTCTAGTCTTTATGCCTTTGGTTTGACGGAAATGCTTTCTCACCTGGCAAATCCCTACACACCTTTCAGTACCTATGTGAGGTGCCACCTGTCAGAGAGGCCTCCAAGGGTCCTGTCCTCTGGCCGTTTATGGACCTAGTCCTCTTGCAGCAACCAGACTGGACTTGTGGAAAGCACTGGCTTCTTCCCAGAGTCTTCTGTCAAGCCAGTGATCGACACATTCTCTGACAAATGATAGGCACGTTGATACTGATTACAATGAAGGAAAGAGGGAATAAATGTCCATTCTAATGTGAACAGGGGGAAGGATCAGGACACCACTATTAATGTTGATATTGGAATAGTATCTCTGCTCATTGTGAAAAAAAATGGTATGTCACACTAATCTGATCTCTTCCATTGGAGCCTTTTTCTACAAATACATCATTTTGTAAAAGAGGGTTATTTAATACTGTTGGGGCTCAGAAAACAATACCCCAAAATGAAGGTCTCAGAACCAGCCTCAGAAGTAAAAGATTTTCTCTGAAGTTCTCCTGTTCTCTCAGTCCCACCCTCCCTCAAGACTACCCATAGAAACTAGAATCCCTCTCCCCAAGGTGGATCATAGAAACCAGAATCCCTTTTCTGTAAAGCCATCCATAAAACTTAAAAATGTTAGTTTAACTTTCTCTCTTCCTTTCTGTGTAAAAACTGGCTGTAAAGAAATGACCTGACCTACATTGTTTGACTGTAGGTCATGAGACCGCCCATTTTAGAGAGGGTCCTACCTCACACCCAGAAGAAGGAATGCAGGGTAGAGAGGCCCAGAATAATCTAGACAGGCCTTGCTGGGTTTTCCCACTCAGTTTATTACCCTTTTTGTCCCATCATATTTCTGCAAGGCTGTCCCTACTTTGGCTATGTACTTAGACATAAAAATGGACAATTTCCCCTGTATCTTTGGATTTTCATTCTGAAGACTCCTGTGTATACACGTTAAATAAATGTATGTGCCTTTTCTCCTAATAATCTGCCTTTTCTGAGTTGATTTCTCAGCAAACCTTCAGACAGCCAAGGAGAACTTTCCCATTGGCCCCTGCAATACTAAAAATACAACATGAAGTGGCCTTAGGCCCAAAGCCTTCACCCTCAGCAAACACTAAAATATCTTAGGATAAGAGAAAAGCCACAATTCTGAATTTCTATTTAGAAGATTAACCTGTGTCTGTTTTTCTTAATAACAAAACACGCTACAGACTTTCGGTTGACACAGGCAAACAGCTCCTCTGAGATTTACTAATAAGCCATTGTGGAATTCAAAGCTGGGTAGAAGAAGTAAATGAATTGTGCGAAAATATTAAATCAGTAACAACCTCATTTGTAGAACATATGCTTTATTCTAAATTCTAATAAAATCTCATTTGCACTAGAAGCTTTATGCTGCTATAAGGGCAAATACAAATCTTAAATTTTCAAACTTTCCCTGGTGAAAAGGGGAAAGGGACCTCCCCTCTTTGCCTAGAGAACTTCCCTTAGGAAAACGGTAATTGTAAATCTTTCCATGTCCCTTTGAGATGCGTGTAAACATTTTTAGAAGCTAAATAAGCCTCTCTCCAGTTTTATAACCAAAGATGTTTTTCTCAAGGGCTTGGGGGGCCATCTCTTTGGAATGTAAATGTGAGTGAAGTTAGTGACTGTGTCTCATATTCTCTATGGGAGAGTAAGACTTTAATTTAGGTGCCCAACTCCTAGTTGTTAAACTACCTTGCTGTCCTGTCAAAGAGATGTGAGAACTTCCACTATTCCTCTGGATAAAGGCAATTAACTAACACAGGTTGCCACTTCATTTTCCAGGTGATTTTAGGAGGAACTATGTATGACATAAATCATGCTGCTAACTCCTCTTACTTGAGTACTAGTTATTGTTTATCCTGAGAAAATACAGGTATCGGATTGCATCTGCCTGGCAACAGACATGGGTTAGATTTCTCTTCATTTTTGCTCTCCCTTGAGCAATGGCCTGTGATGGGCATCACTATCTTCTTTCATGCTTATTCAATAACAAAATGCTTCTTTTCTGCATTTGTGGAGAGGTTTTCTGGGATAGCAGGAGATTTTGCTTTTAATTATTTCCTAACACTGTCAGCAAACTTCTATCAATTATATTTTAATAAGCTAGGCATTTTCTCTACATTTATTTAAAAAACTAACAATCACAATAATAAAAGGAAATATTGTTGTTACATACAATCATTCTTGATAATTCAGTAAAGGATGCATTTTAGAATCCCCATGGCACTCTTTGTAGATATTTGTATGCTTGTTTTCTGAAAAAAAAAAGGGATAAAATGCATTTATATATTTATATATTTGTGTGGGTTTTTTTTGCGTGCATATGGCAAATAAATTGTTAACAGGCATGTGGAGTGTGGCTTTGCACAACATTTATGAGCCAGATAATATAAAGTAATTTTTATTCCTCCAACATATTTTTTGGAGCAGTGTCAATGGCAGCTGGAAAAGACCTATCTTTCTTTTTCTTTCTTGCACCAATTGTAAATATTTTAGAAGTAAAATATTCAAAATATTTAAATTTTATTTTTTTATGACATTCAGGATGGTCAAAACTATGATTTTTGGCTCATTTTCTTACAATGAACAATTTTGATTTAGAACTTAATTTTTATAAGCATGTAACTATCTCCTTTGACAACCCAGAATGAATTACTGAGGCAAAGATCTCAATCAACTGAGATTTATTAAACCAGCTTTAGGGTGTGTCAGGGAAAAACACAAGCCACAGACATATCTGTGACTATTTTTTTCTAAAAATGTTTTCAGGAAGGTTAGTATTTGTTACATTTCTTTAAAGGGGGGATGCTTATAGGAAGAGGGGTAGGTAGGAATAAGACAAATGATTACATCCTTGTGAGACTTTAGTTAGTGCCCAGGAAATATACATTTTACGTAAGATAAGGTGAATGTTTGAAGAGAGAAAGAGAGTAAAGGAAGAATCAATTATGTAGATGTCTCTGGGTAGGTGGAGGAATGGTTGATCTTGTCTTGTCTTTGTTCTGTACCTGGAAAAATAAACTCGGAATCCACACTGTCAGTGTGGAATTGAATAGACTGCAGACCTGAAGTTACAATTGGTATGCCCTTGTTTATGGGAAGCCAGCAAAGAATTTCCTCATGAATGATCTGTGGGCTGTCCTTCACAGATGCCAGAGGTCTTTTGCCTTTCCTGGTGATCTGGCTAATGCACAATGTTAGTAACAGTTATTCATTTGGAAGGGGTGTTGCATGACTCGGTCTCTAGGCTTGACCTCCTTTTTACATGAGGAGTTGGTGGGGGAGGATCCTGAAATTTTTATTTTCCTTTACACTTTTGACTAGTCCAAGAAGTTTTTAAAACTTCAGGGAGTTTTCAGGCTCCCATGATATCATTTAACTAATGGGTAAATCAGTGTATTACATGGTACAATGATGAAATGTTCTAACCAATGAAACCCTTGGTGAAAATACTATGAAGACTAGTGTGAGCCCACAGAAAATATTGGGTTATCAAATCCAATCAAACCAATCAGAGATCTTTCCCAGGATAAAGCTTTACTAATTGTTTTGAGGATCTAAATAATCAAGAAATAGAAGTGAAGCAGAGGGAGCTTGGGATACTCTGTGTGGTTCCCTAAACCTTTTCTTCCCACATTGGACACATGCTGTCTGTTCCAGGCTGAAATAAGGACTCTACTAGAGATTTGTGGGCCACCTCACAGAGTGATGAGTATTTGCATTAGGAAGCATCTCCATTTTATAGACCCAGAGAGTTATATATTTTATAGGACATTCTCCAGAGAGCCAGCACTCAAAAATCCATAGATTATTTTCTATAAACAACCCTGAAACAGGGACACACAGCTATTAGCAGTCCAGAGATAAAGATTTTCTTTTGATCAACTATCTTTTCTCTTATTGTTAGAAGGTCAAATTATCAGGTTACGTTTAGAAAGAGTCAGACTAAGTCAGAAGCCTTCTTTATTTTTCAGTAAATAAAAAAAAGCGATGGTGTAACAGAGTAGTCTCCCTCCTCCCATAGATATGGAGGCATAAAATATTGACAGTGGGGAATATGTAACTCAGGGAATGGCCTGAACAAACAGTGAAAAGTATTTTCTGTCTCTTTAAAACTTCCCCCACTCTTTTTAGGAACTGCGGCCTGGTCTGCATCCCTGGAGCAGGCAGAAAGTCTTTTGTTCTTTGTGTTACAGGAGATAGTTCAGCCATCCTAAGCCAGCACCAGCCTCCCAGGTGGGCCCAGGTGGGCGGAAATCACAGGTTTTGTCTTCAGCAGAGATGGGACAATTAGAATCATTAATGCAGTAGCCTAGTACTGAGAACCCGCACTTTAAAAGCTCTGTATTCCTGCTTACTGTTAGGATGGTGGCATTTTTGGAGACTATAGTCTGCCATTTTCCTCCTTTGCTGGCAGAGTAATAAACTTCTCTTTCCCTCTCCTCAAACCACTTGTCGTTATTCTTGTGATAGGGCCTCAAGGACAAATGCTGAGCTTTCAGTTAACAATGGCAAGCTCACTGCTTTAACTCTTTCCTCCCCAGTAAACATCAAGACTAGATACATATCTACCCACTGCTCCCCCGCCACACTATTTGCTAAGTGGCAATCTGATCTTGCCTGTCTTCCCCCAATCTTCACTGTGGATATTATCAACTACTTTTCCGTATTTCCATTAATATTAATTATGATAAATGCAATGAGAACCAGGATATATAAATTTTTTAATCAACTCTTAGTGTCTGCCTTCACCTACACATAAAAGAAATATGAAGCACTGAGAAAAATTTCAAAATTTCATTTGTAACTATCTGCATCAAATCTTCAAGAGGGTTTTGTTTGTTTGCTCATTTGTCTTTTGTGCTCATATGAGGCCCCATACCTGATCTACTAAGTTAGAATAATTTGTTATTAAACTCACCAATAGAGTGCATTTTTAAATTTCCCAGTGTGATTTTTATGCACACAACAGTCTGAGACCAGAGGCTCTAAATGAAGGTTATGGTGATACACTACCAGTGAAAAATAACAGTCAGTTTGTATTAAATGTTTACCACAGTGCTCAGCACATAAGATGCTATAAATTTTGATGAATTTGATGGTAAGAATCTCAAGGAGTCATCTTTAATCTGCTCACTGTCCTCAGAGATCGACCTAGTGAAGGGCTCAACCTGTGGGATCAGAGCCTAATTTCTTTAGATTAAACTGGAAGTGACAGAGATAAAACAAAAGTAAAACATTTTAGCCCAGAGCAACCTTGCAACTGTTTCCTAATAATCCACATTCAGCAGAAATTTATAGGGACCTGGAGGCTGCATACATTTTGATGATCTTTTATCATCAAAGCGGTGTGAACTAGAGCTGGGATGAACTGCCTGTTGCACTTTGATGGGTAATTTCTTTAATCTCATGGGGCTAGATGTGCAAACCTTGAAAGTTAGAGGACAGGACAAAAAAATTATCTTACCATATTTTTTTTTATAGTTTTAAGGCTGCAATAGACAAGAGGAAAGAAGACCTGTTCTTAATTTGGACTCATGTCCTTTTGCCTTGAGCAATTTTCTTTTCTTTCACCTTTTTCAGAACTATACTTCATATGGTGCCTAAAAACAAAGGAAATCTGCATTAAAACACACAAAACAGTACCAACACATGGTAAGCACTCAAGAAAAAAACTGTTTCTATGTCCTATTTCAGGGTTAGACTGCAGCAAAATATTACTTAACAAGATATATAGGTAAAAACTACTTTCACTTCCTTTGATCTTAAAATGCAGAGATACCCAAGTGAGGAGAACTGTTTAGCGTTGGTCCTTAATACTGAGTTTTTGTCCCAACTGACCCTTTCATCACTTTCCTTCTCCATTTGTCACTGAGCTGTGCTTTCCTCTCTTGGCTCTGATGCATGGCTCCATGACCAGTCACCTCCTCATACTCCCACCAGGCAAGTCCTGAGCAGATACCGTGCACATGCTCCCAGTAAGGTCCCTAACTAAACACGCTCCGGCCTTAACTGCCTTACTGTCTCTGTGCAGTTTACTGTATTCAGGGAGATATTCTGTTCACCTGTACTGAGTTCCTAGGTTTTTGTCTGACTAAGGACATATATCAAATTTATACTTAACTTTGATGGTATACCAATACCTATGGATAATGTAGTCATTTGAAAGCTTTTCTGTGTACTTCAAAATCTCTCTTATACATAATTCATTTCATTTTGATGATACATGCATTCTTCAGATATATTTATATTTTATTTCAATATTTTCAAAAAACTTCATTCCCAATCTGCTAAACTTTTAATTCTTAAATAGTTGATTCAATTTGGATAAAATTTAGCAGTAATCAGTACTAAACACTGTGCTTAGTTTTAAAAATTATCCAAAAACTATAGGGAGGAACATTTATGATTATTTGATTTTTGACAAAGATTCCAAGGCAATTCAATGGGTAAAAGATAGTTTTTTAAAAATAAATGTTGCCAGAACAATTGGTTATCCACAAGCAAGATAATCAGCTTAGATCTCTACCTCATATGATACACAAAAATTAGCTCAATATCGATCATAAAAATAAATGTAAATGCTAAAGTTATAAAACTTTTAGAATAAAACAGGAAAAATCTTCATGACTTTGGTTTCGGTATAAAATTTTTGGCTATGACACCAAAATCACTATCCAACAGAAGAACAAACAGATAAATTTACTTCAGCAAAAAACTTAAAACTTTATGTTTCAAAAGACACCATTAATAAAATGAAAAGGGAAGTCACAAACTAGATGAAAACATTTGAAATCATACATGCAATAGAGGGTTTGTAAAGAGCTCTTATTTTCCAACAATAACAAAACAAAAACTCAATTAAAGATTGGCAAAAGATTTGAACAGACATTTCATCGCAAGAGATATATGAATGGTAGTAAGCACACAGATGCTCCAGATCATTAGCCATTAGGAAAAGTGCAAAGTGAAGTAAGATGACATAGCATTGAATATCCATTAAAATAGCTATAGTTTTAAAAGACAGACAATGCCAATTTTTGACAAAGATGCACAGGAATAAGAACATTTGCATATTGCTGATGGGAATACAAAATGGTATAACCACTTTCAAAACAGTTTGGCATTTTCTTAAAAAGTGAAATATAAACTTATCATATAACCTAGCAATTCTGTGCCAGGAATGCGTCCAAAGGAAATGAAAACATGTCTCCACGAAGACATGAATGTAAGGGTTCAGAGCATCCTTAATTCATGGTAGCCTAAACTGGAAACAATCCAAATATCCATCAACAGTTGAAGAGATAAACAAAAATGTAGTGCATCCATTAAATTGAATACAATTTAGCAATTAAAAGAATCCATACTAGAACATGGATGAATCTACAAACACATTATGCTAAGGGAAAGAACCCAGGCCCAGACAATACATGTATGATCCCATTTATATAAATTGTCTTGTCCCGGCACATTTTTTAAGAGAGAAAGCAGTTTGGTGGCTGCTGGGAATGGGTGCAGGTAATACCTGCAAACCAGCATGAGAAAGCATTTGGGGATTAGGAAAATGTTCTAAAACCAGGTTTCAGAGGTAGTTGCACAGCTCTCTAAATGTACTATAATTAAATGGTACACTTACAGTGAGGTAATTTTATGATATGTAAATTAAATAAAATTTTAAAATTCAAAAAAAAAAAAAAAGAAAAGAAAAGAAACTCTATGGAGATTTGCCTGAGGAGAATTCTACTGACTTCCTCTTCTCTGGCAGGCTGTGTCTCCTTTCTGCCAGGCCCCTTTTATCAGTGTTTTAACATCTCAATCTCTTCATCTTAAACATACCTTTCCCCTCCCAGGTCCTTCACTCCCTCTCATCAGCCAAGTCACTTTCTCTTCTTCCTTACTTCTCCCCAACCTTGACTATATCACATTCTGGCTTCTGCCTCCACCATTTCACCGAAATTATTCTGTTATTAATGGCTTCCTTGTCATCGAACCACATGGATTTCGTAAGGCTTTGATTTTTATGAACTTTTTGTACTTTCTGACACCAACACCGTTGACTCCCCCCTTCTGTATAAAATGCCTCCTCTCTTGGGTTCCTTGACATTAGATTGTTCCTCTTCCATTTCTGGCAAGTGTGTTGGGATTATTAAATGTTCATGGCAGGGACCATCTTTTCTATGGTGGCTGAGTCTGTGTCTGAGGCCTCTTCTGCTGTCATTCTCTCCCTCCATGTGTCTCTCAAGAACTATCCAAAGCTGAAATAATCTCTGTTCTACTTTCTTTCCCCATTTCCATGGATGGCCTCGCTGTCTCGTCAGGTGCCCAAGCTAGGAATCTGACATCTGAGATGTCCCCTGTCCTTCACTGCTCCACATCAAATCAGTCACTAAGTCCTGCTAAATCTACCTTCTAAGGATTTATTTTATGATCTCACTTCTTTCTGCCCTAATTACCACTAACCTCTGCAGGAGACCACCATTTCCAATACTAAAAACTTCTAACTGGTGTCCACCTCCAATCCCTCTCCAAGGCGGCACAACTGGCCCCACACTGGAATAAGCACCTCTGTGTGCTCCCAGCCTCCCCTTGCTGCCCTATTGTGTTATTTTTCATGCAGCTACATACTACTTAGTTAATTGACTTTTTGACCACCAGATATTACATTCTGTTAGAGCAAGGTCTATGTTGACCTAATTCACCAGAGGATCTTACAGGAGTTCCCATATGGCAGTATTACAAGGAATGAAAAAATGCATAAATTAAAAAAGAAAAGATTTTCCATTGCAAGCTGTATATTATTCAACAGAGTTATGCAATTTAAAATAAGTCTTACTGTGAACCTCAGCTGTACAGAAAACAATCACTCTGTCCTATTCCTGGCATTATTTGGCCTAGTTGTGGGGTACACTCAGTAACAAAAACAAATTGGGAGGCAGTGTTTACGCTAGTGAACCATCTTTAAACCACTAAGTGAAGAAAACTCAATGGGAGAATGGAAATATTTTTAAATAATTTTGATTCCATGTAAATATTTCCTTTTCTTTTTTCCACTAAGGTCTGTGACAAAAGCCATTGAAGGGAAATTAAAGGAATATTTGTTTTAGTTCAGGAAGAATTTTATATCAGAAAAGTTGCCCAAAGATGGAACAGTATGAGTTTGGCCTCCAGTCACTGGAAGTATTAAAAGTTACAGGTTACAATTTGGCAAAATATTGGCAACATTTTTAGCATTAAATGAAAGTATTGATTTAGGTGATTAATGATCTTTCTTTCAATCAAGAGAATCTATGGTCAAGCAGGAAATTGTCCCTAATTGTAAATCAATAGTTACTTAATGAGGCAATCAGAAATATGATCTATTAACATAATTCCAAGTTGCCTTAAGAAGTTAAACTTTATCTGAAATAGATTTTATAGTGAGCTGACAATGAAAGCAACTTTGTAAACACCAATACATGGAATTCGAATATGTGATTTATAATTTAGCAGGAGGCAGAGAAGAATTCTTCCTTACCATGAAGAATTAACCCAACTAAAATGTAAATTTTAGCAAGTGAAAGTGCAGTCCATTAGACATAAGAAAGGCTTTTCTGACGAATAACATTTATTAAATGAAGAAACTAACAAAACATACTCTGGGATTTCTAACCTTGGAGATAAATAATACAGAAAAAAGGTATACTTAGGATACTATACCGTGAACAAAATCATTAGTGAATGATATCAAAAGAAATTAGTATAAAGAACCCTCTTAAGGGTGCTTAGAGGTGAGCAGGGGAGGGAATATGTAGCTAAAATGACATTTATGTAGAGTGCAACACAATGTAGAAAATGCCAAGAGTCAGAGAGGCTGGTGCAAAAGGGGAGAAAATGTCTCCCTTTCACGAGAACCAGCTCCTAACATGTGGTAGAGGCTCCACCCCACTCTCCTTCACGAAGTTCTCAAATGCCATTAGTCTCCTTCCACGTGGAAGAGACCTGAGACCACAGAGTCTCCGTCCTGGCCCCGAACTGTACTAAATCTTCCATTCGGATTCTTTGTTCTCTCTCAATATCGACAGGAGGAAGAAAAAAAGGAAAGAATAAACATTAATCATCTTTATGTGAGGTAGGGAATGGCTGGGCTCCCTGAGGCCTTGCATAGGAGATAATCCCAAAAAATGAATAGTCAAGACTCTTACAGTTTCCATTTAACAAGGATTTGGCCAATTACTGTTGACAAACTCATGAATATGCTAATCAGCCCAGACTCCTGTTTCCTCACTCCCAGCTACACAGTAAGAGTCTGCAAGGTGCATCCATCTCCCTGCTCCCACTTCCAGGGCCCTAGCCTGCTTCGGAAGACATGAGTTAAATTCCTGAGGTGTCGATACTAAACCCCTGCCACTCGTATTTCCTTTCTATTGCCCGTCAACACCTGGTCATTTTTATCTGATGAACATACTTACCACTGGGTTTCCAAGCAGGACATTGCAGTTATTCATTTATACCCACAATTTATTAACTCTGTTACAGTCATGAACATAAAGAGTTTGGGTGTGATTCCAGAATTTGCTGTTCCCTTTGAAATTTATTTCAAGGCACTTTGTGACCCTGTAACTTTGAAAGGCCCATATAAAAGAGAGTTTATTATTAGAGCTACAACCAGCAGGGTGGCTTTTGTTACAGGCCTGGCAGCCATTCTGTGAGAGATTTCTCCTTTTAGCTCTTTCTGTGGACGAAACCTCAGTTAAAATTTAACAAGTGCAAACTCAAGCAAGGAGTTTGTTAACAAAATATCATTTCATGAGTTTGTCTCTAAGATAAAGTAATAACAAGTGTTAAAAAAAAAAACCCACAGATGCCTGATAGCTTTATCATTCTTTCTTATATTAAATATTAAAAATTTAGCTATAACTTCCTAAGGACCAGTATAAGAAAATGGTGGGATGGAATGATGTCAAGGACTTGCTCACAGTGAGAGTCTGGGGCCTTAATTTTGCAGGTTATTTATAATTTCTTTCCTCTTATGAAAACCTCATTTTTTAAATTATAGTAGCTAAGGAGCAATAAAATTGAAAATCAGTTGTTGCTTTGATGTTGGCCATTTACTTATGATGTGCACCTACACTGTGCATTAGGCAACAGCAACACCAAAGCACTAAAGCTCAACTCATTAAGTTTCAGTTCCCCTGAGGGTGCCACATTGACCAAAGGCACTGTATGGTCCTTGCATTTCAACCAATTTAATGCTATTTTATCAATAGTGAGGATATGCACCTTTTTTTATTTAGTATGGAAATATAGCTTTTTTTTTTAGCAATAACATCTAATACAGTAGTGAATCATTTCAGGGCAACAGAATGAAATAAAAACAACGGAACAAAAACATTGACTCATTCGTCTGCTTTTATCTGAAAGGGACTTATTGGCACATGAATCAGGAATGCTTATGAGTCAGGAATCCTTGACCCCAGTTGTGACAATTAGTCAAATTATTGACTGCTCCAAACTCTTCTATCAAACTCTTCAGAAGAGTGACTTTGCACTCAGACAGTTCCATTAAGATATTGGAGGAGAAGACAGCTTCTGCTAAATCCAGGCCTCTCAGGGAAGAAATGAGGAGTTCCCTGAGTGACCACTAATCTCAGATTTCTAAATCCAGAAACTCAGTTGAATCCGCACACCCAGAGGTGACTGACTCAGCACTTGCCTAGTACATTAGAAAATGGAAACCCATGGATATGTTCCAGAGGGCTGTGATTTCCTCAGGAGAATTGTTTCATTCTGTGTTGCACTTTGTTGACGGTAGTAAAAGATCTGCTATCGACTGAATGTTTACATCTCCCCAAAATGTAAATGATGAGACCTAACCCCTACTGTGATGGTATTTGGAGGTGGGGCCTCGGGAGGTGATTAGTTCATGAGGGTGCAGCTCCTGTGAGTAGGATCAGTGTCCTTATAGCAGAAGCCCCAGAGAGCTCCCTTGCCCCTACTGCTATCTGAGTACACTGCGAAAAGACACCTTATATGAAACGGGAAGTGGACACTCACCAGACACCAAATCTGCCTGATGGAGCCTTGATCTTGGACCCCAGCCTCCAGAACAGTGAGAAATAAATTTCTGTTGTTTATAAGCCACCTAGTGCATGAAAATTAGGTATAGCAGCCCAAGCTGACAAAAACAAGATTTTAGAGCATTTAAAACCACCACACCATGCAGTACTATTATTAATAAATTACACTCCTTACATTTGCAAGTGTGTTTGTGATCAGGTTCATTACAGAAATTATTTTAATTGTGGTGTACTAGTGAGTAAAGAATTAAGGTAGATTTAATATGCAAATTGTGTATTTTTATTGAATTGCCTTGATGCATGCTGTTCAAGTAAATATCTCACATTGCTTAATTCAACAAATATTTTTGGATGATTTCTCTGTATTAGGCACTCCTCTGTATTTAGCACTGGAGAAATGGTGTTGAAGGAGTGGTTCGTATCTCAGGGAATATACATCATCCTGAGCCCAACACAAAGGAAACAAATTAATTAATATATCAAAAAATTCATTCACAGATTTTAAAAAAACAACGACATAGTGACGTGCTGAGCGAGGAATACCGTGGAGTTAGAGAAGCGGAGCAGCAGCTGGCCGAGACTGTGTGGAGAGTGGTCTCCTGGATCTGAGTGCTGACAAGGAGGCTGTGGCGCGAGAGTCATGGGAAAGAATGGCCTGGGCTGGGAACGCCATCTCGGGTGCAGCCCGTGGCAGAGATGCACACACACACACACACACACACACGCACACACACATGCACACACACGCGCGCGTGCACACATGTGTGCACACACACACGCACACACACATGCGTGCACACACATGCACACACACGTGTGTGTGCACACATACACACGCACACACATGCACACACACATGCACACACACGTGCACGTGCACAAACACGTGCACACATGCACGCACACACACGCGCACACGCGCACACACACACGTGCGCACACATGCATGCACACACATGCACACACACGCGTGCGTGCACACATACACATGCACACACGCACACACACGTGCACGTGCACAAACACGTGCACACACACGCACGCACACACACACACGCACGCACAGACACAGCGGGCGAGCGCTGGTGTGGAGCGAAGGTGGGGCAGCATTAGGGGCCGAGTGTGCAGAAACTGCGCAAGCCGTGGCGAGGAGGCGGGGTTTATGCTAAAAGTGATGGGTTTTAATGAGAAAAAGTTGTGAACTGCTTTTCACTTATAAATGATAACACAGGCTATTGTGGAGATAAATAATATGGAGAATAGAGAGTCAAGAGAGGAGAAAATGAACCAGCTGTGATCCAGGTGAATGAAGACAGGAGCAAACTGCTGAGACCAAGGAGAGGGTGGCCGGGGGAGAAGTGGAAGAGTCTAGAGTACGTTTTGGAAGCAGTGTTGCCCTGTACAGTCATGAGATGGACAGTGTATGCCACAGTGGTCCTTTAAGATTATAATGGAGCTGAAAAATCCATATCTCTGGAAGATGTCATGGCCATTGTAAGGTCATTGTAGTGCAACACATTACTCAGGTGATGTATTGATGCTGGTGTAAACAAACCTACTGTGCTGCCGACTGCATAAACGTATAGCACAAACAAGTATGTGCAGTACATGATACCCAATAATGATCATAAACCACTGTTACTGGTTTATGTGTTTACTATACTTTATCTTTTAATCCTTATTTTAGAGTATACATCTTCTACTTATAAAAAAAGTTAACTGTAAAACAGCCTCAGGCAAATCCTTTAGGAGGTATTACAGAAAAGGCATTGTTATCACAGGAGGTGACAGCTCCATGGGTGTTATTGCCCCTGAAGACCCTCCAGTGGGACAAGATGTGGAGGTGGAAGACAGTGATATTGATGATCCTGACCCTGTGTAGACCCAGGATAATGTGTGTGTGTGTCTTAGTTTTTAACAAAACAGTTAGTAAAAAAAAGTTAAAAAATAAAAATTGAAAAAAAGCTTATAGAATAAGAATATAAAGAATGAAAAGAATTTTGTACAGATGCACAATGTATTTGTGTGTTAAGCTAAGTTTTATTACAAAAGAATCAAAAAGTTAAAAATAATTTAAAGTATGTAAAGTAAAAAAGTTACAGTAAGGTAAGGTTAATTATTAAAGAAAGAAATATTTTAAAAATAAATTTAGTGTAGCCTAAGTGTACAGTGCTCATAAAGTCTATGGTAATGTACAGGCATGTCCTAGAACTTCACATTCACTCACCTGTCACTCACTGACTCACCCAGAGCAACTTCCAGTCCTGCAAACTCCATTCATGGTAAATGTACCATTTTTTATCTTTTATATTGTATTTGTATTATACCTTTTCTATGCTTAGACACACCAGTACTTACCACGTGTTACAACTGCCTACAGAATTCAGCGCAGGACCACGCTGTGCAGGTGTGTCACCCAGAGCAATAGGCCGCACCGTTATAGTCCAGGTGGGTGGTAGGCTCTACCATCTAGGACTGTGTAAGTGCACTCTGTGATGTTCGTATGATGATGAAATTGCCTAACAACACATTTATCAGATCATATCCCCATCATCAAGTGACCCATGACTGTGTACACACACACACACACACACACACACACGTGCACGTGCTAGCCAGGGTTCTCCAGAAAACAGAACCAATAGGAGATACATTAATATATAGATAAATAGATATGTAGATGAAATATATCATATAGGTATTATATGCTAGATAGATATCATATGCCTATCTATCTATATAATATATAAAGGAGATTTATTATAAAGAATTGGCTCACATGACTATGGGTGCTGAGAAGTCCCATGATCTTCTGTCTCTCTGCAAGCTGGAAACCCAGAGGGTGGTGGTGTAGTTCTAGACTAAGTCCAAAGGCCTGAGAATCAGGAGCTACAATTTCTAGCCTGAGGTTAGGTTAAGAACAACGTCCCAGCTCGAGCAGTCAGTCGGAGAGAGTGATTTCTCCTACTTTCAATTTTTTGTGCTGTTCAGGTCTTTGATTGACTAGCTGATGTACACCCACACTGGGGAGAGCAATAGGTTTCTCTCTGTCTACTGATTCAAATGTTAATCACATCCACACACACCCTCATAGACACACTCAGAATAATGTTTAACCAAATATTTTGGAATCCTGTGATCCAGTTCAGTTGACACATAAAATTAATTCAGAGCCTGTATCTTGAGAATTTGTGGCAGAATTAGGGCTGGAAGAAAGGGTCCTGGGGTCATGGTTTTTCCTGCCACATTTCCCTGCTTTCCTTGATGATAAAACAAACCTTTTGGGAAAAAAAGGCACAGTATGAAGCATACTCACGAGACTGTTCCCTGTGCCGTGTGATCTCCTATCAAAGAGGCAAGGAATGAGTCAGCACATCCCTGACTGTTAACTGCCTGTCAGAATAGATGGCACATGGCAGCAGATAGATAAGCTTATGACTAGCATCAATGGATACCATCCTGCGTGGCACACCGGTTCTCATGAGACACCTATCTTCTCCGTGTGGCATTGACATTCTCTGCCTGTGCAGCTGGTTTGCAGGAGATGGGAATTTTTAATTCATAGCCCACCAGCCATACCCACAGTGAATAGCAGACAACATCCCTCTGCAGAGAAACCTAGAAAAGGATGAATGTGTGACCAAATAGAGATATGTTTTAGGTAATAAGGAATAAAAATCCATGTGTGTATTATGTGTATTTTATTTATCTTAATTTTTTTTTCAGCTTCCTATCTTTGGGCCTGTAAATGCAGTTGGGAGACAATAGGGCCTGGGCTCACGTCCTGTCTCCAGCACTTAATTAGGAGATCTTGGTTCATATCCTTTATGAAGATAAATGTTCAAAGATTGCATGATGAAATTTTCCAATTTAACACACATTTATGAAAGACAGCCTACACCAGACATTGTGCGTGCTAGGGATTGCCTACACATCACACCAGTAATCCTTCCAGCAATTTCTTGAGGTGGGCATTATTACTCCCATTTCACTCAATTGCAAATGGCAGAGCAGTGATTTACATATTGATTGTGTTAAATCCAGCACCCTTCAAACTATAGAAATAAAGTAATAACCTTGTCATACTTAAGCTGGAGAAATATATACTTAGGAAAATGAAGTCCAAGAAAAAAGTATTGAAATAAGATATTTTAAAATTAGATGTTTTTCAAAAAATTAAAGATCCATAGTTTATAATTAACTAGAAATAGTCTTTTCTGATAAAATGAAGAGGTAGTTTTCCTATTACTCTAAATTGTAAAGGTATTCAATTCTACAAACTAATCAAAGATACCAAGAAAAAAGAAGTGAGCTCATAGTTTTAGTATCAATTAATTCTTACCTCTTTACTATTTCTCACACGTCTTTAGATTCTTGGTTTCCTTATTTCACAGCTCCATACTATGTATATGATTTTCAAAGGAAAAGAAGGTAAAATCTAGCTATATGAAATGTCATTAGTTAATGTAATGTTTGATTATGTAATGTAAGTTTGATTATCTTAGTCAGGATTGACTTACACTAGGATAATACTGACTGGCTTCAAAAGGGAATTTGAGATTATGTCCTCCCACTCAAATGACTAATTCTGAATCCTCATGGCTATGGAAGTATCTAATTTCCCCTGCAAATATGAACAAAATAAAATAAAAATAAGAGAATGGACCATTACTCTACCAAAAGAAAGTCAGTTGATTTTATCACATTTAGATCAGTTGATATATTATCTTTCCCAAAGAAATAAAATCATATCAATAATTTTTCCAGAAGACTTTCTGATAAACATATTCTAAGTTTTCAAAATATGTATGAAAGTCTATGAAGGCAACTTTTGGTGTGAGGTGAATGAGGAACTTAATGAAGTTTTTAGTGTAACTTCTAAGCTCCCATTAGGAATCAGCACAAGACACAAAATCATTTTAAGTGGAAGTTAACTATTGACTTATAGGAGAGATTTCCATTTTATAAAAAATGTAATCTAAATCTGTTTCATGATTTAAAACAGTTAAAAAGGGAAAATCTTTTGTGAGACCAGAAAGCTCCAACAAATGCTACCTTTGGTCACCAGGCACCCCTTCCATTTAGGAGCTAAGCTAGAATTTATGTATCCAAGTCCTTGATCACAGCCGATTCCATCTCTCAGTTGGGTCACACCATAAATAAGGCTATATCAGCTGATTTCAGCTTCTAAATATAAGTCTCATATTTAGGCTAAAAATAGTTCATTCACATGCAGTGCAAAAGATCCTGGATCCCAAAATGTATTTTGAAATTTCCCTTTTTGGAGTGGAATGATTTTATGTTTTAATTTGTTTGTTGTTCTGTGGAGGATATACAAGGAAACATTCTTCATAGTTAAAGAAACTGTCATGGGAATGAAACTAGCATCTGTTTGAAAATGAAAAATATATATATATTTTCTCTATCTTGAATGAACCCTCACAAAATCATGAGAAAATTCACAAAGGTATCAGCTGGGCTGCACTGTACAGGTTTATTGTTCAGAGTAATCCCATTTACTTTGAATAATGCCAATTTAGTGTTGACCTGCCTCTCTGACCAGTGTTGTTGAACAGACCAAAACAAACAAACAAAAAAATGATGGCACTGGCTCACTGAAGCGAACGTAAAATAAGTTGGAGTTTAGAGACTGTTTGTATGGTTAACCTCCTTCTGGAAAAGTGCCCTCGGAGGCACCAGGCCCTTCAAGCCGATGTTACCTTGAAATGAGGCGCTTTTCCCTTCGAACACCAACCAAATTGCTGCTCAGTTTGTTGCCCTCTCTGGGCCCTGAGTCACAAGCAGTATCATCTAAGTTGGTTCTGGTGCAGCAGGAACAAACGTTACGCTTAGATTTAAAAAATGTGGTGGCCTTTTAGTGATATCCGTTAAAAGAACCGTTCAATGGTATGTGAGTGGGGTAAGGCCCACACGCACTTAGCCTCGTGCGGCAGGGTGACATCGGAGGCTGTGCCGCAGAGCATCTGCCATAGCCCTGGCAACATGCAAGCAAGGACCCTTTCCCACCGCTAACCGCTGACCTGCAAGGCAGACCTGGCACTGCTAGGGACACCAAGTGACAGGGTACTCCCCGTTAACCTCTGTGTGGAGAGCTGAGAACTGTTACCCTTCCTTCCTCTGAGCGGGGGTCTGGGGGCCAGCGTCACTGAAACTTCCTTTGATTTGCTCGCACCTGGGCGGTCTGTGTCTCCTGTATGGGGCCCACCGTGTAAGGAGAAGAGAACACTTGGAACGGGAAATTCACTTCTAAATCAGATGAAAACCAAGGCCAATCCAACCTTCCCGGTTTGTTCGTTTGTTTTTGAGCAAAATAACATATAGAAGGGCAAGAGATCTTGGTCTCAGATTGGCCCCAAATCAAATTCTGGCCCTGACAGTTACCAGCTGTGTGACTTTGGCTAGTGAATTCACCTTCCTGAATGCCAATTGTCTCACCCCAAAAGGGATTAATGTCTGTGCCTCAGAGAAATATACAAATGCTGTGGGTTTTAAGTGGAGAGTCCCCCCCACCCCAACCATAGACAGCATCTCTGGACAGGGCAGGAAGGGAAATGGGGAGAAGGACTATTTCGAAGCTAAAACTTGCTGAGTACCCGACACACCGGCAGGAGCTGACACTGAGAATTGACTAAGGAAATTCAAAAATACCTCGAAGTTCATCTCCTCCAGTGTCCTACAGATGAGGAGCCTGAGACCCAGAGCAAAAGAGAACAACTTGGCCAAAGTCACATAACCATTGATTTCAGAAGTCAGAATTTAAACAAATCGTTGTATCTGCCTATTTTATTTGATGATTCCCTTACCCCTTGGGCTGGGGCTGCATGGACAGAGAGAAGGGAGGCAGAAAGAAATGGAAATGGGTGGAGAGAGACCCAAGGAGAGATGAGACTCAACATCAGAGATATGTGGGGCTTGAATCAAATGAGCCCACACCTTTATCTCCGCTGTCACCACACACCCGCCGTTCCCTGAGACGCCTCCCAACACAGCACGGAACTGGCACGGGCTGCACCCACAGCCACTGTCCCTGGGAGGGGACACCATGGAGACTCAGGGACAGCACAGCGTTCACAGGAGGACTCACCCACTGATTGCTTGGCCTGCATCTTCGTTCATTCTTTCATTCCTACAGCCAGTTCTAAAACCAGAGCTCGACCATAAATCTCCTGCCTTGACACTAGGTGAGATACAATCTCTGCCTTCCAAAAGCTCATGGCTTTCTTGAGAAAACAGTTTGAACATAGTCTATGGAAGCTTAGGAAAGAGAGACATCCTTTGTCCGGGAAGATTGCAAATCGGTCTTTAGTCCACAAGCTGACGTTAATGAACTGAGTATATAAACAGACACAAGCATCCGGTTTTCTCTTAGGCAGTGCTGTTCTGTCACTCTCCCTGCGTACCACACACCGCCCAGTGAGCAAATATTGGTGTCGCTCTGGCCAGGGATGGACAACCATGATGAAAACCCCACTTCAGAGTCAACTGAACGCCTGACCCAGCCGAATAAAGCCCCAGAAATATTTAGGAGGACATGTTTTAAACAGGCACTTTTGTAAGGCTGGGAAATAAGAAAATAAATAAATAAACCTCAAATCCTATTACTGGTAAAAAGTAACAACGGAGAACTAGTTAGAAATATGGGGAAATTGCAAAAAAAAAAAAAAAAAAAAAAAGCATCATTGTGAGGAGTGAGTCCGCCTACATGTCACCAAATTAAATTTTTGACACATCCCCTGAGGAAAAAAAAAAGAATATTTTCAAAAACCTCCATTTCACATTCTTTAGAAGATCTAAGAAAGGAAAGTAGCTGTCAAATGAGAACAATCAGAAGTGAGGAAAGATTGCTTTCAGATGAAAAACATGATCATTAAAATTACAAAAACTAGAATCGATGATATTGAACAGGAAAGAAACTGAATATGTTGTATAGAAGAAATTTTCCTCAATTTAAAAGGAAAAGCATTAACAGTTAAAGACTGAGTTAAAAAAAAAAGAATTGTAAGCTATAGATCTTGGAGGGAACAAAAGCAGCTGTGTGTATGTATGTGGGTGCATGTGTGTGCGTGTGTACATGCATGTGCTCATGCACTGTGTCTAACCAGAGGGAGATAGCCAGCAGCTACAGTCACAGGATTCATGGAAAATATATTCTCAACATGAAGAAAGTTCTCACAGAGGAAAACAAATAATGAAAAGGGATTGACACCCTGACATGGCTTGCTAAAATTTCTGATTTAAAAAAAAAAAAAAAAAAAAAGAAACTAACAAAAAATGTATAAAATGTGAGAAGACAAAAAATGATTATCTGCAAAGAAAAAGAATTAATAAATTGGCATCCTACTTCTCTTCCACAATACTAAATGTGAGAAAATAGTACGGCCTATGGAGAATTTAATTAAGAAAAACCCCCAAAGTGTTACCCTCCCTGTTGGAGCTACTCAACGCTGCCTCCTCTACTCTGTAAGACTTTGACAAATACAGTTTATGTCAACCAACATGAAGTAAAAATATTCTATTATCTAACTTTGTCCACTAGAGCTACCATTTCAGAAAACAATTCCCAGGCTATTGAAGTTGTTGGCTTTACCAAGTATTGTTTCACTGCATTGCACGGATCTCAATTGCAAAAATGGATTGCCTTGTTGAGTAAATTATTGGATATTTCTGAAGCCATTGCTGTGCTTGAGACAATGACAGACATGCCACTGCAGCAGTACCTGTCCCCTAACACCTTGTGTGTAGCTGAAGCATCATGTCTGTGCTCCAACAATTTGGTCCTGCTGGGTTCTTAGAGTAAGGCACAGCACTGCAGTGGTGTTTAGTTGTAGAATGAAACGTATGTTTGTGTTAACAATCACGTTGGAAATGGAAAAATTGTGCAATTAATTAAGGAGGCCTGAAATAAAAAATATGTATTAAGCTAAGAAAAGATAACTTTTTTCTGTAAGCTGTTAGTGAGACAAACACATACTATTTTTGCTTTTTTGTTCTGTGAGGAAAATAGACTTTTACTGAGTTGATTGATTTTGATCTTTGGTACTAAAAATGGAACTTAGCCAACTGCCTCATATACAATAGTCCTCCTTATCCAAGGTTTTGCTTTCAGAGATTTCAGTTACTTAAGATCAACCATAGTCCTATAATATTAAATGGAAAATTCCAGAAATAAGCAATTCATAACTTTTAAATCTCACTTCATCCCACCCTGCCCCACCCAGGACATGAACCATCTCTTTGTCCAGGGCATCTACACTCTCTACACTACCCACCTGCTGGTCACCTTGGAGCCCTCTGGGTTATCAGATCGATTATCTTGTGTTCAAGTTGCCCTTATTTTACTTAATAATGGCCCCAAGGTGCAAGAATGGTGATGCTCGCATATTGTTACAATTGTTCTATTTTATTACTAGTCATTATTATAAATCTCTTACTGTGCCTAATTTATAAATTAAATGTTATCATAGGTATGTCTATATAGAAAAAAAAATATAGTGTATTTAGGGTTTGGTACTATCTGCAGTTTCAGGCATCCACTGGAGGTCTTAGAACATATCCCCATAAATAAGGGGTGACTACTGTGTACAGTTGTGTCCTAGGATCTCCCATCTGGTCCGTATTTTACATTCAGTGTGTTTTGGTTGACATCGGCAGGGCCCAGCCAATCAAGGTCCCTTAAGCCATTTCGGGTTGCAGCCCTTGCATAACTGAGTGGCTCATTCATACAGTGTTGGGGGTAGAAAGCACAGGGTATGTGTCAAAGGTGTTTTTGAGTCTTCACAGCACAGAAACAATAAGAGATGATTTTTTTAAGCCAGGACATCTCCAACCTAGAAACAGAACTCTGACCTGGATATGCCTCTGGGAACCTGCCTGTTATGTCCTGCGATGCTCAGAGAAGTGCTTTTTAATTTTCTGAAATATAAATTTAAAATATCCAAGTCAGAGTTCCCTTTTATTTTAAATTTAAATTTTTAAAATTTTTATATATCTAACTAGTTTTTCAGTTTCACTGCATAACATATTTTTAAAAGTATGAAAGTAATTCAAGCTTTAAAAAAATCATACAGAATAAAATGCATAAAATAAAAGGTGAGACCCCCACTAGCACCCATCTGCAGCCCAGGCCCCGGTTGTGGAGGGGAGCACCGGCAACGTAGTTTCCCAGGTAGTTTCTGTGCGTAGACGAGTCGCTTTGCGGTCTTGTGCTTCTAAAGAAATGAGAACATACTGTACATAATGTTCTACAAAATATTTCACCTTCAAGTACTAGATGAAAACCAAAGGGAAATCAGGAGAGAGACAGGCACATCATCTTTATGACAAGGATGGTGCCGCAGCTGCCAAGCTCCCCGGGAGAGCCGAGGGCAACCAGGCGTTGATGGGCTGCCCGACAAAAACCCAGACAAATACCAGTGACTTGCGAGAGGCCTGAAATCGCCAGCTCTGGGTAGAAATTTCCATTGAATTGGTCAATGCTAAAATCAAAAGGTAAACAAACGACCGTTCGGAGGATGAGAGCGTGTGGGATCAGGAGAATGCTGAGAAGTGCTTCTGTTCTCCGCCTTTTCTTGTCTCGGGCTCCTGGCAGCAGCTGTGCTCGTGCACTGTGAGAGTCTGGCATTTTTTAGCTAACTGAGCTTGAGTTGCTCTCGTGGAGCCTGGTGTCTGGATGTGCGGTGAGGTGGCTGACTTGAGAGAGGATCCCCCCCACCCAGCCTCCGACCCCCTGCGGGTCTCCGGTCTCCCGCCCCTCTGCTCGCCCTCTGTCCCTTGCTCCACGAGCCCTTCTGCTTGGAGATTTCCCTCATCCCACAATTCTCACAGCTCAGCTGCCATGATTGACGAAGCCTCAAGAGTGCTCTTAGAAGGAGCACAGTGGCATTGCCGATGGCACTAACCTTATTGGCACTGGAAGATGACCTGAGTCATCACCTGGGTGTGATGACTCGGAAGACACAAATCCAAATTGGAGACTCGCTTTTACCTGCAGGTGGGGTTGGACAGTTTGCTCACGTGCCCTCAACCTCCCCTTCCCCAGCTGGGAAGTGGGCATAACACTGCCTTCTGGAAGTACACGGTGCCATGAACTCCAAATGAGTAAAAGGTACTAAAATGCCATTTCTTAATATTGTAGCAACAAACTGGGAGTGAATTACTGACAGCCTCAAAGTATCTCCCCCCAAATACATGTCCTCTGAAATCCCCTGGGATGGCGGCTGGGACTGGGACCTTGGCCATAACTTGGCCTCATACTCAAGTCCTGTGTGCTCAGGGCACGCAGCTCCGGTGATGTGTCTGCTGAATTTCACAGCTCCCCTGGCCCTTCCCTGGCAGCAAGCCTCCAAAGGCCTCGAGCTCCCTTTTCCTAAAAAGCAGTTCCTGAATCTTCCCCATTCTCAGGATTTCATACCATTCAGCTTCCCTCCGCCCCCGCCCAGGTTTTATGTTCATAGAGTTAGTTCTTAATTAACAAATTGAACAGGAGAGTTGGACACAATGTTAGTGATTTTTTTGTTTCCCGATGAGAGTACGGTGGAAGGAAGGGGGTACACACCAGGACATTCAGTTTGCTCAGGGGAGGCACTTTCTCTGATCCAGTCTTCCAGGCTGTGATGACTGCATATTCCAGGTGAGCATACCTGTGCCCAAGGGAAATGAAGGTCCCACAACCAAGGCAACCAATCTGGAAGAGGGAAAGCCTCCCAGGAAGAAAGGGTTCAATTCACAAACTCTCCTGGAATGGACAGTTGTACTGGAGACTTAGGAATCACCTGTGCAGTCTCCCTTCAAATGCATGTATGAATCACTTGACTCATTCTGTTTGTTGCTTATTTTTCAAATTCAAAGCCATTTATCTAACCTGGCTCTTTCCCATGTCCCTACTTCATCAAGGGTGCTCCATCCCTTTAATAGCTTCTGGTGAAAAAAGAAAACAGATCCACCTGGGAAGCTCAGAGTCCAGGAGGTTTGCTCCCTCCCCAGAGCTCACACCTAGTCGTGGTCTTGTTGGCCTGAGGCCTGCATGTCCTGACAGTATGTCCCTTCCTAGCTCCTCCGTGCTGTGCTGCTGTGGCTGTTCCTAACCTCAATAGTTGTTTGGCACTACTGCCAAATCCAAAATTCCCTCCCCAGCCTCTCTTTCACATTCTCCCTCACCCTAAATTAGGGCCAGCCCACTCAGGGACACCCTCTCACCATGCCCTGTCACTTGTCTGTGTTTTGCATGTGCTGTTTCTTCTGTCTGTTCCTTCTTCCCTCTGCAGGGAAATGATTCTCATTCTTCAGGGCACACTCAAGAGTCACTGCCCCCATTTGCCTTCCTGAATGATACCCCCATCCACACGATCCTCTTTAAATCCATCACCCCAGAAATATTCCTCCCTGCTAGCACGTGGGCCTGTCAGTCGGTGTCATTGTTCTAACAGCTCCTAATTCCTCACTTAGTTCAGTTTCTCATTGTAGCCACCCCGTGCCTAGAACAGTCCCCGACACACAATGAACATGGACTGATGGTACTGGGGAAGGATGAAGTGGACACACAGGTGACCACACCCGGTCCTCCTTAGTGAGATCTCTGGCTACAAGTCCCAAGTGTCTCCATGTTCGGCAGAGTGACTGCCACAATAAGCCCCAGTGAGTGCGTTCTGAAGGAATGTAAGAAATATGGGAACTGATGTTTGTAAATGTGACAGAGAGCCCCAAGCCTTGTGCATATTTTAAATCAAATAGTCAGATAGAATGATCAATTGTTTCTTTTACGGCTCATTATTCCTGATTGACTCGTCTGCCACATCCATCACTGAGGCTCTCCCCAGGCTGCGTTGTCTGTGCCGCTTCTGTTTGATTGTGGGGCTCAGGAATCTGAGATTTAGTCCTTCACGTATGATGCTGTTAAATGGAATATTGTGCAATTCAGCAAATACATTAAATATCAGCATCAGTAGATAAAGTAAGTAATGTTAATACAGAGATTTAATCAATGATTTCCTTGGCTAATATAAAAATATACACCCAAGTATCAGATCCCTTCTCCTTAGGGGCTTAATTAGCATTCTTGCATAATTAAATAATCATGGCTCAGTGGCTTGAGAAATCAATTATTCTAGAAACTGAAATTTTTAAACAATGATGTTTAGTTATAATAAACATTGAACACTGTTTTACAAAGTTACGGGAGTTTTAAGGCATCTATTAAATCTTGAAATTGTACTGCAGGCTTTTAATTAATGGAAAAAAATAAGGTGTAAATCCAATTTATGGACCAAAGAAAATAATTTATTTCTCAATCACTTTCATTTAGTTTGTATGTTTTGAGAATAATACTTGCTGTAGTTTGAATGGGTCCCCCAAAGTTCATGTGATGGAAGCTCATTTTTCAATGCAGTGATGTTGGCAGGTGGGCCTAGTGGGAAGTGTTTGGGTCAAAGCATTGCCCTCAAGACGTGATTAATGCCCTTATCTCTGCAGTGGGTTCCCTATAAAAGGAAAAGTTCAGCTCCTCTTGCTCTTGTTGCCTTCCCCCACCCTCCACCGCTGCCACGGGGAGATGCTGTGAGCAGGCCGTACCAGAGCATGAGTCAATGCCTTTCTGTTCACTATAAATCACCCAGTCTGCGGTGTTCTGTCATAGCAGCAGAAAAAAGACTAAGACAACACTGTTTATTAAATAATAGTGACTATGACTTCCAAAGAAATTAAGTACAACAGAGACTTCTGATACTTGAAGGCTTAGTTGTTTATAAAAATAATTTTCAAAATATTAATAAAAACTAAGCTGTTTTAAAGTCATAATGTATAAGGATGAGCAAAATGGAATGGACATTTTTGAAAATGGTTGAATACTGATATATGCAATGATACAACTTAAAATATATAAATTCAAAGTCTATAAGCTAATAACATTAAGGCAAGAAAATGATTCATTCTAATAGCAGGGCTATATTTGGACTCAGTAGAATTAGGATTATGTTGTGCACTATGAACATGACCATTGCCAACTTACAGCTTTTCTTGACCTTAATTTTCCCACATGGAAAATTTCTGATTTTCTAATTTCTGTTTTAGCTCTGAATTTGTATAATTCAATTTGCATAATTTGCCCTACCAGTAAAGATATATGCACTGTTATGTCAGTAGAACTCTTTTATCTTGTTATAAGCATTTACTAATGTAATTAAAAGCACATTAATTCATTGATGCAGCAGATATTCATTAGGTGCTTGCTATGTTGCAGGCATTTTGCAGTCACTGCAGCTATATAAAACAAACAAAAGTCCTTCCCTCGTGGAAGGACTTATATTCTGGTTGGTGAGGCAGATAATAAACAAATAAGTAAAATACATCATGGCTGTACCTGGTTATAGAATACATGGCCATGGAAGTTCCAAGGAAAATCAAGTGGGGAAGGGGACAGGGAGTGTTGGAGTGCGGTGCTGAATTAGATAGGCAGGGAGGGAAAGTCTTCCCAAGTGCTACCATTTTAGTGTCAGAACCCTGTGCAACACTGTCTTGAAGAAATAGGGAGTTATCTTTCTATTAATAATATAACAAGCGACAAAGAAGTAGATGCTCCCTGATATTGATTCAGCTTTTCATAGGTGTTGTGATGTACTTAGACTTTCTATCTTTTTACTATTCTATCTTTGGTATATTTATTATTTCTCCTAATAGATGTTACCTCATGGTCATAAAATGGCTGCTGATATTCTAGACATAACAAATAGGGAGTAGCAATGGACAACTCCCCTCTTTCTCTTTTGTTAACCTTTTATGAGCACATGTGTTCTCAGAACAATAACCTCTCCAACCCCCACAGCTGACTTCCCCTTACATGACCATATTAATCGTATCTTTCTTTTTCTGCATTCTGATAGTTTGACATCTGGGGCCTTGCTGACCCTAGAGGGACTGCTCTTTTCAAGGTTAGCCAATCTTAGCACCCTTCAAATGCAAACCAACCAATCCAGAGCCCACACTCCAACTACCTCCTGTATCTGGCTGTAACAGTATGGGCTACTCTCTACCTGCCCTAAGTACCGCAGAGCCAGGTGCCATACAACTAGAGACAGCCCCAGAGCCCTGAAATTATTCAAACTAGCCAATCCTAATCTTGCCTACCTGTCTTTCCCTTTTCCTCCTGCAGAAACAATGGTAAAGGCTCTCTTCCATGTGTTCCCCTCATCCCTCCAACCTCCTAACTGGCCTTGGTGCTTCCCAGCACTGCCCCCCATTTTTGATGTTTGCCCCTTCCTTGTGGGACCTGTGAATACAGCAGACCATCTTTTCAATGGGAGTCATCTCCTGACCTCTGGTAGTATCATACTTAAATATTAGCAAACCTGTATCAGAACAATGGTATGGATCAGAGCAATCACACCACCAACACTTGCTGCAAGGGCTATGGAGAATAAAGGAATGTTTGGCAAAGGGGAGTAGGGTTGTGATGGCTGATCTGATCCAATCAGTTTTGGTTTTGGTGTTGGTCATGTAGTGATAGAGGGGGAAAAAGTATTCTGTTAAGAAAGAAAATGAGAAATACGCTATTTGGTCTCACCTCCAAATCCCTCATCAGCAGGAGGGTATATTGTCTTTGGGAGCATCGATAAGTATGGGAAGTTCCTTTTACATTAATGTTCTGTACTCTTCTCATGTCCTTTTCTCAAAGATCTTGAGAATTTTTTGTTGTTGTTCCTTTTTCCTAAATTTCCAGAAGTCTCCTGACTATAAAATTCTAGAAACACCCTCCTCAAAAATGTGAGGATTCTGGCCACTCATTCCTGTAATCTCAGCATTTTGAGAGCCCAAGGCAGGAGGATTGCTTGGGGCCAAGAGTTTGAATCCCTCCTGGGAAACCAAGTGAGACCCAATCTCTACAAAAAATAAAAAAATAAATTAGCCAGGCATGGTTGTGCATTCATGTAGTCCCGGACACTTAGGAGGCTGAGTCAGGAGGATTGCTTGGGCCTAGGAGTTTGAGGCTGCAGTAAGCTATGATCATGCCACTGCACTACGACACTCCAGCCTGGGCTACAGAGTAAACACCCTGTTAATAATGATAAAAAAATACAACTTGAGATTGTCTTTTTTTCTCCTGATCTTCAGATATATTTCTTGCTTTTAGTCCAAATTATTTTATACATTTTTCACCATTTCTATGTACTTTTATTTGAAGAGGAATGTTTTGACATTCTTTCAGCCTATCACTTTGAACCAAGAGCTCCTGAGCATGTTTGGTTCCTATCACAGCTTCTCCTTTTGGTAGGAGGAATTGCATACAGGAAGTATTTATTAAAGATATGGACCAAGGAAAGCCTCTGTGATGATGTTATAGCATGTTCTAGAGAAGTGCTGTCATGTAGAACTTCCTGTGAGGATAGAGAGGCCTGCCCAACAGTCTAATGCAGTAGACACTAGCCACATGTGGCTCCTGAGTGCTTGGAATGTGGTAGGTGTGACTGAGGCACTGAAGGGGTTTTTTTAAATGTTATTTTAATTAAATTTAAACAGCCATCTAGGACTGTAGCTATTAAACTGAATGGCAGAGTTCTAGATTCTCAACAGTGAGTTAGCAAAGCAAATTTTTTTTTCAAAGTTGTCATTTATTATTTGATATTGAAAT
>CM052437.1:100737324-100777670 GCA_028533085.1 Varecia variegata
CTAGGAAGCAGTTGGGAAAAATGAGCTAAATTAAAATATGCTTATATTGTAATAGCTCGAAATATATTGCTAATTATAAAACAATTTCAGAACATTATAGATAGCATATACGTGTTTATATATGAAATAAGTATTATATATTCTCTATAGGTACATGTATATTAAATGCCCTGAAAAATGTTTGGAAAATATATACAAAATTAATCATAGTTGTTACCTGAGGTGAAAGAAAAGGGAATGGGTAAACCTGAAAGGTACTTTACACTTACATGTTGCTTTCATTTTTTATAAATATAATATATGCAAATATGACTTGTAAACGTAAAAATAATTTAAAAAAGAAGAAGAAAAATAAAACTAGTATAGCAGAGAGGCTTTGAAGTAAGGAAAAATTAAAGCAAACAGAAAAACAAGTTCAAATTTTTCATCCTCTGCTGCCAGCTAAGTGATTTCATACATATTAGTTAACTCTACAGCAGGGTAGGGAGTGTATTGTATTTTCATCTGTATCCCCAGCTCCCTAGAACTTAGCATATAGTCAGGCATATAGCAGGAAAATTATAAATGTTTGCTAAATGCATAAATCTCAAAATCTCAGTTACCTGCCATGAGGATTAAAAAAGACAGCATATGAGACATGCTTGGTACACAGTAGGTATTCCCCAAATGTTAAGTCCCTCCCTTTTTTTGTGCAGATGAATTCTCGAATCTCTCTGTAGATGTTTTCTCATTTGCAAATTCTAAAAGGATTTATATACTGGATATCTCCACCTAGTTACCTCCCTTTTTCACAGCCTTGATTATTATGGTCTCCACCAGCTCAGCACATTGATCTATAAATGCCAGTATCACATGAATGTCTTCTGGTTTTTTCTCAGATCATCCACAATTGGCTGTCAAGCTTTGAAAATTTTATTTCTGAAATGTTCATGCAATTTTGTCTAGATGGAGGAAGACCACCTGCACCATCTCTTGCTGGATGAGAGCAGCACTCAGCAGATGCTCCCACCGCTGGTATCCCAACAGCAGACGTCATGATTCCATTCCCCATAATGACATTGGACAGTCTTTGTCAACACACATGCTTGTCATGAGCATGAGAAAACACTGCAGAACCATACTGGAAATCTTAATGAGTAGGTAAATAATGTTCTGTCACATTGATGCACTGTATTTTAGTTTGTTTCCAGTTTTTCATTATTAAAGATAAATGTACAATGAGAGTTTTAGAAATATTTTATGGAAATTCGTAGCTTTCTTGAGATAGAGTTGACACAAGATGAGTCTTAGTTTTGGAATTATAGGATCAAAGGAGTTGAATATTTTTGAGAGTCCTCGTGCCGACTTGCTTCTACCAGTTTATACACCCTCTCACGTAGCGTTCGAGTGTGCTGATCTTTCACACCATTGCCAGCACTGAAAAACACTAAGAAAGTCATTTTCATTTGCCTTCTTTAACTCAAAATGCAAAACCAAACCAAAACAAAACAAAACAAATTTCATAAATTTATTAGCCATTTGAATTTACTCTTTTGTGGATTATCTTTCTGTCTTCTTTGTCCCTTTTGTTTCTGGATATTAGTGTTTTTTAATTGATGCATATGAATTCTTTGTATTTTCAGAATAATCCCCCAATGTACGTATTTATCCTCTTTATAAATTTCAATTTTGTTTATAGTGCTTTTGCATGTACAAGTGTTTTTCTTAATCTTATTTGGTTTTTTTTGTTGTTGTTGTTTGTTTGTTTGTTTGTTTTTGAGACAGAGTCTCACTTTGTTGCCCGGGCTAGAGTGAGTGCCATGGCGTCAGCCTAGCTCACAGCAACCTCAAACTCCTGGGCTTAAGCGATCCTACTGCCTCAGCCTCCCGAGTAGCTGGGACTACAGACATGCGCCACCATGCCCGGCTAATTTTTTGTTTATATATATATTTTAGTTGGCCAGATAATTTCTTTCTATTTTTAGTAGAGATGGGGTCTCGGCTCTTGCTCAGGCTGGTCTCAAACTCCTGACCTTGAGCGATCCACCCGCCTCAGCCTCCCAGAGTGCTAGGATTACAGGCGTGAGCCACCGCGCCTGGCCTCTTATTTGTTTTATATCATCCATTTTTTGCCATTTCTTTTACAGTTTTTATTATTTGAATATGTTGCCCCATTTGCAAAATCAAATAAATATTAATTTCAGTTTTCTTTTAATTGTTTCATGGCTACTTTTTTTGTTCTAGCAAGTATTTACCTTGGTGGCAAATTAGCCAGATTTTCCTGATAGATAATTTTTCCAACACAATTTATTAAATACTTCACACTTTCACCATTGATTTAATATGTTCGTTTAACAGTTATTAACTTCTAAGCACACTAGGCTGTTTTCCAGGGCTTCACATTCTGAGCTATTGATCTGTTTATCTCTTCTTGTCAAATGACCTCGGTGTCATAAATACTGTTGTGATTTAAATGCATTTATTATATTTTATTATCTTGTAAGTCAAGTTCTCTCATCACTTTCCTATATCAATATCAAAAGTATTTTAGCTATTTTTGTCTCTGGCGTATAAAGATTAAAAATATACAGAAAGAGCACAAAGAAGCAAGTATTTGGAAAACAAGACAAGAGATTGTTTGACTGTCAGAGAAGATCTGGCACTCCCCAGCCATGCTCGGGACTCCAGCAACTGCCATTTCCTGACCTACTTGCAATCACTGCTGAGCCAGGCTGGATCAGTTATAATTCCGAGGCTGTCCAGCATCGCTATTCCGCTCTGATTTGTAGCTAAAGCGCAAGGCTGTCTTTCATCTCTGCCACCTTACCCTGTGCATGCAAAAGAGGAGAAGATTGCTCCAGAGAATCCGCAGCTCACCCAAGGGCAAAGAAATGCTTTGTGGAAGTTTTCAGCCTATGTGCAAATCTTGTAATTATAGAGCCGAACTCAAGATAGAAGACGGATTTCTTTTTTCTTCCCTTCAAATCTTAGAGATCTAGGTAAGACTATGCAAATTGCTTAGGATAAAAGACAACTTGAAAGCTAGTGGTTTGGGGAAGGGCATAGCCGTAGAGTGTGCTGGTATTAGAGAGAGTGATTGATTGGGGCCAAGTCCTCTGAAGTGTTCTAAGGCAGTCAAACCCATCACTTTCCCTTTTAATGCTTTCAAATATCCAATCACTGTATCTCAGCTCTTCAGGTATTTTCAAATACTTATCATGGAAGCCTATGTTCTGTTCAAAAGGGCACCATGGGAAAAAAAATCATTTGTTCATACAGCAAGTATTTATCATATCAACAAACGAAATTTATAATTCCATATAAGAACTATGATATAGGTGAGCAGTTAAATATTTTTACAACATAAAGTAAGAGGCACTGAGGGTTTGCTTGCATGAGTCAGGTGTCAGAACTTGGCTGTCAGTGTGGACGGGTAGGAATAACACCACACTCAAAAGCAAGACAGGGTGAAAGTGCACAGCGTTTGACAGCTCTGAGGATCAGAGGAAACTTTGAATAACTCTGAGAAGTCATGCAGCATTATCAGAAGATCCAGTTAGAAAGATTCATCTGACAGCTTTGCATCAGGAGAATTGGAGAAGGGCAAACCAGAGGCTAAGACTGTTTAAAGTTGGTTGGAATCCAGAGAGATGGTCACAGTGCTTCAGAGTGTGGGTTTTAAGAGCCTCCTAGAATGTTGGTTATTCTGTCAGATGGAGCATCAGTGCTTTTTTTTTGAGGCTTTGGTAAGTGCAGGTCCTCGGGCTTTTCCCTCAGACTCCTAATTCAGAAAATCTACAATAAGGCCTGAGGATCTACACTTTAAAGATCAAACTCTCCAGATAATTCTGAAGTTCAGCCGTGTTCAGATGCACCGGTGTGGACCAAGTGTCCATTGTGTACACCGCTGCTTGGGGAAAGAACTCACTGTGCTGTTAGTGTCTTCCGATTTGTCATAAATTGGAACACAGATTTAAGAAACATTTTTTAAATTCTACCTTTAGATGCTAACAAATAGTTGTCCTTAAGTGATTTTTTTCATTAGAATATCATAGCTTTCTTCTTTGATATTTTATAGGCTGTGGAAACATTACAAATTTGTCACCTGAGCCAGGGACCAAGGCATTGGTTGTGTACAATCAATCAAACTTAAATAACTACATGAAAGCCAAGCTCACCTGAAGACTGGCGAGGACTGTGAACTCGGTGACCATTTCCATGCTTCACCCAGCTTCAAAACTCGCTCCTCTCTCCTGTGTGGTTCCATAAACGCCAACACATAGTGACCCTTTGTGGCATACAAACTATTTTTATGGTCTGCCTCTTCTTCCCCTCTCTCAGATACACACACACACACACACACATTGGATTATAGCCGGCAATTGTGGCTAATTTTTGTATCTTTCTAGAACTGAGCATACTGCCTAAAATCCTGAAACATTTTAAGTGATCAAACAATGTGGCAGAATTTAGTATCAGCGCTTTCGTCCATTCACTGTGGTGTCTGAAAATTGAGATGCTGTGATTACACAGTGACAATGTTGATCTTTTTTCACTGTCTCAAACTACTATCAGTCTGTGTTTTGGTGTATTTTGAATGAAAACCACACTTACGTCCACACCCACCATCTACAGACCCGAGGTTACTCCCAGATACTCACCTACGATGACGGTCTGGTTTGTGTTCTTCTTCTCAGCTTGATCTGCAAATGAGTTCCCGAGCACCGGGCTTTACCTCTTTCTGCTCTCGTAGACTCTGCCGTTTACTTTAGCATCACCTATTCAGAGGGTGATGCTCTGAAACTCTGTCTCCCAAGATGATTGTCAAAGTCTTAAACTAATTTCAGGGCCTGATTCCTTCTCTGACATGATCTCCTAGGTTCCCTCTGGACCCAAGTCCTCACCCCATGTAAACATGCTCGTTCTTAATGTTATTGCTGTCTGCAGTTCCTGCCTTCTCTCGCATGCTGTTAGATGACCAGAGTCCGGATTGCTTGTCCTTCCCCCACAGTCCAGACTAACCCTTCAAAACTCAATACTGGCCTCAGTTCCCCTTTCCTCTTACTCTCTGCCTAGTACATCCTACAAATTTCCATCTTGGTCCATTTTTTTTTTTTCTGTGCTCCTGTTTTCCTGTAAGGAGACTGGCCTGCTAGTGAAACACCATTTTTCATTCTCTGAGTACATTGTTGACTTTGCATATCAAAGAATCATTTGATGGAGTACACTATGGTTTTATTACTAGTATGGTTTCTGATTGTGTTCTGTCCACACATCATTAGTCCTGCTATTAGCACAACTAGGACCATTCATTCTCAAGATGAATAGATGTCCCTACCCAAGGCATTGAAAGATAAGGCATGCATATTCATGAGCAAACTGACTGCTCCCAAATATTTAACTGATTTTTTTAATGCTTCTTTAGTAAAACTAACAAGAAGTTCAGGGAATAAGGTCAAATCCGGCATCACTGTCATTTCTGGCTGTGAAAACCAAATCTTGGGTATCTGTATAAGCTCAGAATATGGCTTAGTTTCATCTATGAATTCAGAATATTAATATTTATATAATAGTCATGGAAACAAAGTATTACTTGTATGTAATTCTGTGGTGCTCAGTTGTATCTACCATATGGTAGGTGCTTAATGCACAATTTCCTTTCCCCTAAGGTAACTCATCTCAACTGATGTCTGTTTCATAAAGTTGGAGGAAATTAATTTAAGTCATTTTATTTTTTCATATATGAAAAGTTTGAGCATTGTGTTCCAAATATGTCATCATTGGTAAGAATTATTCTCTTTGCCAGGAGCCCTGAAAGATTAACCTGAGAGGATCTTACTTTGGCAATAAACTCCCATAGACAGATGTCACCCCTGATGGATCACTGTACCTGGCACCAAGTCCCACCTCAGTCAGGGGAGCTACTACAGCAGGCTCAGCCTCACCTAAAACAGTAAAACACTGTTCGCTTCACATATGGCTTCTAAGGTTATTCGCTTTCTTGTTTCAGTTGAAATATTGTCATTCAAATGAGGAAATATAGCATGTCCAATTTCATAACGTGCTGGTATTTTGCAATTGTATGCAGCATTTGTGTTTATATTACATTTGTAAACCTATTTCTATATGCTTTGTTTACAAATTAAAAGGTGATCTTGGAAAAAGGAAATCAAATTTTTGTACTGAATATGTGCAACTATATCTAATTCAGTTTGATTGTCTTACAAATAAACTACTTTTAAGCAGAAACACGGACAATCTTTCATGAGACCCTTTCAAAGGTAAACGTCCAGTCTCTCTCTGTGCCCCATCCCCCACCTGTCTCTGGCATGCTGTTCTTACTGATGTCTGCTCCGCAAGGACTAGACTGGACTTCTGGCATGAGATTATGGAAAAGAGGGTGCACCGAGACACATTTGGTTCCACAAGTCAAAGTTTCAGGAAAAAAGTATTAGATAATGAGACATGAGTACTATTTTCCAACCTTAAGCTCAAAATACCCATTCTAAAATATTAACAACACAAAACATTAACATTAGGTCTTTGTATATCCTAGATTCCTACACTCCTCTCCCCTTTTTCTTTTCTTGGTTAAATGCTGGAGCTAAACAAAAGCTGTTTCTATATTAAAATACCTGCAAAGTGCCAACAATGTTCCATTCATTGTGTATTGGGACTATAGCAATGACAGAAACACAGATGTTTACATTAAGAACATCACCCTCTAAAAGGGGGATATAGCATCTTTTATAATATTAAGTTATGTGAACTAAGTGCTACCTATTTATATTATACACTTATAGTGTTCTATGTGCTTTTTTGTATTAACTATTTCAACATTCTCAACCAACATTAGAGAGGTTAAATAAGTTGTCCTAAATTGTAGAATTAGTAAATAGTAAAAAAATATTTGGTGCAGGCAGTGTGTACTTGGGGCCCATTCTCTTACCCACATTACATGCTATTGACTTTCAACCATACTATAAAATAAGCAATGAAGTGGCTTCCTGGTTTGGCTTTCATGGCACCAGTTGTTTTCTCTTTTTTTTTTTTTCTTTTCCTTTTTGTTTCTTTTGCCTTTCCCCTTCTATCCTATACTTTTCAGTCTCTTCTCCTGTTCATTTTCATCTGCATGTCCCTGAAAACCACTGTTCCTGTCTGTTTCCACAGCCTTCCTTTCTTCACACTCTGGAAGTCCATCCAGAAAAACACCATTTATTGACAATTTCAACCACCATATGTCCTGCTTTCTGGTCCTGCATCCATTAGCATTTTCCAAGGGACTTTTAACTTACTTTGTTTATAATTTAAGTCAATATCTTTCTCCCAAAACTTGCTTCTCCTACTATAAAAGTTGGACCTTCCACTTACCTTGAAGCTCTGTAGGCACCATTGACTGGTCCTACAATGTGGTCCTCTGCAACTATTCACAGTGACTCCCTGTCTCTCACACTTTTAACTTACCTTGTTTATAATTTAAGTCAATATCTTTCTCCCAAAACTTGCTTCTCCTACTGTAAATGTTGGACCTTCCACTCACCTTGAAGTTCTGTAGGCACCATTGACTGGTCCAACAACGTGGTCCTCTGCAACTATTCACAGTGACTCCCTGTCTCTCACACTCACCTTTCCTCTCCACTCCTCTGGCATCACCTGAGCTCAGCTCTCACCATCTCTTTCCTGAATTGCTCTAACAGCCCCCAGTTTCACCCACCAAAATCCAATTCCACACCATGCATAACACACAGGGAACTTTCTGCATTTCAAATCAGATTATTTTACTCCATCACTGAAAAACTCACATTTAGTACAGGTCAAAGTCACCACTTTAAAATATGAAAGACCTTTGCCACCATGCTCAAAATTCAATTTTGAAAGTGCCAGCCTAGGTGCAGGGTGAGGTCAATCTAGGTGGGTACGGCAGAGTAGGAACTACTTCAAGAGCAATGTAGGATTGAGAATGGGAACGCCACGTAAAGTCAGATATGGAGGCCTTTGCAAAGTCTTTATGAAAGTTGATGGGAGGGAGCTTAGTACTGTTGCTTTTTAAATGTTCACTTCCATCCTTCATTATTTCCAGGGAAACCAGCAACTCGTGGGCTTCATTCCAAATTGGATTCCCAGTGTTTCCCAGTCCACCCCAGAGGCATCTGTGTGTTCTCTTCCTTGGGATGGAAGGAAGACCTAGTTCATCAGTCACTTCTCATGTACTGATATTCTAGAGCTATTTGTTATTTTCCTGCTGGTTCTTGTTTTATACTACTGCCTTTCCTTTGCCTCCTTTCTGACACTAGGACTGGCCCACCAAATTCCATTTTTCCTACCATGATTCCATTATAGAGGTAGGAGAAGCTAAATTCTCATGTTCCCAGTCTGCACTTCCTCATGGTCATGTGTCATAAGTATGGTCAGCCCGGCATTAGCAGAACTCTGTTTTTACCTCCTCTTCCTTCTTGTCCTTCTTCCTGCCCTGAATGTGATGTTGGAAATGATTCAGGAAAATTGTGACTGTGAGGCTACAAAACCACCCACTTTGCACAGAGCTGTGGGAATCAGACTATGCAAGTGCTACATTGGCCCTGGCTCAGCTCTCTCTGAGCTTCCTGTGATGTGAGCAAATAAAGCCATATTTGTTAGTGGGGCAGTTGGATGGATTCTCTGATCCACACAGCTAAAGGAATTATTAAATACAGCCCTTCTTACCAATAAAGTATGAGGGATGCATAATCATCTCACTTCATAGACACCTTACAGAGTAGAAAAGCTGAGTAAGGTAATATATCTTGGAACAAGGTTTGAGACCTCCTATCTGAAACTGAAGAGATCATTTTCCATTCCAGGGCCAACCCTAGTGTGGAATCCAGCAGTTGTTTTTGTACTCTTTTGGAGATGAGGCAACTGTGGCACACAGAGGCTTTGAGACTTGTCAGAACCATCAGCCACGCTCTTTCTCTGCCTCTCCTCTCCGTGATTTCATGTGCAATATCACACTACATAGCCAATCAGTAAAAAGTCTCTGTAAGTCTAAGTCAAGAAGATATCAGTGGGAATTTTTGTATTATTAAAAATACAATGTTAACAGTAATAAATTTTCTCTATATTTGAAGATTCTTTTATATATTATTTTTAAGGTATCTCAGAATAATGGGCTATTCCCCTAAAGGGTATTTATCCTACCTGAAATTTGCTAAAACTATATTAATGATAAAAGAAAATGTGACCCTGTTTGAAAGCTGCATTTGAATTATGTATGGCATTAGAATCATTAATTCGTTTTTTTTTTCAGTGCTCAACATTTTGTAATCTGTTCACCAAGCATTATAAAATAATTAAAATTAATGAGACTGAGAAGTTGCAGAGAAACAGATGCCAATACTAATTATCAATGGCTGAAAAAGGCTGAGAAACAATCCGAGGTATTAAGGATGATTCTTTGATGTGCATTTAGGATATATTCTTTATACTTTAATTTAAGGAGATTCAATTCCTTTATGAAAACATGCTATTAATAATAAGAAGAGACCCCCTTATCTATGAAAGTCTATTAGACCTCATCCCTTCCCTGCATCCTCATTCATCTTCTTGGACTCAGTATTCCTTTCTTTGTGACCTTCCCATTGTTTTTCAAGTGAGTTTCCATCTTGGATGCTATTCCCTGATTTAAGTTCTCTTCTCTGTTGCTAATACCCTGAATTTACCACTGCAGCTCACACAAAAGCTCTCTCACCTCTTCCCCTGGGATCAGAAGAGGCACCCACGCTCCTGCTGAGCTAATAGTGTGGATCTCCTGTTATATATTGGAGAACAGAACACATAGGGGCCTTGCCTTGTCCTAGAAGAGAGCAAATTTATTTTTAAATTTTGTTTCCCTATATTTGTGATTCCATTTTGTCTCCCCTTTCTTTTAGGGCAGGTTTGCTAGCCACAGATTCCCTTAGTTTTTGTTTGGCTAAGAAAGTATTTATTATTTCTTCTTCATTTTACAGAATATTTTTGCTGCATATGTGATAGGGGTTTTTTGTTGTTGTTGTCGTTTATTTTTATTGGTTTTGCTTTTCCCTTCAACACTTTGTCATACCATTGCCTCCCTGCTTGCATGATTGCTGATGAAAAATCTGCTGTAATTCTTATCCTTGTTCTGTAGCTAGCTTTGTTTTTTTCTCTCTTTCTCCAAGATTTCTCTTGATTTTCAGAAGTTTAATATGCTATGTCAGATGTGTGTATGTTGTGTAGGTATTAATCCTGATTAATCCTGGTTGGTGGTCTCTGAACTTCTTAAATCTGTGCTTTAGTTTGGTGGTTGGTTTATTTTGGTGGTTTGGGAAAGTTCTAAGCCATTATTTCTTCAAATATTTTTTTCTGCCTCTTTCTCTCTTTCCTGTCAGCGACTGCAACTATCTGTATGTAACACCATTTGATTGTGTCCCACAATGTTGGGATGTTCTATTATGATTTGGTTTTGATTTTATTCTTTTTTTTCCCTTTGCATTCTAGTTTGGGAAGTTTCTGTTGACTTATCTTCAAGTTCACTAATTCTTTTCTCAGCCATGTCCAGTCTGCTAATGAACCCATCAAAAGAATTTGTCATTTTTATTGTTATAACTACTATTTATATTCGATTATATCTTATAATTTCTCTCTGTCCACTAAAATTACCCATGTGGCTTTGCTTGTTGTCATGTTGTCCAGCTTTTCCATTAGAGCCATTAACATATTGAGCATACTTTTCTTTTTTAATTCCTGGTTTGGTAATTCAGAGATCTCTATTTTGTCTTGGTCTAGTTCTGACAATTGCTTTGTTACTTTGAATAGAATGTTTTCTTACCTTTTAATATTCCTCATAATACTTTGGTAAAAACTAGACATTTAAAGAACAGGAGATATGAGGGGAAGTTTGCCATGTTTGGAGAAAAGCACATGTTTCCTTCTGTGAGGTGTTAAATGTGGACATTTGTGCTAATCTAGTCAGAAGATAAACTGTGTTTGAAATTTGCTTTAGCTGTAAGCACAAGAGCTTTACAGGTGCTCTGCTGGTGCCTTTTTTGGCTTCTGCCTAACTTTGAGTCTCCCTGTGTGCTGCTTCCCAATTGTGTTCCACTGTTACATTTACTCATTGTGAGTTATATTGGTGGTGGTTGGTGGACAGAAAGAGATTCTTTGATGTTCACATTAAGCCTCCGACTTAGGCAGGTATTGAAACCTGGGTCCTGGGCATGTGGCCTTCACAAATGTTTCTGTCCCTTTTGCTGGGGTAAAAATTCTTCCTTACATCATCGTCCCTCTTTTCTTTTCCCAAGTTGCAGTGGCTACTGGTTTTAAACCCCCTTTCCTTGTAGATTGAAACTTTTGTTGCTTAGAGGACACTGGAAAGAAGCTGGTTAAAGATTTTCATGTTGGTCTCTGTTCCCATCTTTCAGTTTAATGGATTCCACCAGTGTCTCAGGGAAGACTTTGATAATTCCTGCTGAAGATTAAGCCTTTTGTTCATGAAGGAGATACTTGGAAATAGTCAGAGTGGATTTGGTAGTGGCTGCTTCTTTCCCCAGCCCCTGGCCAGCACACAGTGTGTGGGTGGAAGCAGGGTGGCAGCAAGGGGTGAGATTTCTCTAGGTTCTTCCTTGTTCCTCTTTGTGAGAGTTAGGTGGGTTTCTGGAAGGAAAGCTTACAAGAGGGTGGGAATCTCCCCTAAGACTACACCCCTTAAAAGCTTCACACTTTCACACTAGCCCACTCTTAGCCTCCAAAAATTCTACAAAGTATTTATTTTAATTTTTATGTTGGATTAAATGCTATACAGTGGCTTCTGCCTCAGGTGAGAAAATGCTGGGGACTTTTTCTCCAGATGTCAGGGTGTCAGGTTGCCCTACACCATCAGTTTTCTGCTGGGTCCAAGAAAAGTCATTGATTTTCAGTTTGCACAGACTTCTTGTTGTTGTAAAGATGGCAGTGATGACTCCTCAGCTCTTTACATGTCTGAGCTGATACTGGAAATTCCTATATCTATAGTGAAAAATTAGTACTGTACTTAATGTTATTCTATTTTACATCCAACATCAAGGAAACAACATCCTTATAGAAGAACACAATTTACCATTAGACTTTTCTCTATCATCCTCACTTTACATAGGGGCAGACTAAATCACATGGAAAGAAAAAGTAAGTGGGTGCATACTACATAATGAATTACTAAGGGATCTTCAAGAAAGCTGGATTTATATGGATTTTTCCTATAAATTACAGCTTGAATACTTGTAGGCAAAACAGAGACTACAACCCATGTCTTAATTTCAATCTGTTATATTTTCCACAAATCAATGAATTTGAAATAATCATCTCCAAATGAAGTTATCTTAGCCCTCTCAATGTAGATAAGTTGAGGTTTAAAATATGAATTAGTATCCTTTGTAATTCAGAGAGCATTTAACATGACAATTAAATGCTAAATATGGTTAGGTGCTATTTGGGATATACTCTACCATCATGGTGGCTTATGATCTTTAGGGGAGAAAGATGCATAGATACAGAATACAAGAGAACAAAACAGAACACATGGTCATGAAAGTGCTAAATGCAGGCCCATTATGGAACATATCTGCTTATAGGCTCAATACTGAAATATTGGAATTATGAGATGTGAGAGTGCCCAGCCCAGCCCAGGTCATTTTGAAAGAATCGTGCAGAGGGCCCACTCCATCCTGGAGCCCACATGGATGGAATTTTTCTGAAAGGTTAAAAATAAAAATAAAGTAAACAATCTAAAAATTATCATTAAGTAACAGAAAACAAATATCATTAGAGCTGGAATTCAGTAGGTAACCTGTAACATTGGTGTTCCCGCTCAGCTGTCCTGGGCAACCCCCCTAACCCACTTCCCTTACATGCAACATTAGCACAGACTATCGTATCTGGGTCTGTGAGGCCTCCCAGAGGAGCCTGAAAGGGAGCAGTGGCCAACTCAGGCTTTCTACCCGGCATGGCTCCTTTCCTATTTTCTGCAGTGCTCACAGGTGGCTGCTCGAGGTGGTGATTACCCTCATGCACGGAGTGCTGAAGGCTGCTCTTGGTGGAAATTCAGGCAGTGACCAACAGGGCAAAGTGAAAGACTAATTCTTTGTGAGTAATAAGAAATTTTTTAATACCACATTTTAATACCAATTGGTACCATATTAGACTGACTCACTGCCTGGGAATATTCAGCTGGCTAAAGGGGAGTCTGGAACACAGACGCAGACCAGTTTCAGGAACACACTGGTAACAGTAGCACTTAAATGATAAAACATTTTGGGCATTTGAAAGAGAAAATTTTGGGGGGGTGTATATTGGAATCGAGGGAACATTAGATAATCCTAACTTAGTAATTAAGCTTCTTAAGTTATTTTAACTGAAAAAAGAAGTCTCAGTCCTATAACTTTTAGCAGATTTGCCACTTCTAACCTCTAATCTAAACTCAGTGTCTACTTTTCTTCTCTTCTCCTCAATGAATGCCAGCTAACTTAATAGCACCAAAGCAAATCCCACTGGTGATATTCTTCTAAAGAAGTTATATACCAAGCGTACTTGCCCATGCGTGACCTAAATAGCTACTGTATGTATGCAAATTGCTCAAAGATCCTTAATATGTCCCTGGCCCAGAAAAAGGCCTGCATGTGCCATGTTACAGCTTATATACAGGTCCATTCTCATAAATATTTCTTAATCTCAAAAATACTCTGGTGATTCTGAGTGTGTTTGTGATTCTATGACAAAACACATCAGGCAGCATTCAACTACTGTCAGTATCACTCTTTTCCTTTTGTTTTTGGAACATAAGCAATGTGTTCACACATATCAATTTTCAGTGCATCTATTTGTTCTATGAGTGAATTTCTGAAAGGCCATAGAAGAACCTGATGCTTTGATTTCTAAAGATTTAGAGCTTTCTTCTTTGTAACAAACTAAATCTTGATTTTTCCATTCACACTGGGAATTTTCACACAGTTACATTAAAAAAGGCAAAATGAGGTGAGACCCAACATTTATTTAGTACTATTAATAGGTACTGCAATTTGTCATTAAAAGTTCACCATAACTCTATCACATAGGCTATGTTATTTCTTATTTCAAAATAGGCTGCAGTTTCAAGTAGATCCAGCACATTGAAGTCACATGGGTAGAGAATGGAGGATGTGGGATGTGGGCTTTACATGAAGATCTGGGGGCCTTAGAGCCTACACGTACGCAGTGCATTATATTCCATTAAAATCTGAAAGAGTTTTATAACTACCAGAAAAATGAAGGGGAACACAAATTCCTGATGCATCTTATTTTAGAGATAAAGCATTTAGTGTCATTGCAAGCCCTGCTTATGTTTACTGGGCACTTCAGAGACGAAGGAAGCAAGGCACAGTGTGGCCTTTGTCCTTTCAGAGTGGGCCCTTCCACCTTCTCCCTCTGGAAAACTCCCACTCAAGCTGAATGCCTCACTGAAGCACTATCTTGTCCCTGAAGACTGGCAGTTCGTGGCTCTTTCCTCTGTGTTCTCAGGATTAGGACTACTTGTTGTACATCTCTACACTGCCCCTGGCACCTAGCTCAGAGACTAGAACACAAAAGAAATGTGGTAAGTGTTTGAAAGAAGAAAAAAATTAGAAGCTAATCACTGCAGGCTTGACAACAGTATCCATGTGCCAAAACATCCATTTGTTGACAATTCATTTTACTATTATTTTCTTCTTTAAATTCCCCATGTGTTAATGAGAAGCACTTCAGTTAAGTGCTTAATAAACAAGCAATTACTAAATAGGCATTTAAGGGCCTGCTCTATTATTGCCTCACACATAAAATGATCTAGTGTGAAGTATAAATAAAACCTGACATTTGGTACTAGAGATTATTCTATAAAATAGGTATTATTTGTTTTGCAGTTGCACAGTTTGTTAATTGACTTAGGAGTGATAGATGAAAGATTAGTGTAAGTAACCCCCTTTTAAAGCTAACTGACGTTTAGTGAATAAGACACACAATACTGGGTTGACTAATTTGACCAAGGAATCATCTTCCTTGGTTCATTTATATATGAGTTTGCTAATTTGTTCAGACTGAACTCAAGTCTAGAAAATAGTAATGTGTTGTTGCAGGTGGACCTGAGAGGGACCTTCTTATTGTCATAATTGCCTCATTTTTCTTTACAATTGCGTCTTTTCTCCTACTCAGTTTATCAGTTAATCCTGATGGAAGCCCCTGATTCTCTGCAATTCAGCTCTGCTTTCCAGTGGGATGTGGTTTACATTCCTGGCTACAAACTGGAAGGTAGTGACTTACAGCAGCTGTTGTTCTCTAAACCCTGGAGGTAAGCTCTGGACAGACACCATGTTAACCCAAGTCATCACTGCCCTCTTCCTCTACCTCTCAACAGGTTATTGCAAAGAGATTGGATCTAGAAGTCAGACAGTTCTGGGCTGAAGCCCCGGTCCCACAATTTACTAGCTGTGCTACTGGTGCAGTTTTCTCAGCTTCCTGGGGCCTCAGTTCCTCTTGTATAAAATTGGTGTACAGGAGGCGCATATAATAATCTGAAATGTTTTTAAGTTTTCATTTTTTCCAAACTAGTAATTATTTTTTAGTTATCTTTAAATATTTTATTTTTATCAAAAGAACACAAGTATGGGCTTTAAAAATAAAACAAGAATTTTGCCCACTTTTTAATGTTTTTGTTTGTGTGTTTCTTGCTGATTTGCTCAAGTTCTTTATAGATTTTGGTTATTAGCCCTTTATCAGATGTATAGCTTGTGACTATTTCCTCCCGTTCATTGTCTATTTGCTCTGTTGATTATTTCCTAACTTGTGCAGATGCTTTTTAATTTAATCAAGTCCCATTTATTTATTTTTATTGTTGCTATAATTGCCATTGGGGTCTTAGTCATAAATTCTTTGCCTAAGCTGATATCTAGAAGTTTTTCCAACATTTTCTTCTAAAATTCCTTATGGTTTCATGCCTTACATTTAAGTCATTTATCCATCTTGAATTAACTTTTGTGAGTGGTGAGAGATATGGATCTTGTTTCATTCTTCTGCATGTGGCTATCCAATTTTATCAGCAACTATTCAAGCACCAAATTTATTGAATAGGGCTTCTTTTCCACATTGTATATTGTCATCTGCTTTGTCATAGATCAATTGGCCGCATGTGGATGGTTTTATGGCTGAATTCTCTGTTCTGTTTTATTGGTCTATGTCTATACTTTTGTTCCAATACCATTGTGTTTTGGTTACTATAGCCTCATAGTGTAGTTTGAAATCTGGTAACATTATGCCTCCAGATTTGTTCTTTTTGCTCAGTGTTGTTTTGGCTATTTGGGCTCTTTTCTGGTTCCAAACAAAGAGTAGAATTATTTTTTCTAGATCTATGAAATATGATGTTGGTATTTTGATGGGGATTGCATCTGTAAATAACTTTGTGTAGTATGGACATCTTAACAATGTTTATTCTACTGATTTGTGAGTATGATATGTTTTTCCATTTGTTTGTGTCATCTGTGATTTCTTTCCTCAATGTTTCACCGTTCTCCTTGTAGAGATAGATCTTTCATCTTCTTGGTTAAGTATATTCCCAGGGATTTTTTTTTTTTTTGTAGCTATTGTGAAAGCTATTGTGAAAGGTTTTTATTTGATTCTCAGCTTGACTGTTAAATGCTCAACATCACTAATTATCAGGGAAATGAAAATGAAAACCACAATGACATATCACTTTACCCCTTTTATTAAAAAGTCCAAAAACAATAGAAGTTGGCATGGATGCAGAGAGAAAAGAATGCTTATACACTGTTGGTGGGACTGCAAATTAGTATTATCTCTATTGAAAACAGTATGGAGATTCTTCAAAAAACTAAAAGTAGACCTACCATTTGATCACAACAATCCCATTACTGGGAAAAGAAGTCATTTTATCAAAAAGACACCCGCACTCAAGTGCTTATGACAGCACAATTCACAATTGCAAAGATGTGGAATCAAACCAAGTGTCCATCAATGCATGAGTGGATTAACAAAATATGGTTTACATACACCATGGGGTACTACTCAGCCATAAAAAAAGAATGAATTAATGCTTTTGCAACAATTTGGTTGGAACTTGAGACCATTATGCTAAGCGAAGTATCGAAAGAATGGAAAAACAAGCACCACATGTACTCGCTATTAAATTGGAACTAACTGATGAGCACACGTGCACAAAGAGAAGTGAAATTCAGTGGAAATCAAGCAGGGGGGAGAGGAGAGGAGGGAATGGGCGAAAACATACCTAACGAGTAAAATGAACACCATTTGGGTGATGGGCACACTTATAGCCATGACCCAAGCATTACAAAAACCATCCACATAACCAAAAACATTTGTACCCCCTTAATATTTTGCAGTAAAAATAAAAATAAAATAAATAAAAATATAAATGATATTTTAAGATGTAACATGTAATCCAAGAATGTGTACAATTATTATGTATCAATAAAAAAATTAAAAAATAGAAAAAATATATAAAAATAAAAATAAAAGATACAGGGTCTAAACTCTTGAAATAAAAAAAAAAAAAGAAACAAGACTAATAAAGAAAAATACTTTTCGCATTCTACTTTTTCCCACTGCCAAGGATAGACTCTGGTCAATCCTCAACGAGTCTGAAATTACAGCCTGACTCAGAAAAAAAACCATAAAGATGCTCAGAATGAAGTGAAAACTAAAAATGTAGGGGGGGCAGATGGGAATAAAAACATGCACATGCAGTATAAATTCACTCAAAATATATTCCATTACTCAAAAGTGTATAATATACATATAGTCATAGAAATGTAACACGGATTATTAATCTAGTCCAAAACTACACTGGAAAGATGTAAACAGGTGATGAGTATATGTGTGTGTGTTCACCAATTACATCCTCATTTTCCATATTAGCAAGTCAACAGACAATTCTTAAAACTGAAAAACAAAAAATAATGCATAAGACTATTGTTTAGAAATACAGGTGGACGTCATAACCAGAAGAAAAGGCTAAAGATTAAAGTGGTTGTCCCTAGCAAACTAATCTAACCAACTACAATGGAAAAATGTAAAATTAGCGAGTTTTTCAAAGCTCTGTTTATCACAGTAGAGCAACAGTCCCAAAATTCTCTCTTCTTTCCTCTCAAAATCTTTGTTTTCTGAGTCTTTGCTGAGTCATTTTAATTTTTTGCTGAAGCTTTCTAGCTTTTCGTTTTTTGTTTTTTTTGTGTGTCAAGAATGTTTGTTCACTTGTTCCTCTGTTATCTGTGGAGAATTGGTCCCAGGATCTCTTGGATATCAACATCCAAGGATGCTCTAGTCCCTGATGAAAGTGCTATAGTATTTTCACATAATATGAACATTCTCCTGTATTCTTTAAATCATGTCTAGGTTACTTACAATACCTAATACAAAGTAAACAGTTGTTATACTGTACTGGGTTTATTTTTATTGTTGTACTATTTATTTATTTTTTTGATATTTTTTTCACCTGCAGTTTGTGGAACCCACGGATACAGGGACTGACTATGTTTGGTGAAGCGTTTTTAACATGTTTGTTTTAACATCTTTTTCAGATAATCTTAATATCTATGTCATCTCGAAGTTGGCATATATTATCTTTCTTCACTCAGTTTTAGATCTCCAAATTTCCTTTTTCATAAGGACCCTGTTATGTTGGACTGCAGATGCACCCTCTTCCACTGACCCCACGGTCACACTCTGCGGCACCGAGGGTTCGGACTTCAACACAGATATTTGCAGGGAGGACACAATTGAACCTATAACAGCGGCATAAGTGAATCGCCCCTTTAGCATAATTTTAAGAGCTTAAAGGAAACATTCCAGGTGTTTCTCAGTTATTTTTGGCTGAATGAGTGAAGTCTCTTCTGACTCTGGCAAGAGGCACAGTGAACCACTTGGCCGTTCCCTGCAGTGGGCACTTATAGGGAAGGAAGCTGCAGGCATGCTCTCCATTTTCCTTAATGAGCGGTACCAAAAATAAAAAGCAATGGTGGGTTTGTGAAACAATGGTAAATAGTGTTAAGAATGTTTGAACACTTTTATTCTGGGTACTAAATCTCTATTGGAAGGCATCTTTGTTTTTCCTTCTCAGAATATTTTACCAATAATGAAACAAAGGAAGAAAATAACTCACATGCTGAGGTTATACAATTTTACCTATCAATGCTCCTTCTCTGTTCCATCTCCCTGATGGTACCATAAAAAAATAAGACCATTTGGAAGTCTGGAGGTGCACTGGTCCTCAGCTCATATTAAATTTACAAACATACCCTGAAGTAGTCATAGGCTGAGCTATTAGGAAAACCAGAAAAAATAAAAATAAAAAATAAAAGCAAACCACGTACTTGTATGTGTGAAATCTATTAACTTTTCATTTTAAAAGGTAGAGTTTTCTAATTAACTGAAAACTTTCATACTATATCAGCAATACAAATGTGTTTAGAATCCAAATTATGGTATTTGTATTATAACTGGACCTCACGAATACAAACAGAAATGTATCTAGGGGAGGTGCATATCACTGCTGACACTGTTAGATTATTACATTCTATTAGACTAGAAAATGTACAAGCCACACTAAACCTGTGGTAGGGAAAATGGAAGATTAGCTGAGCATTGTGACCCATCTCAATTTTTCATGATTTTGCTAGCAGCTCCCACATATTTTTAAAATTTAAACTCCAGTTTTCACCACCAGATAATTTTTGACTGGAGCCGACATTACAGGGTCTGTTTTCTCAGTGTTTCTAATGGCTCTTACTCATTGCTTGTCACTGGCATGAAGGGCAAACAGCTTAGTCAAGCTGTTCAGAAAACTTATGGAGCTCATTTTCTGTTGTTATATGGAGAAAAAACAAACCTGATTTTGAAAATGTGCCTCAGAGTCTTAGAACATATTATAACCAGTTCATAAGCATGAACCTCCTGCATTGTTCCGATGCAATTGGAACAGATAAAAGAACTACCTGGGTGAAATCCCCACATTAAACATTTTATTTTATGACAAATATCTTTCTTGTATTTATTTTCTTATATGCCAAATAATTGTCAGTTTTAAAAATGACTAGAAACCATAAAATCATTTACTGTTATATTAGTTTTAATTTGTCAATCATTTCACAACTCTTGTATTTTTCAGAGTCAGTATACTTTATTCCTTGTTATTTAAGTTATTTAAACTTCAAGACCATACAAAAGGGTGGATCAAATGAGCAGATGATATGAGACATTGAACATATTACCATCAAATCTCTTCTTATGCAGAAGTATATAAGGCAAATTCTCAGGTGCGGTGACAATAAAACAAAACGCAAGTACTCTGGAAGCCACCAAGTTCAGATGAAGGCTCATGAGCCAAAAAAGGAGGAAAGGTAGGAAACTTATTCCAAGCAGAGGGAACAGAAAAAGTACAAGCCCTAAAGAAAGTACAGCTTCTGGGCCCAAGCCCATGGCTGGAGCTCAAGTGAAAGGGCAAGGAGAATGCCAGGCTGGGGGGGTTCCCCAGCAGCAAAGACAGGCAGCAGTGGACGTGGCGGTGGGGACTGGGGATGACAGCTTTACCATAAAAATTCAGGGAAGTATTGTGACCAGATACATATTGAGAGTAATGTAACTAAAATCCACAAAAGACGAAGGCTAGGATTTAGGATCGAGGAAAGACTTAAAAGGACAGAGCTAAGAGAGGAATAAAAGGCTTTAGGAAAGAAATGACAATGGAAGTGACCCACTGGGAAATTGGGTCATCTAAAGGACATTCATCTAGAACATTCATAGGTGTGTCCAGTGAGGGTATCCACTTTGTCTAAGCCAAGCATGTGGAATAGTTTAATTTTCCACATGGCCTTGACTCTCTAAAGTTTAGAGGATCCTGGAGACAATTAGTAGATGGTTCTTTAAACTGTCTTCTGGTTGTCTGTGTGCTCTGCCTTTGGCAGAAATGGTGGTCAAAGTGGTAACTAATTTGGGTTGGAATATAAACCTTTCTCCATGCCTAACACCCACCACACAGATTACAGATCAACAGCAAAAGTGGTAGGTGCAAAAATAATTCAACAATGGAAAACAAAGAACTTTTTTGAGAAAATGGAGCCCTCTGCTCTCCCCTCCCAGAGAGGTCGTGATAGATACACATTCTAAGAGTCAAAAGAGCCTATTCCAGGGGTTGCCTGAATCACAGAGGTCCTGGAAGGAATCACTGTGCTGCAGATGAACGTAATAACACTCTCAAACTGGCCAAACATTTGAAGGGGGATTGGGGGGAGGACAAACACAAGAATATCTCTGGAACTTAAGGGGAGGAAGCTCTCCTGAGAGGCAGATGACAACAACTGGGAGGGAATCATCTCGGGAGAAAGGATAACTAACTACTATCTCTGGTGCCACATGGTCATTCATCCTTGTTTCTCTCCGAAAGCCTGCCTTGTTATTTTCTCCTGCTAGAAACCTGGCTTCCTCAGCTCTCCTTTCATCTGTCTAGTATATAGCTACCTGGACCCACTTTTACATGAGCTCCCCACTCAGGGACCCCGCAGAGAAGAACAAGGGGTTCTGGGACTCATGTCCACTTCATAGGAGGGGTATCTGATTGGCCCATAGGAGGGGTATCTGATAGGATGAAGAGCCTAAACATTTTCCAGTCAGCCATGTTTAGGAGAGCAGTTTTGTTTTTGTTTTTGTTTTAATTACAAACAGGGCTGTAAGTGTCCATGGACAGCATGGTGACTGTGCAGTGTCTACTGAAGAATGACAAGGTTCATACATTTGCAGGCTGGGAAACGTAACCTCTGACCAGAAGCCAGAAATAGGCACTTGGAGGGAATGGTAAAGGAACAGAAATTTACGTGAGCAAAGTGGCCTACTATACATGCTTAACAAGCTATAGGAGTCATGAGTATTTATGAATGGAGAAGCATGCACATGCACAATCGAGTGTCATGCTCCTTAATGGGTCACATGTACAAAACATGGCTGCCTTCACAGGATCCAAAGGTGGTGTTTTTGGCCTTATGACATCAAAAGGTGAAACAACGGACACAAAAACTCTTGCTGTGCATCCTCCATAGCCTGGCCAGAACCACTCGTGGTGTGTGGTCTTTTATTAGGAAGGGATGCTCGGCTTATGTTGGTAAAAACCAAAAAAGGTTGGAACAGCGTCAGGTGGTTGGTTGATATCAGTGGTGCAGCAAGTCCTTTGAAAGGGCTGGTGTCTGTTTAACCCTTAGGGAAGAAAGCCTAATGGCAGTTAGCAAGGTAGGGGATATAACAAGGTGTGTCCTACCTCCTATCCTCTCATGGCCAGGAACTCACTTTTTAAGGTTTCTCTGGGTCCCCTTGGCCAAGAGGAGATTCATTCAGTCAGTTGAGAGGCTTAGGATTTTATTTTTATTTCTAAATAGACAAATTCCAAAAGCAAGACTATCTCATGTTGAACTTTGCATTCCTTAGTTAAGAAGCAGGTCTAGAGAGTATAACAAATATTCAGTAAGTTGTTTCTGAATCAATTAATAAATGGTAAGGAAAGGCAAGGAAAATTAACCTCTCATCTGTTTACCTTCAGAAGTAGTGTGTTCCCCATCATAGATGAGTATTTCAACAAAAACTGGAAAAATAAAATAGGACACATGCACGGCCAGAAACATTGTTGAAGGGAGACATGATTTGGACAGTGTTGAACAAGATGATTTCTAAGGTCCCCACTAATCAAACTATTTATGATATGGCAAAAGCTTGCATCTTTAAGGCCAAACATGAATTTTTACCCATCTCCTTTTTTTCTTCCCTCCCTTCTCCTAATATAATCCCCATGTGTGCATTATTTTTAAAAGTTCATGAAGTCTATCTAATAATGGAATTTAGGTCTCACTCCTGGTGGATACCAGCAAGATATAAATGATTAGGAGCAATCCCACGAAGCAGAAAGGGCATGAAGAAGATATATTAATGACTAGTGACCTCAGGAATAATCCGTCAGCCCTATTCTCTCTTCTCTTCCCCATTACCCAGCATTTGAAGATGAGGCTTCATGCAGCTCTCTTGGGTGAGAGAATGAGGCTGTTTCATTCCCAAGAAGAGCAGAACTGCACATTGGTTTGGGGTGATACTGGATGGGTATAAAATTTATCCATGTCTGATCTTATACACATGTTGTTTAGCTTCTCCAAGACTTTGCTTTGGAAAACCCACATAGAATAGGAAAAAGTAATGCCATCTATTTAACTATCATGTGCTCCTATTTTTAAAAGTTTTCAAGTTTGAAGTTTTGGAGAAGTTAGTGAAAGAGCAATATGTCAACACCGACTTGTCCCAAATCAGGAATGACTTCCAATAGCAAATGGTCACAATCTCCAACTTTTAAATGCATCCTAAATGGGTGCTTCAAAAAGAAATCCTGCCATGTAGTCACACTCAAAGTTACACTTGTTTGGCTGAATTTCCAGACACTGGAGAGAAGTATGAAGATTTAGGTGCTGCTATGACAAGAGTATCATGACTTATTTATCTCACTCTTTGTTGCTGTCAGTGTGATACAGTCTTTCAGCACATGGTTGGAAAACGCAAAGGGAACAGCCACAAAGCAGATACCAGACAAGCCTTTGAAAATGCACTTGTTAATAAAATCATAGCAAGGTTGGAAAATTCATCCATCACACTTAGTGCTTTTGAAATCCTCACAGAAGACACCTGCCTGAACAGCCAGCTTCTCTACGGCAAATAATGTCTCTCACGAGGCTTCTTGAATTTGGGGTACTACTTATGTGGACACCAACAAGAGAAACACTGTGTGCATTCAGATCCACAGATGTGACAGAGGAAATAAATGTATTATAAGAACAGACAAGGGTAGTAGGTTAAATAGTGCTTAGCACATTGCTTGGTGAATAGCATGTGCTCAATAAATACATGTTAGGAGAAAACATTCTCACTCAATAAACACATGAGTGGGAAAAAATGAACTAATATGTCCTATTCTGGTTCCACTAAAGGATTTTGAACTGAGAATTCAGAGCATTTAAGTGAAGTGTTAGAAGAAACAAACCACATGGGTGCCCATTTCCTAACCCCCACAGAAGAGTAAATAATATAAATACATAGGAATTGACATTAATTAGAATGCTTTGGCTAAAAGTAACAGGATGTCTGACCAAAAATGGCATTATTATTCTCCCATAGCAAGAATTCCATGAGGATGCAGCTGCCATTGTTCAGCTGTCTGTGCTCTGGGTTGGCACTCTAGTGATTTGGGGCATACATGATCGCCAAGTCCTGCAATGCTAGGCTTCCTGTTCACAATCATATTCAAAGACAGGGGACCAGAAAGAGTGAAAGGCAGAAGCATTCTTTCCTGAGCTTCTGTTTTCTTTGAGGGAAACAATCTTTGGAGAAACTCCACCCAACTCCAGGAGACTTCCTTGTTTGAATCTTTTTGCCCTCTCTCTCCTCACCGGTTCTGGTGAGGTTGGTGTCTGGCTCCGCTCACCTCCACTGAGGAAGACAGCCACGGGAGAGAAGCGGTGAGCACAGCTGGTGGCAGATACTGTGGCAACAACATCTGCCCCAGACTGATTAATACAAGGTACGGAGAATTACATTTCAACTCAATATGGCAGTTTCTAGGACTCACGAGCAATCATGCTACTTGCAGAAATGGTAAACTTCTCCATCATTGGTGTTCTCAGAAGCTACCCACTGTGTGGAAGACCCTGAATTATGCACTGAGAACACAAAATCAAAGCGATCAGTTTATGTTCTGGAGTGGAGTTTGCAGTCTGGTGACATATTCTAAGAGACCAATGGCTCTAGGAGTTTGCCTACAAGGAACACAATCATGATGCCTCCTCCCTCTACCCAACCAGGGAACCCTGTGGAGGATAGACTTCGGAAGCTTTCGTTCACGGGATCACTGAGACCTCATCTCATTCACAGAGGTAGCTTTACTCTTCCCTGCCTTGCACACGCATGTGACTCAGATCACTGCCCTCTGCCACTTGTGCTACCAGTGGCCCCTAAATGCCTGTCAATTGTCAATCTCTTCCCTATTCTTGGGCTGAAATGACATCTCTAAGGTGCAGCGGTGTTGGCTATAATCAACCGAAATATATTAACTGACTGTTCAGCCCTGACTTGGCCCTTGCCTGGGTGTGAGCCTTGGCAAAGCCTCTGTGCAGGTTCGGTTGGGTGGGAAGCTGGAGAATGGAGGGTGAAGGAGGACAGGAAGAGACTTTAATTGCGTGGAGGAGAGAAAGGGAAAAAAATACCACATTCAATCAGGCATGTCTGGATTTACATAAATAATTTTAAAATTTTAAACAGTGAGAAAAATAAGAGCAATGTACCATCTTACAGCAGACAAAAATTTATTTTCTTAAAATATGCCATTTATCCCAATAATTTCAAATATATGGGAATATTACTCTTAAATACATGCTTATCTCTGGTGTGTAGTGTCAACATCAGAGACAAGCACTTATTTAAGAGCAATTCAGTGACTGAAGAATCGTGAGAAGGATAGAGTAAGTGTGATGGTTAATTTTATTTGTCAGCCTAACTGGGCTAAGGGATGCAAAGCTAACTGGTGAGTCAGTTTCTGGGTGTGTCTGGGAGGTGCCTCCAGCGGAGACTAGCATTTGAATCAGTAAACTGAGTAATGAAGATCCACCAGCACCAACGTGGGTGGGCACCATCCTGTCTACTGAGGACCTTGATAAAAAATGTGGAGGAAGAACAAATTTATTGTCTCTTCTGAAGCTAGAACATCCATCTCCTGCCCTTGGGTATCAGAGCTCTTGTTTCTCATGACTTCAGACTCAGGGACTTACATGCATGGCCCTGGGTTCTCAGGCTTTTGGTCTCGGACTGAATTGCACCACTGGCTTTCCTAGTTCTCCAGCTTGCAGATGGCATATAGTGGGATGTCTTGGCCTCTGTGACAACATGAGCCATTGCTGTAACAAATCCCCTCATGCATCTGTACATATGCTCTTGGTTCTGTTTCTCTGGAGAACTCTAATAAAGTAAATAAACTAAATCTAGATCCTGGAGAAGGTGAAAACCCAAGTGCACTAGGTTAGTGGGGAAGCGAATAATGCTGGCAGAGAATTTGACCACAAAAGCCTCCCTGTCCATTCAACCACCCCGAGGGAGGCAAAGGACATTCACAGAGATAAGAATACCGGCAGCAAAGGATACTTCAGCATCCCTACACACTGGGATGACTTGTGAGAGTTATATCTTCTTATTGATTTAATTGCTACTTGGATAAATTTGTGATAAGGTTTCTGCAAAGAGGTTTGACAGATGTACCTTACTTACATTTCTACCATTGCCAAAAATATTGAGAAAAATGTGCCAACAAACGAAATATTCAATGTAACTTTCACCTGAGAAACTTGTACTTAAGAACAGCTGGACACATCACCACCCTGTGCTAAATTATTTAATCACTTCCTACAATATCAAAAACATGCCAAAATGCTTTGTTGATTATTTTATGATCTTAAAAATGATACATGGTTTCGTAGAATGTTTGAGAAAAGACAGTAATATCTGAAGAGTAATATAACAACTCGATGTCCAAAGCAGTGACTGTATATCCTTTCATTTTACTTGACTATGAAGCATGAATATTTCCTATGTCATAGTTTTGTTAACAGCTGCAAAAATTTCTCTTTATGAATGTACCATATATTAATTAACCATTCCAAAACTTTTGAATACTTTTAAGCTTTATACTTCCTTTTTTGTATACCATTTATTTCCTCATAAGAATTTCTAGCAGTGACATTTATGATCAAAAGTATGAATTTGTTTATTATTTTTGTTATAGATTGACATATACCTCCAAAGAATATTTATTAGTATCTGCTTAACCACATACTTTTCAAAAGTGAATATCATCATTTTTTTAAAAATATATCATTTATGTAAAAATGGATGCTGTGGTTATAGTTTTAATCATTTGAATATTAGCAAGTTTAGATTTTAAAATATTTATTAATCACTTTTCTTTCTTCTATGTTTTCTTTTGACCTATAGGACTTTGCCTCAGCTATATGGTTTCCTTACTGACATCAATTTTGGTCATTTATTAATCAAATATCTGGGGAAGTTTAAATGGGGGGTAACAAAAGATGGTAAAGGTCTAGTAGTCAGACTGTACACAGAGGTTGCAGAGATACTGACTTTGTTTTGTGCAAAACCTGCTGTAAATTCCAGTCTTGGAGTTATTGCTGCTGAGATTTTTTTCACTTCTTTATATGTGCCCGTTACCAAGGTAATTATGCGTGGGTCTGTTATTAAACCTTAATGAATCTAATAGTACAAAGTCCAGAGCATGGGGAAGCTACAGGAGAGCCTCCACATGTGGGATTTACAGAAGTTTTAACACATAATGGGAGAGCCCCAGCAAGAGCCAGGGGACGCGAGACAGTGTCAACCTCCTTATCTTACCAGCACCAGTCGTGGTGCTTTGCTTCACGGATAGAATAACCTTGTTCAATTAGCAATGATAATACTTACTAACTTACAAAAATTTAAACAAAATTTGAAAATATACTTTCAGACACTTCTGATTTTTTTTTTCCCAAATTGAATTCCAAGGGACATATATGCTGTTCTTTCTTCCTTTCTTTACATCCGTAACCCCTGCAGAGAGATGTTTACATCATAGCACAGAGTGGCTCTGATATCGTGGTGGATGTTTGTACAGAGAGTATGTCAGTATAATAACAAGAACATTCACCATCTCAGGCCTCAACCGAGAAAGGGAAGGAAAGCACATCTTCTCAGCTTTGGTTTAAGGGGCCAGCATGTCTCCTGGGAAGCATAAAAGAGCCTTCCAGAAGGGGCTAGATGCTGGTGTGAAGGTAGTGGGGTCTAAGAAAAGGGAGATGAGTTGGGAAGATGCTTTCGTATCTGCAGCAAATGCTTTATGTACTAATGAGGAAACAGCCCTGGATCCAAAGGTATACAGACAGCATTTTTTTTTTGTTTTTTTTTGGTAATGAAATCCACTCGCACATTCAGCCAGACGTTTCAGAGTGAAGGGGCAGGGGTTAAATGCAGTGTGGTGGGCATTCCTTTCCCTGGCCAAATTCAGTCCCTCACTAAGTCTGGTTATTTACTTCATGTAAATAACCTCTGCTTATTTACTTCATGTTGAGTGGGCATGAGACTTACTTTGGCCGATGAAACAGGAGCAAAAGCAATGTGTCTCCCTTCTGTACAGAATCATTTAATTTCCGATGCTCACATCTTTAATCTGATTTCTCCTTGCTGGAAAAATATGTTGACACAGAGGTGCAGTGAGGTGGAAAGAGGCTGGACTGCTGAGCTGTCAATCACAGGAGAGCCGCCCAGTACACTTGGCCATATTCGCTGGACTTGGATGGAGCACTATGTAGATATCCATGTGCTACAGCACTGAAATTCAGGGGCATTTGGGAGTTACACACATCTTTCTAGATACCATTTTTTAAATATAGGGAAATAACTATATTAGCATTATACTGTGTATGGCCTAGAAAGCAAATTCTACACTGATGTGTTTTATAAATCAAGAGACTCCAAACAAACGTGAAGCTGCTTTTCAAGGTTGGTTTCCACACCCTCGTGGTCCACATGGCCCCTTTCATCTGCTTGTGGCATAGGTGCCCCAGTGCCAGTTACTGAGAAGCACTGACGTCTGAAACCCTGTGACGGCTACGGGATAAGGATGACTAAACGTACTTCACAGATGAGGAAACTAAGGCTCAAATGTCTAACAGACTGACCCAAAATCATTAGGTCAATTTGCGGTAAAGTTGACATTTAAACAGGGCTTAAGACACCAATGCATCATGATGAAGATGTTATATATCCTGAATTTTTGTTAGCCAGTCACCAATCTCATTACAGTTAAAAAATAGATCAAAAATATGTTTTAAAAGGTTTATGTCCCTGTGGTAACCCAAAAATATTTTAAGAAAAAATAGGTTACCTTTGAACATAAGAATACTTGTCATGCTGCATTTTTCTTCTGAATCATGTAGTGAGTCTTCCCATTATTCTCATTAATCCTTTCAAAGTTCCCAATGGATACCAAGCAAATCTGACACTTTGTAGCTGAAAATCCTGTTTTGACCATGTGGCTTCACAGCATCTCAGGCCCAGGAATAGACCCTTTATCTCTAAAGTCTTGACCCTGGATTTCAAAACCTGAAATCCAATACAATATTAGGAAGTTATAAGCATCATATGCTGAGCACCCTTACCCAAAAGATGGAGGAGTGTTAAGAGCCCCAGTTTGCTCTTTGGGAACTGGAATCAAGTCAGAGGGGATGCAGCCAAATCAGGAAGAAGTTTTCCCAAACATCTTTACAGGTTGTCTTTCCTGTTGTAATGGAAGATCTCTGAGGACAGGGGCCACTTCTCACTTTCACATGGTACTTAACAGCATTTTTGTAAAATGAATAAATGGATGAATTTCCTAAATTATTGAGTTCATTAGATAAATTTAGTTGTCATAGAGAATGAATGTTAATTCACTGTATTAATTATGTCTTGCTGCATAAGGAATTACCCCAAAACTTTGTTCCTAATAGCAACAGGCATTGATTATCTCACAGTTTCTGTGGGTTGGTTCCACAAGAGTTGTTAGCTGGGTGCCTCTGCTCAAGGCCTGTCACAAAGCCACAGCCCCAGCGTCAACAGGGGCTCCAGGATCATCTGAAAACTCAAATGGGAGAAGACCTGCCTTTGAGCTCACTCAAGTGATTATTGTTAGGATTCAGTTCCAAGATGCCTTTGGCCAGAGGCTGCCCAGCTCCTGGCCAGACAGGCCACCCCAGGGGGACTCGTGGCATGGCAGCTGGCTTCCATTCAGTTGTGCATGCAAGAGAGAGGCCTCCCAAGACAGAAGCCCTGGTCTTTGTAACTTAATCCTGAGAGTGACACCTCATCACTTCTGCTGTGCACGTTCATAAGGGAGTCTGTGAACTCAGTCCACGTTCAAGCGAGGGCTTTTCACAGGGTGTTTAGGCCAGGAGGTGGGGTCGCAAAGGGCCTTCTTCCAGGTTGCTCAGCAGGTGTGCTCCTGTGCTCCTTTCATTTTCTTATATAGCATTTTCACGTATAAATTTTAAGTATGAATAACTTCTTATTTTTATACTATCTTTTCCAATTTTTGCTATCAAGATGTTTGGTGTCATTATAAAATTGAGGTCTCTTTTTTTCCTTCTCCCCTTATTTTTCTCTCTCTTAATATCATTTTCTTTTTTAGCTTCCATAATATTATTATTATGTGGAATACTTGGTCATTTTAAAAATTAAGATGAATAAGATGTTTTCCTTATTGCTATAGCACTTTTTGGCTTTACTATGTGAGGCTTTTCTGGACTTTGAAAGTTTTCAGATGTAGCGCATGAGGGTTTCCATCACCGCACAGCCCGGAGTGTATTTAATGCCATTGCCCACGTGTCTGGCAGAGTCATGTAGATCCAAAGGCAGCCCTGCATGTTTCAAATGACAAAGAAACAGGAGGAGAACGTTGTCCTGCACATAAGACTGGGCGTGAGATGATCAGGTTGGCGCAGCCTCAGGCTGCCGAGACCAGGCAGCTGTGGAATGGATTGCACACACCAGGCGCCTCAGCACTGGGGTTCCAAGCCTGTGCAAATTCCATTTCTGTACATACTCTGATCAAGATAAAACATCTTTCCCATCAGCACACAGACACAGAAAGATGTACATAAAACTAGAGTTCAGGGTTCTCATATTAGAAAACGCACAGGTGCAAATGAACAGAAAGATGGAATTAATAAAAATAGGCAGCAATATGCTGAAGCCATTTGCTGTAAACAAAAATCTGCGGGTATGAATTGATAAACAACTAAAATGAACACTGGGCATGTCCCTATGTAGCAGTTGGATTGCAACCTCTAAAATAGACAAACACACATTCACCTGCCCCTTGCCACGCCCAGACACACACATACATGCAAAGAGACACACAAACATACATATACAAACAGATACAGACACACACACAAACACACACCTAGACACAGTCAGGCACACATATACACACTTATACATATACCCACTCACAAAGAGACACACACACACCCGCGTGCACACACACACCCCCTTTGAGCAGGCTTGTGCACATAAGAACAATGTAGGCCATGGAGATAAGAAATGGCAGAGATAAAAATATCTTCAAGCAAAGACAATTCCCGGTGTGGATGAGCCTTTTCCCGTAGCCGTCCTGGAGAGACATTCTTGCCAGCTGAGAAGCAGTGATGAGAAAAAACTGTACCTGATTAAAAAAAAAAAAATAAAGTGACTCTGCATTCTTTATAGTTTGATGTAAAGGTAATGGTTTAGTATAATGAACGTTGCTAACATCCCGGTGTGAGATCACTCCTGAGAACCCCAGCTGTTAGCTTCTTACATGTGAGAGGGACTCTTCAGGCTTCACTCCACATGGATAAAGGAGGCAAGGAGACCTACTCTGGCCTGTTGGGTCAGAGATCAGAGTTTTCTGTTTTGAAAGGGCAAAATGAACCAAACATCCTTTGTTTCCAGAATACTCTGTCTCCCAGGTGCAGTGTGCTCTGTGTGCTGCTCCTTACACGTGCATACTCACAAATCCTGTTACTTGCTGACTGGATCTTCAAGGCATCTTAAAATTTAATTTTATGCAGAGCCCTTAGTTAAAATTACCATATTGTATTCTTAGAATTAATAAAGTGCCAGAGAAGAACACTTGCATTTTAAATAAATACTATTAAAGTGACATGGTTACAGATAATTTCATTTTCAATTGCATCTCTGATACGGGACATGACACAGCAAGATACGAAAATTAAACAAAATTGCTTGGAAACTGGCCTGGTCCTCTGGTTAGGTAAATAAACTGACTGCAGTCTGATGATTTCATTTCAGTTCCCTAGTGTAATTTTGATTAAAGTATCATACAATGGAAAATTTTATTTTAATGAAAAAGAAAGTGCTATGAAAGTATTTTTGTGGCACTTCTTATTTTGCTAAAGGTTCTCACATCTATTGTTTTCACACCTTAATTTCTAGCTTTATTATCCTTCTAAAATCATAAAATAGTTTTAAAACAGTAGAGTGTTGCATTCTTCTTACTTGTCTTTGCATACCTTCCTTTTTTAAGGAATTTAAGATCTCTTGCTATGTTATCCTTTCATTTTTTAAGTGGAGAGATGGAGGCCAGGGGAGGAGGAGAGAAACCAAGCCCATCCAAAGTCCCACAGCGTCTTGCTTCAGAGCCCAGGAAGACAGCATGCCAGGGTCTCCCAGCACAAAAAGGAAGACCTAGAAAGGGGACACCTAGAAGAGTATCCTCCAATCCTTCCTTTCTCATGTGATAGCAGTATAAGAACGCTCTCTCCAAATTATTTCTCTTATTGTGCATGTGTCTCTACGATAAATCTTCATGAAGAGAAGCAACCCTTTCATTTGTAAATGGAAAAATAAATAAATATTAGTAATAGCATGCAGAGGCTGAATTATGAGCTGAATGTTTGTTTCCTGTGTTGAAATCCTAACCCCTGATGTGATGGGAGGGAGGGCCTTTGAGGCGATCAGGTCATGAGGATGCAGCCCTCATGGCTGGGATTAGTCCCATTATAAGAGGAGACATAAAAGCTTACATTTTTTCTCTCTCTCTCTGCAAGAAGAAGGTGTTGTCTGCAAACCAGGATGTGGGCCCTTACCCATCACCGGATCTGCCACTGCCTTGATCTTGAACTTCTAGACTCCAGAACTGTGAGAAATAAATGTGTTTTGTTCACGCTGCCCAAACTGACTAAGACAAACTATATCTGTTTGGGGGGCATTAGATGGCACAAACATTGTGGGAAGAGTTGGGAGCAATCCTGACCTGGGGAGTGCTGTGAGCTGTATGATTCTAATACAAATAGAGTGAGAAGAACATTCTAGAAATAAGTCTCATGGTGCTGGCCTGACAGAGTCAATGCTGTCTGTTGAGGGTAAGAGCAGGAAGAGGATGGGAATGTTGTCTGAGCTCAGCTTTCACTGCTCTCTCTCTTTTCTCTGCTTTTTTTTCTCCCTCCTTGGCAGGCTTCACCCCTTTTGGGCCAAATATTCTTTCTTTATGTTCTGTTTATCACTGTTCAGATTCATTGCAAATATCCACTCCTGGGAAACCCTGCAGCACAAATAGTCTTGGTGTGTTTCATAGAATCTCAAGATCCTACGGCCACATCCTGCAGCCTCAGCTTGAATTTCCTCTACAGCATTGTCTCAGGGGTCACCCAGCAAGTCCTGGAACCCCTCCGCTGATGGAGTCACCGGGGCTCATTCAATCTGTCCAGTGCAGCCTGTCTCCTGGAGCTTCTCCCTGTTTGCACTGCAGATGCATAGGATGACTCATGAGAAATTGAGATGAGTGTCTTCTCTCCCACAAGTCTTCTCCAGTCTAGGCATGCCCAGCTCCAGCTTGCATACTGTCTTAGTCAGTTCAGGCTGCCATAGCGGAATGCCATACGTTGGGTGGCTGAAACAATAAACATTTATTTTTCACAATTCCACAATCTGGAAGTCCAAGATCAGGAGGCTAAACTGATCCCATTCTTGGTAAAGACTCTCTTCTTGGCTTGCAGATGGCCTCTTTTTTCCTGTGTCCTCACATGGTGGTGGAGGGCAGGGGGAGAGAGCGAGAGTGAGAGCGAGAGTGAGAGAGAGAGAGAGAGAGAGATAAAGAGACAGAGGGATCTCCTTAAAGGGCACCGATCTCATCAAGGAAGTCTACCTCCATGACCTAATGAAAACCTAATCACCTTCCAAAGGCCACACTTCCAAATACCATCACCTTGAGCATTAGAGTTCAACATAAGAATTTTGGGGAGACACGAACATTCAGTCCACAGCATGTACTGAGATTGTTGAGTAATCTTCACAACTCCATTCTGCCTACACCGTAAATCATTTTTAGGATTTCTACTCATAACTCAATTGTAAACGTCCAACTTCTCCTTTACTCTTTCTTTCCTCTTGGATAGAATTCCACGTCTTATCATCAGGCAGTTTTGGGGTTTTGTAAAATAGAATTTTAAGTTTAAGTTATTTAAACACTAACACATCTCAAAAGCCTCCTCTTTTTAGTCTACCCGTGTATTTTATTTCCCAATGGAGTTACTCTTTTTCTACTTGGCAAGCAGTAGTTTGTGCATTATTCATAGACAGAAACTTGTTCAACAAGAAAAACATCAGTAATGTCTATACCCCTACATCAAAGTCTCTGATGTGTCTTACTTAACATTGAGATTCATATTCCTGACTCAGTAATCCCACTTCAAAGAATCTGTCTTAAATAATCAGTGATGCAACCAAAGATGTACCCAGCTACTCAACATGGATTATTTAAACCTGTGAAAATTTAGCAACAATATTATGTTCAAAGGTAATGTTTAGAATCCTTCCACTTAATGCAATCATTGCACGGATAACAGTGAAGTCTGTGTGACGATAGCAAAATTTCTTGGAATAGGTAATTAAGCACAAGTACAGAATGCAAAATCATAAATTATGAGAGAGCAAAAAATGCCAATAATAGGTTTTTAAAAACCAATAATTTTAGGTGGTATTTGCCATGATGGTACTTTTTGTTTTATGGAAAAACTATGGCATCGAATTATTTCTTGATGATGAGTTCAAATCACTTGAGTCAGAAGGTTTGAATCTTAGGAAGGGACAAGATATTATATATTCAAAAACAACTAACCATTTTTCTTTCCTGAAAATTTATGAATGTTAGGAATCAGTTCATTGAAATTCTATTTTTTTAAAGAAAATATGATTCTGGAAATGACTGAAATGAGCTCAAAATCCACATCTGGAACTATAATGGCCCAAAGCATCATCAGGTAAAAGTCACCCAAAACAAACCTTGTTCCAACGCAAGAACTATAGCTCCACACAAACACAAAAGTGATACATATGTTAGGAGCATACTTTCCAGATCTGACGTTAAAGGAGGAAAACAAGTATGCATAGTATGATATCTTTGTTAAACAAACCAACAAACGATAAATGTGTGTGTGTGTATATGTAATCTCCACAAATTCCTATTTACATGAATATCGATATGTTCTTATGAAAGGGTAACAAAACTATATTATCAGTGATACTTTTAGAGAGAGGAACTGGATGTGAGGTGTAATTTTGTATCTTTCTGCATTATTTACATTTATAAATTTATTTTATTTACTTTAAATATGTGTATCATTGAGAGCTACTTGAAAGTGGGATTAAGGTCTGTATTTTATATGTGTGTGTGTGTGTGTGTGTGTGTGTGTGTTCTGTATCAAAAAGACTTACTGAGTGACGTATTGAAGAAATTATGTTCCCCTGTGGGGAAACTGGAAACTGGAAACTGACCTGATTTTAGTGATTTTTGTGATTATAGTTTAATGTTACCATATTAAAGAGAAGTTATAGAAGAGTGTTTGGATAACTATAGTGACTATAACTATAGTGACATGTGTTAGATACACACTGACATTCTTGCCATTAACAGGAGAGAATAATTTAATAGCTTCCATAGTGTAGTAGGAATATGGATTTCAAATTTGAACTCCTCATTGAGACTGTATTTCTTCATCTGTAATATGAGATATTATCTATGAATGTTTTGAGCTCAGACATTCAAAGATTTTAGAAATTACAAGTGAGCCATCAATTCTTATTTTGTAGTCTTCATTAATGATGATGAATAAATTCAGCAGATATGAAGATAATGCTAAAGTAGATGGGTAATTAACCTTCGAAATGATAAGAATAATGTTGAAATGAAATTTCTAATTAGAAAAAGGATTCCACAAAAGTAGAAGGAATAGAAGCTAGAGAAACAGTGATGTGGAAAAAAGGACATCAAGCCAGGAGCTGGATGAAACTGTGTGATCCCAATTCTCACAATGTGAACTCACAATGTGACCTTGACACAGTCACATGACCTCGTTGGGTATCATTCTTCTTACCCCGCAATCATAATTAAAGTAATTACACCGATTAAAAGATGGCAAAATGACTGCCAGTTACCAGAAAGTAAAAAGTTATGTGGACAGCAGTATAGTTATAGATAATAACAAATTTTAAATGAACCAATACTTTTGTTATTAAATTTAATTTTTAAAACCCAGGTAATTTCTGGAGTATCTTAAACAAAATGATTCATGCATGCCTAAGCTAAGTTTTCTACTTAGACATACCCAACTCTTTTGTTTTTTTGTCTTCAAGTATGTCAAATTCTACTTACCCAAAACCAAATTCTGCATCTCATCCCCAAATCTCCTTTTCTCCTACCTTCACCGACTTAGACTTTGGTGTTACAAAAAGTCACATTGTAGAAAAACCTGAGAGAATCCAGTCATTCTTGAATTCTGTCTCACTTTTTACCTTGAGTTCATTACCAAATCAAGTGACTTTCCTGCCTAAGCTTGTCTGTAACCTACTGCCCTCTCAGCAGCGGTGTCCCAGTCCTCGAGCTTCTGATCCTCATCCCTTTATACTTACGTTGTTGCAACAAAATGTTCATTGATTCTCCATAATCTGTTCCCCATCCCACCGTTGAATGTATCCTTCACCTTATCCGGGGAGCTGTACATTTCATCCACAGGTAGAATAACATGACTACCTTGCATGGCATGGCATTGACTAACAGTAAACTCCAAACTATACCATTCCAATATCTTTCTTAAAGGAAAGTATTTATCTCCGAATTTCCAGTGTCTAATAAGTGTCAGGTGCCCTGTAAATATCTACAGAACTATGAAACTCAATAACATGATCCTACTATGCCTCTAGTCTCCTCTGTCACCAAACTAAAGGGGAAGCTGATTTCTCCTGTCCTCTATGTTTTTTCACTTCCCTCTATTTAATATTTACCTCATTACATTCTATCAGAGATGGGAATATTCAAAGTTGAAAGAAATGTTCTTGTAGATAAATGAGATGGCTTTTCCTATTTGTGGCCAGAGAAAGAAATGTGATTTAGGAAAAGTGATTTGGTCACTCAGTCCCTATTAACAGGATTTAAACAATTAACAAGCGGAGGGAAGGGGGAATGCTTGTCAGTTTTGTTAATGGGGGAACATGGCTCTCACGCAGCCTAGATGGGAGGTTTTCCTCAAGGGCTTAAGTGTTTTCATTTGAAATATTTGAGAAAGAATACATCCATAGTGAGATGTCCCCACTGCCCTTCCAAGTATATTGCTCCCTTCCGCAGAGCAAGCAGGAAAAGAAAATGGTGGAGGAAAGACTTTCTTAGTCAGTGGATGCCAGAGATTATGAAATTTATATTATAAAACACACAAGGAGGCTTTCATGTGATAAAGACAGAGTGGAGCGTTCTTGAAAACCAAATTGGACAGAAAAAGCATTCAAAGAGAAACAAGTACTTGGAGGGCTGGGAGATTGAAGGGAGGCTATACATAAGTAGTATCCCTAAGTGAACCTGATTGACAAGTTCCTGCTTTTTGGATGGTACTCAGAATATCTGTTATGAGATTCATGACTTTAGCCCAGGGCTTTAATACTGAGAATATTTGCATATGCAAGTTCCTCAATGGTATGGTTCATGTCAATACTAGATGCTTTGGTCTTCCAGGGTGTCCATCCTCCACTGCCCCAAATGTAGGGTCTGACAGCTGCCCTAGCTGCTGTACCTTCTCCGGAGAATTTCCCAAGAGTTAGCTCACAGGGGAAGCTATAGTTCTCAGCACTATCCCATAGAAGATGGTGTGTGCTCAGCTAACAGTTGATAGATACGGGGCCACAGCATCTGTTCCCTTGCCTGAAAACTTGCAGGTGAGTGTGGGTTGTGGTCCAGAGCCCCACCCTGAATAGATCTAGTTAAGGCTCCCCTTTATCTAAGACTGTATCCTTCCTAGTGTCTTCCCTTTCCCTCTCTCCCTTCACTGCTTTTGTTTAAGAGCACTGCCTCAATTAATCACACACCAGGCTTTCCTTCTGGGGAACCCCACCTTGACAGGACAAGGTCTATTCATATGTGTGACTTCCCAAGCATTACTGCCGTTCAAAAATAAACAAGAGTGTCCACAACCTGGAAGCTCCCGTCGTGCCTCTTCCCAGTCTCCACCCCCACCTGCCTTCCCAAAGCTACCCTCTACCCTGATTTCCAACCATACATGATTTTTCCCATTTTGAACTGTATCTAAAAGGAATTAAATACATGTAATCCTTTATGTATGGCTACTTCCACTCAGCATGTTTGTGGTATTCATCTTTATCTCTGCATATAGTTATAATTGATTCATTTTCATTGCATATATAATAATCTCTTTTATGAATGTTTTACTAAGATGTTTATCCACTCTACAGTTAATGGGCATTTTAATTTTTCTAGATTTTGTCTATTATAAGTGGTGCCATCAAGGACATTTTTATCTGAGTTGCTGCATACACACATACATTCCTGTCTAATGTACATCTTTAATTGCATCATTGCCTTTGTAAGATTTATTCATATAATTCCAAATACAAGTTGGTTGGTTGTTGTATATGTTACAAATATCTCCTCCCATGCTGTTGATCACATTTTCACTATCCCAGTGGTATCATTTAATGCCCAGAAGTTTCAAATTTTGGTGTAGAACAATCATTCTCTTTATGGGGATTTTTTTGTATTGTTTAACAAATCTTTCCCTATTCCAATGTCATAAATATATTTTTCTATGATATCATCTGAGCCTTATTTGTTCACCATTTACTTTTTGATCTAGCATCCACTGGAAATTAATATTTATATTTGGTGTGCAGCAGAGGTAATAGCCTTTGTTTATTTGCTTTTGATAGCTAGTTGATCCAACATTATAATATATATGTGTGTGTATATATATATATATATTTATCTCCCTCATTATTGTATAATCCCAGATTTATCATAAATCAACTGTTCATGTAGGTATGAATCTGACTTTGGATCTCTATTCAATTCCCTTTCACTGCATCATTACCAGACAGAGTTAATTGTATAGATTTATAATAGGTCTTGATATTTGGTAGATTATGTTTTCCCATTTTGTTCTTCTTAAAAATGTCTTGGCTGTTATTGTCCCTTTGCTAGTTCGTATAAGTTGTAGAACAAGTTCATTAGTTCACACATTGTTAGTTCACACATATGTTCTCTCTCTCTCTCTCTCATATACTCACAAAGACATAAATGGCAGGACAACTATTGTGATTCTGCTAAATTTATAGACTAATCTGAAGAAGAATGACACCTTTGAAAAGTTTAGTCTTCCCATCTATAATATGATTTGTGGTTTCCCTTCTATTGAATATAAGCTTCCTTTAATTTGTTATAATATTTTATAGTCTATCAGAGTTCTTTAACATCTTTTGTTACATTTATTATTATGTATGTGTAATATTTTTGTTGTTATTGTAAATCATATCTTTTTTGCACTTCATTTCAATAGCTTCTTGTTGCTGATATAGGAAAATAAATTTAATGTTACTTATTGACCTTGAATCCAGAGACCTATTTTTTAAATTGTCATTAATTATCTGCAGATTTAAATTATTTTTCAATGTACCATATGTGAATAAGATGAGGTTTATTTTTTCCTCTCCAATAAATATGCACATATTTATATTATATAAACTTTACACTGCTCAGGACAAAGTTGAACAGGAGTGGTGGTACCCATACTTCAATCCCAGACACATTGGCTTTCGCTATTTTGCCATTTAGTGTGATGTTTGAAATAGATAAATGGGAGACAAAAGTAATCTGATTAAGGCTATTAACATTTCAGTAAGAAAATATTTTTTAAAATTGTAAATAGATGCTAAATTTTATAAAATGCTTTAGTTTTATCTATCGATGTAATCATATTTTTTTTTAATTCTGTTAATACAGTGAATTACAATGATTAATTTTTGAATGTTAAGCTAAGATTAAATTTCTAGGTGAGGAGGCAACTTGGTTGTGATATATTTATACTATAATATATATTTTAAATTTGTATTTAAAATAAAATTAAAATTATACTTATAGAAAGCTATATGCAATTTATAAATACTTTCTTTAGGAACGATTTGTCTATATTCATGAGTGAGATGTCTTGTGATTTTTTTTTTCCCTAAATATTATTGTCATGATATTATACCATGATATTGACCTCATAAATGACATTGATAAAATTTAGTTTAGCCTTTGGAGTAGATTTTTTTTTTTGAAAATTTGTCAGCATTTATTTATTTTTTTTTATTTATTATAGCTTATTATGGGGGTACAACCGTTCTGGTTAAATATATTGCCCATGCACCCCCCATCCCCC
>CM052437.1:100778170-100805557 GCA_028533085.1 Varecia variegata
TCATATCACCGTTATTTCTTATAGCTGAGTAATACTCCATGGTATACAGATACCACATTTTACTAATCCACTCATGAATTGATGGGCATTTGGGTTGTTTCCACATCTTAGCAATTGTGAATTGTGCTGCTATGAACATTCGGGTGCTTCAATGAGTTCAATGTCTTTAATATACATTAAACACTTCAAATTTTTGATTTTTCTGTGTTGATTTTGGTAAGCTGTGTTTTTCTAGGAATCCATCCATGCCATTCAGCCTTTCAATTTTATTGGCATAATTTTTTTCATCATATTCTCTTATCTTTTTATTATCTATCAGATCCTAGTGATGCCTCTTTTATCATTCATGGTATTGGTTCTCTCTTCTCTCTTTCTTATCCTTTCTCAGCCTCTCTATGTTATTTTTCTCTTTTATTACTTCCTTTCTAGTGCATTACTTACTTTCTTCTGCTTCCTTTATGTTCATTAACTATTCTTTTTTTTGCTTCTTTAGATGGATGTTTAGAAAGTGCATCTTCAGCCTTTGTCCTTTCTAATATATATGTTTCTGGCCATGATTATCCCTGTAACCATTGCTTAGCTGTGCCCCACATGTTTCATTTTTAGTATTTTCAGCATCATTCAACTATTTTCTAATTTCTACTGGTGTATTCTTTGACACATGGGTTATTACAAGTGAATTTTTTATGTCTTATAGTGTAGGAATTGCCAATGTTATTTTAATCAATAATTTCTGGCTTAATAGCACTTTGACCATAGAATAATTTTGTGTTTTGAAAAGAATAAGTATCCTGATGTAGTTTAGTGCAGAATTTCATGCATGTAATTATAATAAATTTGTTGAAAATGTTTCAAGAATCTCCTATGTCCTTGATCTATTCATTACTTGGAAAATGTGTATTAAAAATCTCTCAATATAATTGGGAAATTTTCTGTTCTTTTATTGCAATCATTTTATGTTCGTATATTTTAAAGATTGTTAGCAAATGAATACAAATTAGGAAATGTCATATCATCTTAATGAATTTAAACTTTTCATTACAAAATAAGCTATATAAAATATATACTAAATATATAATATATAAAATATGTTAATATATATAATATTGCTATGGTTTGAATATTTGTGTCCCCCCAATTCATATATTAGAATCCTAGCCCCCAAGGTGATGGTATTAGGAGTTGAGACCTTTTTGGTGGTGATTACGTCACAAGAGCACTAAGAGAGGTTTCTCACCCTTCTGCCCTGCAAGATTATAGGGAAAAGGCAGCCATCTGGGAACAGGCCCTGACTAGATGCTGTATCTGCTGGCGCCTTGATTTGGGGCTTCCCAACCTCCAAAACTGTAAGAAATAAATTGTTCATCAGTTACCTAGTAGATGGTATTTAGAGCAACCCAGACTAAGACAAATACATTATAAAATCTACCTTACATATAAAACACTATAAAATATCTCTGTTTATCTCTAATGTCTATGCTTACTTTAAGTTTGTTTTGTGTGATACTAAAATACAATAGATTTGTTTTGGTTAGAATTTACATACTATACCTTATCCTTTCTTTTCTCTTTCCATTTATTTGATATCCTTATATTTAGATATTTGCTTTATAAGAAGCATGTTATATGTTTTATAATTTTATCCTGTCTGGAAAGATATGTCATTGAGTATTAAATCCATTCACATTTAATGTAATTGCTGATATATTTGAGTTTTAGTCTATTACCTTAATATTTATTTAAATTTGTCCTGCCTTTTTAATGTTCTTTTAAATCCGTGTTCTCACGTTTTTTTTTGATTGATTGATTTTTAAAATTATTTTTCTTCACCTCTATTTATTTGATAGGTGTATATACCTTTCCAATTTTTGTGGTTTTTCTGAAGATTACAGCTTGTACTCGTAACTTATTACTTTGTGTACTCATAAGCACACACACACACACACACACACACACGCACACACAGTAGAGATGAGGCAAAGACCTTACACTGTAGCAACTCAGTCTACCTTCTCTTGACTTTATATTATTGTTATTTTGTATATTCATTCTCTTTATTATAATTATATAAATAGACATACAAATATTTTTCCTTAAGTGATACATATCAACACATAAAATTAATATTAATTTACTCATATGTAATAATTAACTAATAAATATTTCCATTTTATTCTGAGATAATTTCCTTCTGAAAGAAAGACAGCTTTAGTTTCTCTATTGAAGGTTTTTTGGTGACAAACTTTCAGGTTTTGTTTGGCCAAAAATGTGTTTATTTCAATTTATTATTAAAAGATATCCTTTTGTTGGATATTGATTTTTTAGTCTATGGTTGTTTTATCCCTTGCATCCCAGCACCTTTGATACCACTCCATAGTCTTCTGTCTCTATCGATATTGCATAGAAGTTAACAGTGGCTCTTATTGCTCCTCTTCGCAAGCTTTTTTTTTTTTTTTCTTTTTCTGCCTTAAGTATATTCTTTAACCTTAACTTTTCAACTGTTTAAAATGGTGTTTTTAAGTATAGTTATTGGAATGTATTCTTCCTAAACCTCTTAGTGCTTCTTAAATCTGTGGCTTGATAACTTTAAGCAATTCTATAAAATTATCAAACATTATCCTTTTAATTAATATTTCTATCAATTATCAAATATCAATTAATATTTCTATCTCATTATCATTCTTCTCCTGGGATCCCAAATGTATGTAGTAATTTTCACTATATATGACATAGCTTTTATGATTTATTTCTAAACATTTCATCCTCTTGTCTCTTCATGCATCAGCCTGATATTTTCTTCCTACTCATCTTCATTATTTGCTTTGGTCAGCTACTTATAATCTGTATCTTCTATATTCATTATCTGCCCCCCTCCCCACAGTATATGCTCCTTTGTCTGTGGTTTCTCTTGGTTTCTCCCAGATGGTCTTGTCTTTTCAAATGACTGATTATTTTTATTGACAACTAGATATTATATAGGAAATGATGTACATTCCTTGGAATGCAACCCTAACCCTAACCCTAAGTGATTTGACCTGTTACATGATGCTTTCTTTCTCTGGGGGCAGTTAGGGTCCCAGATAACCTTAATTCAATCAGAGAGAAAAATGATTCTAGGCTGAGATTCAGTTCTTTTAAGCACGGTCTATTTAATGTTCACCCTGATTCTTAGCTTGTAGCTTTGCAGAACCTAACACAAAGTCCTGGGGCTGATCTGTGCGTCTCCTCCTTTGTGGTCCTTGAACTCCCATTTTTGATGGCCTTTTTCCATGACCCTGTTGAAAGCTCTTTCTGGCTTCTCAGCTTTTCTGTCAAACTTTTGAAATCAACAAATACCTCTATTTCAAAAGAAGCCCCAAATGGCATACTTAACTCTTGATACCCCTCTTCTCCCAGATTTTAGTTCACAACTTTTCAATGCCTTGAAAGCTCTTCAGTGTCTTTAATTTTATTTTTATTTTTATTATCATTATTACTTGGTACAACTTTGCTATTTGGTCTCAGTGTTAGTATTTGAACATTCTAATCCAAAATTGACACTAATAGAACTCTCCACAATTACATTTTAATCCCTGTGTCAGAAACCTGGCATCAGATCACAGGGTAGATCTTCAAGTGTACCTAGAACTCACTAGAAGATAGACTAATGACCAAAAAGCATATGAAAAAAATGCTCAACATCTCTAATCATCAGAGAAATGCAAATCAAAACCACAATGAGATATCACTTAACACCAGTGAGAATGCCTTTTATCAAAAAGTCCCAAAACAACAGATGCTGGCATGGATGTGGAGAGAAAGGAAGTAGTATGGAGATACCTGAAAGAACAGAAAGGAGACCTACCATTTGATCCAGCAATCCACTACTGGGTATTTATCCAAAGGATAAAGAGTCATTTTATCAAAAAGACACTTGCACTACAATGTTTATAGAAACAAAATTCACAATTGCAAAGACATGGAAATAACCCAAGTGCCCTCAGATACATGAGTGGATTAATAAAATGTGATATATGTATACCATGGAGTATTACTCAGCCATTAAAAAAATGATGAACTAATACCTTTTGTAATAACCTAGATGGAACTCAAGAACATCTCCTAAGTGAAGTATCTCAAGAATGGAAAAACATAAACCACATGAACTCATTACTAAATTGGAAGTAAAAGATCAACACTAATGTGCACATATGGTAGTAAAATTCAATGAAAATCAAGCAGATGGGAGCGGGGAGGACAGGAAGGGTGAATTCACAACTAACAGGTACAATGCACACTATCTGGGTGATGGGCACACTTACAACTTTGACTCAATCTGTACAAAAGCAATTCATGTAACCAAAATATTTGTACCCCTATAATATTCTGAAATATAAAAAAGAGTGAAAAGTGAAAAAAAGAGTTTCTCATTTTATTTTATATCTTTGTTATTAAGTATAGATAACCATAGCAATTAAAATTAAAGTGAAAATTTTATTTTAAAAATATCTTAAAACCAAAATTATATAAAAACATAAATGACAAGAAATGTAAATAGTATAGGAGGTGAAAAAATTCACAATAAATTCATCTAAATATTTGACATTTCTTCCCTCCAGGGTAAATTTTACATCTCGAAGTCTCTCATAGCCAAGAGAACAGGATGAAAGTATGTTTCCCTATACTTTTTTGGAATAGTGTGGTAAGATTTATTTTACGGGAAAATAATAAAACATTTTCCATCATGTTGACTTGGATTGAATGTGAAATTTATTAAATGAGACAATGGATGAGAAAGCTTTATTAATTTTACTATCTTCAATTTTTCATTTTTTTCTTCATCACCTTTTTTTTTTGTAAAGACAATACCACAGAACTGTTCAGCACCAGGTTTTGAGAATACCATAGTTTTTAGAATTTGATAGATGTCAAATTCTTTCAGTAATCCTCTAGGGAAGTTACTACCGTATGTTCTGCTTTTTAAAGATGACAACCCCAGGGCTCAGAGCATGTATGCAAGTTGCCCAAGGTCTCCCAGATAAATATAATAGAATTAAAACTAGCATCACTGTTGCCCTAATACCAAACACATAACCTTTCACAATTTTAGTTTTTTCTACCACATTTCCTAGAACTGTGGTTCCCTCCCAGTATTTTGGGCACTATTATTTAACGCTAAGGTAGCCCACACACTCCTGGGCCTGTTCTATTGTACCCCATACCCAAAAGTGATGACCATTCTCCAATTCTCTATGATTTTATGATTTCTATAATGCTCTATGATTTTAAAACTTAGCATGAATTGATTAATGTCCCTGGATAACAGCAGAGTGTGTTCAAACACATGTGTGTCCTCTTGGAATAGAAGAGTCTGCTTACTTACAGAACAATGTAAACTAGTGGGGAGGATCATTCCTCCATCAGAATTGGGATTTATTCCCTCAGAGAAAGACATGCTTTCCCCCATAGTTCACCTGGCTAACTGTGTTTATGTCAAGGAATTCCTGTCCTGACATTTACATTCCTTTTTTTTTAACTCAAAAGAAAGCCTCACAAGTCATTGCCTTGAGAAATTTTAGAATATTTCTTGCAGCTACATAGTATTTGTGCAACTTAACTTTTTATACATAGATGCTGCATGACTGAAGAGGAAGTTTTACGATGGGAAATAATGTAGTTTCAAATACTAAGGACTCATATATTTGTAAAATTTTTGCTACCTAGTTGTTAATGATGTAGATTACAAAATTCCGAAAACTCAGAAAATAAAATGACCAATATGAGACACCTGAAGACCAACTTTCAAAATTGAGCACTAAGAACTTATTTGTAGGCTCACTGCTTTCAGTTCCTCTGGTAACACCTCAGTTCCATGTTTTTGGTGTGTGGATCCTCAAAGTAATGGAATATTTTGAGTTCGGTGTGCAATTATACAGCTCTCCCAAGAGTCTACAAACCAAGCTAGCCCTGTCTTATCTTTTAACAACTTTGTAATTCAGAAGATAGTGCCACAGCTTTTTGAAGAAAACTTTTTTAGGTGCTGGTAATAAAGTCATGTAAAAGACAAAATTCTTGACATTATGGAGATTAAATAAGTCAAACTATTGTATTAAGAAAAAAAATTCTAGTGGGAGGAGAAAATAACACGTGGGCAAACAAGTAAAATGATATAATTTTAGATAGGTGGGCTTTGAAGACAATCACAGTTCTCTGTGGATAAAGCCTGACTGGGAGTTTCTGTATAGTCTAAAAGGTCAGGGATGTGCCCACTGAGAAGGTGACATTGTCTATATTCTTTGGGGATCTCAAAGACTCATGACCCCAAAAACAGAGAGTTCCTCATGGTAAGACCACCAGGTCCTAGTATTTAGTATTTTGGAGTGTGCCTTGTTGAGTGGGAATGAAAGTTATAAAGGATTGTGAATTATTTCTGTTAGTGCATCTAGCCATTCATATTCGTGGCCATGGCTTTCTACCCTATTTAATATTTGTGGACTATTGAAGAGAGAATGATTTAAATAACACAATTGTTGCTGAATATTTAAGACTGTGTTTGGGTTTATTTTGTTAAGAGAGCTGCAGTTTCTATTCTGTAGCTGTAATTATTCTCTCAACGCTCCTGCGGTTAGAATATGCCATGATAGCACTATTACCACCCAAGTTCTAATCCATCCTATCCCCTTAAATAAATCAGTGCTAGACTAACAAGTAATATTCATTATTTGATAAATAAACTCATAATCACAGCTCCCTCCAGAATCACTCTGATGTTAAATTGGTATTTGTACTGACATACAAAAAGGGTTCAGTCTTCACAAAAGCATAGCATCACTGCGAAATGTATTCAACAAACCAGGAGGATCACTCAGTTGAGGCTGGGAGAAAAGGTCATGGCAATAAAATAAATTTGAAGAGAATATGGAAGCACTCATCAAGTCACACTTGGGATGTCTTGTTGACCTTTATGTGCAAAGCCACATTGTTTCTCACATTTCAAAGCAATTTTTTTTAAATTTAAATTTATTACAAAAAGAAAGGGGGGCATACGGTGTGTAGTGTTTGAATGTGAGGTCAAGAAATTTGGAATTTAACCCGAGTCTGCCTTTTTTGATAGTAAAAATAGCTGAGATTAATTGAATCATCTGCCACATACTCTTGAAGAACCTTTGTGTATATCCACACTTACTCTTAACAATCCCATGAAGTCAGGTTTAATTTCAATATTCCCATTTTGCAGATGAGAACATACAGGAAAGGAAATTCAATTACACATGAACTTTAAGGAGTATCAGTGGCAGCAATTGAATTTCCAAAAATTAAATGGCAAATAGTGTATTAAAAATGATAGATCAGTGACGGAAGGGGACAGTGTGAGGTTGGTTCATGTGTGGCCAATCACTACCTTCCATGTTGGAAGTACATAGATAATAACTCAGATTTTCATTACAAGAAATAGGGATACAGGATGTTTTGTAATTTTGCAAATAAATATCAGAAGAGAAAGCTACAGTAGTTAGTTTGGGGAGAGAGATACCAGAGTGGGATAACGTGAAACACCAATTGCAGTTAATATTTTACCACAATGCTTATGGTACTCTGACATTTTAGCATTTGAATGCATAACTTGCATTAAAATTAAATTAACAAAGTGCCTTCATCCCTCTGCCCCTATTCTGACCTCTTTGCTCTGTCTGCACCCAGGCTCACATCCCTTCCTGCTGCCTGAGTGGCAGGCACGGCTGCTTTCCCTCACTGCCCACCTGCCTCAAGGGACACGCTCCACAGATCAGCTCCTTCCCTTTGTCATTCTCAATGCTCCTTCGCTCTGGTCCCTAGAATTTAGCATGGGCATCTGCATATGATTCCTCCATGGGCAAAACTCTTTCTCTAACTGCACATCCCCATCAAGTCAATGCCCTGTCTATTTCTTTTCCTTCACAGTCAAGCGTCTGGAAAGAGGGGAATACATGACTTTTCTCTGCTTCCTTGTCTCCCATTTTGTCCTTAACTTACTCTTAGTTAACTTATTTTCTCTCTTCTTCCCTCCTTTGCTCGTTGAATCAGCCGAATCAGTGTACTGGTTCAGCAACTGCTCTCATATGTTAGAACCCACAGGTTTAAGTCCTATTTGCTCCCCTCACATGGAGGGTTAACTTCAGGAAAAAGTAAACACCTCAATGGCTTCTTCCACTTGACAAATGTTTGTGATATTTATCATCATTCCTGTTAATTGGAAGAATTCATTTCTGCTGCTGTGTGGCAGTCCATTGAGAGACTATTCCACAGTTTATTTCTCCATATTCACGTCTATGTATGTTTGGTTTGCTTTATTTATTTATTTTTTGCTATTATGAATATTGCTACTATTAGCCCTCTTGTACACTTATACATGTCTAAATATGCAGCTGTTCCAACAGGTCAATAACCTATGCCTGGAGATGTTGCATCTTTGGTTATGTACATTTGAAAATTTGAAAGATAACGCCAAAAATACTTCTAAAGGGATTGCAAATTTCTCTCCTATGAGTGCTTTACATAAGAGTTCATCTTGCTTCCCGCCTTTTCAATGTCTGATGTGTAAGAACTATTACTTTCTCCCAAACAAAATGAACATGAAATGATGTCTGGTGGTTTCAATTTTGTAATATAAACTAAATTTACAATTAAGAGTGAGAAAAAGGTTATTGCATACGATTTTCTTGTGGCAGCTTTTACTATGCCAGCAGTTTTCCTTGTGCATCTGTCTTCTGTGCAGGGATAGCCATGGAGGAAGGTTGGGGAGGGCAAGCAGAGTCGGGGTAGCCACAGGCCACTCAGCCACACTGTTTGTGTGTCATCTGGTGGTGAGAGAGAGCAGTAAGACACTGCCCCAAAAATCACATATTATAAAAAATTAAGAGTAAAAGGTGAAGTATCATTTTTCTTTCCTGGAAGATTCTTTATGTACATAAATCACAGCTGGAGGCCAAATGGGAGAGATAACAGCATTTACCACAAATAAACGAGGGGAAATATGATGTGTTTTAGCTTTCATTTAGCATGCAGATTGATTATTCTGTAACTTTAGTTGTGGCAGTCTTCTTACTAACTCTATTGGGGTAGGTGATAAATGGCAGATAGGCAATAAATAGGAAGATTAACTGGATATGAAAATGTTCACAGTTATTATTACATGAAAGGAAGTGGATTACGAATAGTATATGCAATGTGACCCCAGTTCTGGGAAAAGATACACATATGGATGAAAATGCATAAATAGATTTCTAGAAGGAAATAACACTTTTTTCCAAAGGATATCATGTCATTTCTGCATTATGGAATTACATATGGTTTTAGGATTTTCCTTTACTCATTTATGCCTTTATGTCTTTAAAATTCTCCATGATGAACACTGATGGCTCCTTAATAAAACGAATTGCCAAAACAGTGAATGGCAGAGGCCAACAAAGGAGGCTTTCCTCCTGGCCAGCAGCCACAGCTGCCTGCATCCTCTCCGGCACCAAGATTAGCTTTGGGGTATTGGGAAGCTTTCTCAGGGAGGGGCGAGGAAAAACTAGGAAATGATGTGAACAAACAGCACTGGCAATTATGTGTGAGTGGGTGTATACACTCAGACGATGCTTATGGAGGGAGGTAGTTTATGTGTGATTATTATTTTGTATTCTTCTCTTTTTCCTATTTTTAGAATTCCCTTCTATAATTTTGATAACCTGTCAATGCCCATGTGTTATGGTGTTTTTATTAGTGGTGTTCCTACAGTTATGGAAACTACCTGTGCAGCATGGCTTAGGAGTATCTCAAAGGCTCCAGGATCAAGTGTAGCAAAAGCATCCATTATAGGGCAACAGAGGCCAATCACTAAAATCACCAGAATGATTTAATCTTCTATGGAAAATCTGGTTAATTCATAGATTAAAAAGGATAAGGAGGCTTCTGATATTTAAGAAGCTAAGTTTCATAGTTGAATCTTATTTAATATATTAAAAATTTATTGGATTTATAGCAGACAAAAAGATGCACATACAAAGATTCTTCCCTGCATCATTTATTCATTCACCTATTAAATAAATAATGATAATTTATTATGTGCCAGACCTCTCCTAGGCTTTGAGGATACATTAAAGAATACAATAAGGGTGAGGGGAGCCTCCTTCTGAAAATTGAAGAGAAAGGAAAACAATAAATAAAATAAATGTGTAGATTACATAGCATGATAGAAGGTGATAGCTACTGTGAACAAATACAAATCCTTGAAAAGGAAGAGGGTTGCAACTTTAAACAGAGTAATCAGGAAAGGCCTAACATAGAAAATTGTATTTGAGCAAAATCTTGAAGGAGGAAAAGAAAGGAGCCGTGCAGGTGTTGGGCAAGGGCATTGAAGGCAGATGGAAGAGCAAGAGCAAGAACAAGTCCAAAGGGCCCCAGGCAGGAAGGCGAATGCCTGGCCTGTCAGCAAGAGGGCAACGGGAATGGGGGCAGAGGGCTGTGGAGGATTTCAGAAGTTCTTACAGCTGTTTTTTTAAGACTTTAGATCTTAAGTAAGATGGGAAAGAATTTTCAATACATTTTCACACAGTTGAGAAGAAAAACATAAAACAAGCTATACTATCATATGCTCAGTATTTTGCCAGAAATATAAAAATTCTACAGTTTTTTCTTCTTCTCAGTAGGAGGAATTGGGGCTTTGACATCTTGCCTTTATGTCACTCTAGTATATTGGCTGACTTCAGTGTCCACATAAACACTTTAATAGATTTCAGTCTTCTAATGTGCTTAGTGTTCTGAAATGCAGTAACTTTCACCTCCCAATTATTTCAACATCCCACTCTTAGGTCATGGACAGCCCGTTTCTTTTCACGCACTACCCCACCCCACCCTTCCGACCGCTTAACCCTGATTATCTTATGTGGACAGGTCAGAGGGTGACAGAAATGGCTTAGTCCCTGAAGCAGTAAGAAAAGCGGGATCATCCCAGAGTGAAGCTGAAACCGTCTTCTCAATGACCGGAAGGGAAGAATATCAACAAACCCCCAACCAGGGGCATAACTAAGGGACATGGGTGCAAGACAGAGAGCATTTCTGGGTGACATGAAAAGGCAGGTGGTGAGCTGGTCTCAGTGCTGGGAAGTCACTGCAGTCCATGAGTGGCCACAGCAATATCAAGGGGCCGGTGTCTCTGGATGCCTGATTTGGGCTTGGGCTTGTTTTTAACAGGTCATGAAAATTTATTAATACCGTGGGAGAGTCACTGGGTAACCGGGACAGTACAGACACTCTCACAGATACAGGGTGGAGAAGGAGAGAAGGATGGAAGAAGAGAAGAGTCTGTTTAAGAGAATAGAAAGAACCATGAAGAGTAGAGTGTTTAGGGCCAAGAAACACAAATGGCAATGTCTCAGAAATTTTTTAGGTACACCAGCAACCAGGTTTGATGAAGCACACAGCATTCTTAGCCCAGTGCCCGGCAAAATCTAATAATTAAAATCAGTGGAAACGGGTCCTACCCTAGTGTCTAGAAGGTGCTGTGGCATACTGCAAAAGGGCACAGCCTTTAAACTCGGAGAGTGGTTTTAGTATCAGCTCCAGCACACACTAGATAGTGACCTTTTCAAGGATCTGTCTACACATCTATAAAACTGAGCTGATAATAATATCTATGTAAGTTTGCTTGGGCTGCCATAACAAAATACCACAGACCGGGTGGCTTAAATAACAGAAATTTATTTTCTCGTGATTTGGAGGCTGGAAATCCAAGATTGGGATTCCAGCAGGGTATATATTTCCTCTGAGGCCTCTGTCTTTGGCCTACAGATGGCCACCCTCCTGTGGCCTTCTCACGTGGCCATCCCTCTGTGCAAGTGCATCCCTGGTAAATCTCTGTGTGTTCTCATCTCCTCTTCTGATGAGGACACCAGTCACACTGGATTAGGTCCAACCCAAAGGGCCTCATTTTAACTTAATGACCCCTTTAAAGGTCCTATTTCTAAACATAGTCTCATTCTGACATATTGAGGGGTAGGACTTCAATATATGAATGGGGGGGGCATATACGCTCCTTGGGAACACGTACTCAATGAGATAAGGTACATGAAATAAAATTTAAAAGCTTGGCACATAATGAGTTTTCAATATAGTTAGCTATTATTATTTTTTTCTAATAAATATCAGCCAAACAGATGAAAGAAGTCCACATTCAGACACCCATTTCTCCATATGATGATAGCAGCACAGAGCAGGTGAAATCACAGAAGGAGCTGATGATCTTGAACTAGCACGTGTGCAGTGAAAGGGACATTGGAGACAGTGAAACAGTCTTGTTTAAACCATGTTACTGATCTGAGGAAAGAGAGTTCTGAATGAATTCAGAACTGATAAAGTATTCAGCAAGTAAGATCTGTCCTCTGCTTTAAACACTTTAATAGACTTGTTATCATATGTTGATTGGCATTGCTTTATTCTCTGAAAGTGCAGAACAGATGTGATTACTGACACTAAAAAAGAGTTCAGGGCTAAAAAACTAGTAAATTATGCATCCTTGGAATTACATCAGATATAAATTAGATGATCATTCCCTTTTATTTTGCGACTCTCTGAGGAAGAGAAATCAGGGTATCATTAGCTTCATAGGAAGCATGGGTAATACCTTGAAAAAAGGCTGGAGTTGTGAGAACTTGCATTCTAATACAATCCTTCTATTGCCTTGTCTTCACAGTTTCAATCTATAATGAGGATCATTACTTTTACTCTTGCAAAAGGGAAATGCTATAATAACTCTCTTTCTTAATTCCTTCTTTCAATTCCTTTCAATCATTCATTCATTCATCAAACAAGTATTTATTGAGTGCCATCTTCTATACCAGATGATGGGGCATATAAAATATAGCTCTAAACTTACAGCTTTGCAACCTAGGTAGAATAGTAAAAGTATGGCAGAAATGGATGGGAAAAGTGGCATAGAATTTTAAGAAGATAAAAATTACATCTGGGCTTTGAGAAGGAGAGCAGATTTCATGGTAGGTTATAGATCTTGAATTAAGTGTTGGCAGCAAGATATTAGCATCATGAGTGGAAGAACCATTTCAGACCAAGATGCTGAAGTGGTGATGCAGGAGGCTGTGTGCAGAATGGCCAGGAGTTCTGTTTGGTTTTCCAGCCAGGGTGTATTGCATAGTGGCAAGAGTAGGCAAGAATGTACATCTAAGCTGGAATTGGATGGCTGGGGATCCAAGAAAGTATGATCACTAGAAATCATGGAGTCTGACAGTGCAGTGCTACTATGGGCTGTTATTTTGATGGGATATATTCCAGGGGATATACCATACAGATGCTTAATTTCTTCTCCCAAATAACTTTCCTTTCTGTGAGTTGCCTAATGGAAGGAACATCCAAAGACAGATGACATGACAATTTATATGAGGAATTCTGACCCCAGATCACAATACTGATGCCCACTAGTAGTAGTTCAGCCTATTACACCAATTGTTCCTTTTTCTATTTACTAATATTAGCCCTACCTTGTGTGGGCACACTTGAAGAATGTAATCATGAAGCAACTTTGACCATGTTCTGCCCTTCTAATCCCCTGTGTGGGATAACGGTTTGTGGATGAAACCTCCCATAGACCCCATAACCTCTGCCCCGTCTTACCACATACACATCAGTCTCTGGTCACTTTAGGTGAATGTCCAGTATTTTTGTGATGGTCAATATTTCATTATTGCTTTAAAGGAACTACTTCTCCCACCCCCTGATAGAAGCCTGCCTCAGGGAGGGGAGTGGAATATTTCAGTCAATTTAGGGGCAAAGTTACTTTCTTCTGTCTTATTTAGGGCTTCCAGGCAGACTCCCCATATGTATGAACCTGGTTTGCAACATTCCTGCACAGTTCCCACTTGATGGTTACTGTTATACTGATCTAATATTGGGGCTCAATGAACTTGGCAACTATTTAAACCCTGTTCTTGTCTCACAAGTATTGAAGCCATCTTCCTTTCATTCCTTTGCCACTGGTGACAGTGTTACTGAAAGTTTGGTACTTGTCCCCACAGCTAAATGAATTATGAGGACAAGTGGTTTGAGGAGAAGGAAAGAGAAGTTTATTAATTTGCCAGCAAATGAGGAGAATGGCAGACTCACATCTTAAGGTACCACTGTCCTAACTATAAGCAGAAAATACAGAGCTTTTAAAAGTTTTCAGGTTGGGACTATTGCTGCTTCACCATAGTTGATGGTTCTGATTGACCCCATCTCCCACAAGGAAAATACATGATCTCTGCCCAGACAGTTCCACTGAGCCATTTCCTGTGGTACAAAAAAAAAAAAAAAAAAAAAAAAAAAACAAATAACACTCCCCTGCCCCTCTGATTACTGGCCTTGGACAGGGATGCAGGTTTTATTTCCCAAAAAAAAGTGAGGGGAAGAGTTTTAAAGGTACAACTCATAAAACATTTTACCCTTTTTTTCAGGTCATTCCCTCTGTTAGATATTCCCCATTGTCAATTTTACCCTTCCATATCTGTGGGAAGAGGGGCAATGTAATTATCGAACTACTTCCTGCTGAATTGTGGCAATGTTTCAGATGGAAGGTTTACACCATTGCAAAGCTTTGTTAGTAGATTTACAAAAATAAAGAATGCAACAGGTTACCAGGTGAAACAGGGCATAAACTACAACCATGAGAATTGAAAGGTAAAATGGAGGAGGATACCTGATAAGAGAGATTTTACCTCCCTTGGCATTTAAGACACCAGTGGGACTGTGGGTCCTTACTGTCCCCTTGCACACAGGGTCTGATACAGGCTGGGTAAGAAAGAAACATGGTACCTCTCAGTGTTGAGCTATTAGTTGTACCCTATATGTGACCCAAGAGACCGGCTTCTGCAAATTAAATCATGTACAGTAATACCTGCACCAAACAAGGTCTAGGATAACAAACCCAGCAGTGAGACCAATCAGCAGAAGAGGCAATAGCCTGGGAAATCCTTACTAAGCAGCTGTCTGTCCATCCTATAGACAGAACAAATAACCAAAGAAAGGTTAGCAAAAATACCAACATTTTCATTTTCCTTCTTCTTAGATGCTTTAGATCACCTAAAGGCCATCCATTGAGAGCTTGGGTCCTCTTCCTCCATGGGACACCTCTTTACTCTGGTATGATGGACCTAGAGTTTTTACTCCTGACAATTTCAATGAGGTGTGGGTCGTTAGAGGCATGTCATAGGATACCTTCCACTTCTCTGCCAGGTGTTCTTCAGGTCACCCAGTTTTCTGGCTTAAAGCAGTGGAGGGGTCCCTCCAACTGGAGCAAGGATCTGAAAGAGGCAAACTCATGCATAATGGTTAGTATCTGACCACTCATTTGACGTAGTGTTTTACTCTACTTTACTCATGGTTATATTACCATACTTACCTCAGGATGCTAAGAAGGGTCCTCTATAAAATATTTCTTAGGGGCTTAACTTAAGCCTGCTTCTATCGGCTACCCTTATCTGGAGGAGGGCAAGCGGCAACACCCTATCCCACTGTAGATGTGTTTCCTGCATCAATTCCAGTATGCACACAATTTTCATTATAAATTTAGGGCTTTGATTACTTGCTGGGTTACCTCCAATATAAAGGAGGGTCCATTATCATTCTGTATGGAGGAAGGGAGGCTATGAGCATCTTGATGACTTGCAGGATCATTGAGTCCACATGTCCAGTTCCTTGGAGAAGTGGTTCACCAGGTAACCCTGGGGGTTCTGCTCAAAGAAGTTCATTGGTGACCACAGGACATTGTGCAGCAGATCCAGGTACAGACTGCCATGGAGTAGACAAGCACAATGAAACTTTCCAAAATGTCCAGGACTCAGTAGATTCTCAGATAGACTTTACTGTGCTCCTGTGTCCTGTTGATGATGAGGTCATTAGTCTGGAGCCTGCCAATGTCCCTGCTGTAGGAGGAGGAGCTGCTGAGGTGTCACTGCAGCTGTCTGCCCACAGCGTTCATCACCACCATGCCATTCTTCATCTGCCCAGCCTCTCTCCCTGGATTGTTGACATCTGTCATCCCAGGTCCTCTGAGGCCTGTTGCTGCTCTGAACTGGTATACATGTGCAGGAATTCAGCAAACGCCCTGTCCCAGGCCAGCAGTTCCTGGTAGGAGCCCATCTCAGAGTGAGTTCCTTTAGAAGGATTCTGGTAACTTCAGAAGCTCTGAATGTTCAGATAGGATAAGCCTCTACCCAGCTTGAAAATGTATCTACTAACATAAGTTTAAAATGTGGGTCCCCACATGTTGGATTCCCTGTCAGCAGGTTGCTTTTCTGTCTTTGGATTGTTTTGAACACATAAATAGTTTGTTGCAAACAAGGTCCTCTTAAATGAGTTCCCACCAAATCCAGTAAGGCATCACACCCATAATGTGTACATTCACGTAAGTGCCACATAAGGGGCTGAATCAAGGCTTCAGGTAGGGGAATGAGTCCATGAGAATTCTGTCTCCACTTAGCTGTGCCATACCAAATGTCAGAGCCCCAGTCTTTAGTTTTAAAGGAGTTATATTGATCTAAATCTAGCCAGCTATCAAGGCCCTGAGGAACAGAACACTTTGAGTGGTCTCCTTAGCAACTCTGCCAGCAGCCTGATTTTTTTTTTTTTTTTTTTGCAACATAAGTGTCTCCCTTTTTGGTAACCAGAATAGTGCATGATGGCCAAAGGTTGGGCTCTGCCATGGCCTGTGTTAGGGCCCTTATATCAGTGGCATCCTTAATATCCTTATTTCCTGCCATCAGGAGACCCCTTTCCTTCCAAATGGCACCATGAGCATGCACAGTCATAAAAGCATATTTAGAGTCCATATAAATGTTTACCTTTTATTCCTCTGGATAATTGAAGAGCTCCAGTTAGAGCAATCAGCTCAGCTTTCTGGGCTGAAGTCCCAGATGGCAGTGCCGTTGCTTCCAGCACCTGTCATTCTGTGACCACCACATAGCCAGCCCTTTGTTGTCTATTATCCATAAAGCTGTTCCCACCAGTGAAAAGCTCCCAATCTGGCTCTGGCATCAGCTGACCGTCAGGTCCATCCCGCTAGAACAGACAGCTCCAGAACCTCTAAACAGTCATGCTGCAAAGCCTCATTCTCCTCAGCTAGTAACAGGTGGCAGGACTGAGAATAGACACAGTCTTTAATAATAACTCACAAGTAGCTGCTATTGCCTGGAAATAAGGAGGCCACCCTCTCACAACATTGTCCAGTGGCTTTGCCAAGTTTTCCACTGGCCATGGGATATCTCCCAACAACTGTACTAAGACTCCCCTGTATTTCAAGAACATATAATTTAAATTCTTTCTGAAAATCAGATAACTCCAAAGTGGGGACAGCCATCAAATTCTGTTTTAGTTTTTCAAAGACATTTTGACAATCTATGGTCCAGACTGTTTGGAATCCCAGAGAAGTAACCTGATATTTGCAAATCTTTCCATTCGCAGAGTCCACAAGTCCCCCACTAAGCCCTCATCAAACAGGGCAGGAGAGCCTTTTTAAACCCATGAGGTAACACAGTCCAGCAGTGCTGGGAGGCCACCCTAGTCCCAAGATCCTGCCATCCAAATATGACTGAGTAACATTTGTAGTCACTTGTATAATATCATTAATGGCACACAGTTCCTGTATGAATCTATACTCACTGGGATGGGGAATTTAAATCCTGCATGTCCCAGGGCCCTGCTCTCCTATACAGCCTTACTCACTTTTGGTAGCTTTCTTCTTTCAAATGCTGCAGTGATGTACAGGTCTGCTGAGGCCCAGACTTCAAAGCGAACTGCCCCACAATGGCAGTCTCCTGTATACTTCACCAGGCCCTGGTATTCATTCAGTAGGAACTTGACAGCATCCCTAGAGGTGAGTTTCTGCCTCTTTTGGAACAGCTCCTGGTGGTTCCACTGCTTCTCCAGGTCCACCGGATTCAGCAGTAGAGGTGGTGGTGTTGGTAGCTCCAGCTCCAGCTGTAGCTCTCCAGGGTCCACCTCCTGTGCCCACTGTGACGAGTTGCTCAGCTTCCACCTGCCTATGCCTGTCTCACTGTTCATCACCCCCCATTGTCCCCTGCCTGGCTCATGGAGCACCATATGTGGCTGGTGCTGGGGGCCAGGGCCACAGCCAAAAAAGGGGGGCACCTGAACCACATCTGCCCATGTGGCATGGCACAAATTGAATCCCCACTGTCAATTGCACTGGGGGCTCCTGTAGGGGTATTGGATTGGAGACACTAGTGAGACAGGGGACCCCAGGATTCCTCCTTCATCATCTGAGTCCTGGACTTGAAAAAAACTGTTTGCTATCCTCAGGGTTTCTTGTTACCAGGAGCCTTTTGCAATTTTGGGAAGTGCTATTTCCAATGTCCTTCCTTTTTACAAAAAGCACACTGGTTGTACATCAACCTGGGGCAATTTTTCCCACATTTTCCTCTTGACTGTCACAAAGAACCCTGCCGGCTACCCTTGTGCATTCAAGCCCTCTATCTGATACTGATGTAATGGAAATTGCCCTGCCCCAGCTATGGGTGACCTCTGGCCAAATTTAATACCCTGCCAGGTCTTAGAAGGAGAGACCATTCCCACCCCGTAGTCATAACCTAGTGGGCTCGGGACTGAAGAATCAGTTCCAGTCACTACCTCCCTGGCCCCTCTCAGGGTGCCAAGATGGCAACTCTGGACATGAAACAGGGTCCTCCTGTGAATTGTCCCAGCTGTGCCAGGCATTGCGGCCAGCCCTGGGGAGCCTAGCAGGTACCAGGGCCTGCCCACTGGGTCATGCATGCACCCAGAGGGAAGTCAGGCAGTGAGTGCTCCATTCCCATCCCCCATATCCCCCTTGCCACACACTGCTTGGTAGAGGGCCACATGCTGCTGGATGATGGGCCACATATGCTGGTCTCCCCTCCCACAGAGTCTGCCCACAGAGCCATGGTTCTGTGCAGTGCCTCACCTCAGTGGACACCCAGAAGCCAGCTTACAACTGGTGCAGACCAGGGAAATCTGACTTTCCAACTAAAATGAAGCAACGCAAAGGCTCATGGTAGTCAGGTAAAGGGCTCATGAGATCCAACCTGGTTACATATGGGATCTTGTACTATTTATCTGTTGACAAAATAATTCCAGTTGCAAGATAGTATAATAATTTAAGGTTTCATTCAACAGCCATTTCTCCTCACACTCCAGCATTTGCATTGGATTACAATAATACTATTATTTTTCACTATAGACTTATAGCTATAAGTTGGCCATTCAGCCAAGATTCTCCCCAAGGGGCTTTCAGATGGAATGGAAATGAGCCTCCCATGTTAGGACAAAACTCACAAACAACAAACACAGACAATCAATGAAATCCCAACTCAAACAATCTCAAACACCAAGGCCTACCAAGTAAATGAGAACCACACAAATGATAACCAAATTCTCTCAAATGAGAACCAACATGCCCTAATCCAAAAGGAGATGAATCCCCCAGATTCCTGAGTTCCACCCAATCTCATGACTTCTGCCCACAAATGTCACCTACAAACAAATACAAACAAAATGCCCTGCCACAGAGCAGGAAGGTCTGAAAACCTTCCCCAAACGGGTGGAATCAAGGGTCTCGGTGTGCATGCTGGCAAACTTATTCAAACAAATGTCCAAGGCATCCATACACTTCCCAGATCCACTTCCTTTTCCTCAAGAAAGTTAATGCTGGTTGGAGCTGTGTCTAATTTTGAGAAGAGAGACAGCAGTTCCCTGTAGTTAATCAGGCTTTGGCAGCTGCTGGGGCGGTCGGTCCCTCACTCTCTTACTGAAAAGTTGATGCTGCAATCCATAGCTTGACCTGAGGCTGCTCCCTACCCCTTCCAGCCTTTTCAGGGTGTCTTTCCACTAGGGCACCAGTGGGCCCACTCAGGGATGCCAAATTCTGTTACCAAAAGTTCAGTACTTGCCCCCACAACTGAATGAAGAGCGAGGACAAGTGGTTTGAGAAAAAGGAAAAAGAAGTTTATTAATTTGACAGCAAAAAAGGAGAATGGCAGACTCATGTCTTAAAAGTACCATTGTCCTAACTATAAACAGAAAATACAGAGCTTTTAAAGGGAAGTTTCACCTTGGGGCTATTGCTGTTTAACTATAGTTGATGGTTCTGATCAACCCCATATCCAGTGAAGACAATCTCATGACCTCTGCCTGGACAATTCTGTTGAGCCATCTCCTATGGTACAAATAAAAAAGAAACAAAACAAAACAAAACAAAGAACACTACCTTGCCCCTCTGATTACTGGCCTTGGGCAGGGATGCAGGTTTTACTTCCCAAAAAGAGTCAGGGGAGGTGTTTCAAAGGGACAACTCATAAAACATTTTACTCTTTTTTTTTTTAGGACATTTCCTCTGTTACAATAGCAACCCTACTGCAGCCAATTGTCTTTTTATGCTGAAAGAGTAGGGGGTATTGCATTCTTTCCTTGTCTTAGGAGGAAGCAGTCAGTCTTTCAGTGTTAAGTATGATGTTAGGTACAGGATTTTCATAGATGCCCTTTATTACTATTACTGCTATTACTATTTGGATCCTATTAGTATTTTGCTGAGAGTTTTGCAAGAATGGATGTTGGATTTTGCCCAGTGATTTTCCCACTTCTGTGTGTGTGCATATATATATATATATATATATAATATTTTTATTGTATTATATATTTATTTTAATATATATTTATATAAATATGTATGAATATATATATTTTAAGGTGTCTATATACCAAATTATAATGATTATATTTTTATTGAGGTAAAATTCAAATTATATCCAACTAAACCATTTCAGTGGGCACAATTTAGTGGCATTTAGTGCACAGACAATGTTGTAAAACAGATATTAAATTAGATGAATAGTTCAAAATGTTTTATCACCCCAGAAGAATACTCCACGCTCTTTAAGTAACTACTCCTCCTCCCTTCCTCCCATGCCCTGACAACCACTAACCTGCTCCCTGTCTTTATGGATTTGCCTATTCTGGATATTTCATGTAAAAGTAATCACATTATATAATATTTGACCTTCTGTGCTGGACTCTTTTACTTAGCATATTAATTTTGAGGTTCATCTAAGTTGTAGCCTGTATCAATAGTTCACTCCTTTCTATGGCTGGATAATATTCCATTGTATTTATATACTACAATTTGTTCATCCATTCTTCCCTTGCTGAGCAGTCATTTTGCATTTTGGTTATTATGAATAATGCTGCTATAAACATTGATATATAAGTTTCTGTGTGGACATAGAAAATTCACATGTTTTTATTTCTCTTAAGTATATACCTAGGAGAGGAATTTCAATGTGATATGGTAATTCTATGTTTAAAGTTTCACTTTTAGTGGAATTGTCAAACTTGTTTTCCATAGCAGCTGGACTGTTTTACAGCACGGAGGCAATGTACGGTGTTCCTTTTCCTCTACATCCTTGCCAACACTAATTAATTTCACATTTTTTTCTTTTCTTTTTTCTTTTTTTCTTTTTCGTTCTAGTCATCCTAGTGTGTGAGATATGGTATCTCTTTGCATTTTCATTTTTCATTTACTTAATGTCTAACGAAGTTGAACATTTCTGATGTACTTCTATGGCCATTTTTATATATTCTCTGGAGAAATATCTATTCAAGTCCATTGCCTATTTGTAAAATTGAATTGTTTCTGCTTTTTGTTGTTGGTTTGTTAGAGTTCTAAGGGTTCTTTATTTATTTTGGGTACTAAACCTTTATCTGATGTACACTTTGAATATATTTTCTTCCATTTTTTAGGCTGTCTTTTTAATTTCTTGGTAATATCTCTTGATGCATAAAGTATTTAATTTTAATGAAGTCTAATTTATCTATTTTTTTCTTTTGCCACTTTTGATTTTGTTGTAAATTTGATAACCCACTAAAAAATCCAAGGTCTTAAAGAATTATCCCTATGTTTTCCTCCAATAGTTTCATTGTTTTCTCTTTTATATTTAGGTCAGTGATCCATTTTGAGTTAACTTAGCTTGTTCTGATGATTACATGTGATTATCACTGTGTCTCACACAAAGTAAAAAGCTTAAAAAGCACTAGGTTTTACGTTATTATTAAGATTCAAATTTCTGACTTCATACTTTACAAGTTGAGAAAATACAAACCCATAAATTTGAATTGACTTCTTCAAGGTGACAAAGAAAGAATGATTTTCAGTTCTTATTTCTTCTACTCCAAGTTGAAAGTCCTTCTGGGGTGTCATTATGTGTCCAAGAGTCTACCTCTAAGTCAAGTATCCTTTGTTCTTTCAAATATTATCTGTGAGAAAGCAAAAAATCTCCTTAAGATCTTGGCCATTTCCCTCAGGATGTGGGTCACTGTTGTCCTGAAAATACACATCAAAGGGGAAGCCTTCTAGCCCAGCATACTTCCATCCACACAGCACAGATGTCCTTGTGTTCCTGATTGTAATGATGCTGTGCACAGTCTGTCTTCCAAGCAGACCTACTCCAGATAAGCAAGCAGGTTGGAACAAGATGGGGAGGAAAAGATGGGCCCAAATAACTAAACAATTGGGATGGTGGAAGAAAAATATAATTAAAACTACAAAGCTATAGTAACTAAAACAGCATGGTACTGGCACAAGAACAGAGACATAGACAAATGGAACAAAACTGAGAACCCAGATATAAAACCATCCTGACATAGCCATCTAATCTTTGAGGAAGCAGACTAAAACATACACTGAGGAAAAGAATCCGTATTCAATAAATGGTGCTGGGTAAACTGGATAGTCACATGTAGAAGACTGAAATAGGATTCACACCTTTCACTTCTCACAAAAATCAACTCATGGTGGATAACAGACTTAAACCTAAGGTGCTAAACTATAAGAATTCTAGAAGAAAATGTTGGAAACACTCTTATAGACATTGGCCTATACAAAGAATTTATGAAGAAGACCCCAAAGGCAATCACAGCAACAACAAAAATAAATAAATGGGACCTGAGCAAATTAATAAGCTTCTGCACAGCCAAGGAAACTGTCACAAGAGCAAAAAGACAACCTGCAGAATGGGAGAAAATATTTGCATGTTACACATCCGATAAAGGGCTAATAAGTAGAATTCATATAGAACTCAGGAAAATCAGCAAGAAAAAATCAAACAACCCCATCAAAAAATGGGCAAAGGACATGAACAGAAACTTTTCAAAAGAAGATAGACTAATGGCCAACAAACATATGAAAAAAATGCTCAACATCTCTAATCATCAGGGAAACGCAAATAAAAACCACAATGAGATATCATTTATCTCCAGTGAGAATGCCTTTATCAAAAAGTCCCAAAACAATAAATGTTGTCATGGATGTGGAGAGATAGGAACACTCATACATTGCTGGTGGGATGGCAAACTAGTACAGCCTCTGTGGAAAGCAATATGGAGATACCTCAAAGAGCTACAAGTAGAACTCCCATTGTGATCCATCAATCCTATTACTGGGCATCTACCCAAAAGAACAAAAGACATTCTATAAAAAAGACATTTGCATGTGAGTGTTTATAGCAGCACAATTCACAATTGCAAAGATGTGGAAACAACCCAAGTGTGCATCAATACATGAGTGGATTAATAAAATGTGGTATATGTATACCATGGAGTTCTACTCAGCCACAGAAAAACAATGGTGATCTAGCACCTCTTGTATTATTCTCTATAGAGCTGGAGCCTATCCTACTAAGTGAAGTATCACAAGAACGGAAAAACAAGCACCACATGTACTCACCATCATACTGGTATTAACTGACTTCACTGACCAACACTTAAGTGCACATATAATAGTAACATTCATCGGGTGTCAGGCAGGTGGGAGGCGGGAGGAGGCGATAGGTATATTCACACCTAATGGATGCAGTGCACACCATCTGGGGGATAAACATGCTTGAAGCTCTGACTCGGGTGGGGCAAAGGCAATATATATAACCTAAACATTTGTACCCCCATATTATGCTGAAATAAAAATTTAAACAAATAAATAAAAAATATATAAAACAAATAGTGCAAAAAATATAAAATAGAAAATTTTACAAAAACACAAAATCATGTAAAATGTAAACAGATTGCTAGAGTCACTCTTGTGGCCTAGGGAGGGATTTGGACAGTGGAAGTTCAAGCTTCATTAACTTCATAGTAAGTGCTATTTTTGTTATAACTGTTTATTAATTCTTTGAATCTATTCCAAATATGTAGTATAGCTCTTTGGGTATTCATTTTTTAATTTTTAATCAAAAGGTTAAGTAGTTTTTATGTGTTCAGAATGGTGCAACCACAATATTTTGACTTTGGATCCTAGCATATTCCTTTTTTGTGTGTCTAACCAAACACATTATTTTGACCCAAACCCATGTGCTCACTCTGCACAGATATCACTCTTAAAGTCTAGAAATCCTGCTTCTCTCAAGCACAGAGAGGGTTTTTTTTCTTTTTGCCTGGTTATCTATATTTTGGTCTTGTGGTTAACTTTTTCTAAAACATTTTCTGCTATGCTGTCTAATTCCAGCAAGAGACACCAGCAATAATTCAGGCAGTTAGTTTAAAAATGTGTGCCATTGCATAATTTTGGTTAGCAAGCATCTTAAGAATGATTGTCATGGATTTAAGGAGTTTAGGAGAGAGGAAACTCACTCAGAAAATATTAAGCCTGTACTGTACATTAAACTGTACTAAGGACCAGGTACACATAGCTACATAAAAGTACGGTTTTAGCCCCTCGAAATTTAAAGTTCAGTAAACAAAGTGAAGAATAGCTAATTACACCTATGAATAAATACTGTGAAATAAAGGCAGGACCTTCTTTAAACAAGGTGGTCAGAGATACGGAACTAAAACTTATTGAATCTCTGCTGTAATTCCAGGGAACTAAATACATTTAAATACATTCTATGGCTGTGAAGTATCACAAGCATAGAAAAATAAGCACCACATATACTCGCCATCAAATTGGCACCAATTGATCAACACTTGCATGCACATATGGAAATAACATTCATCAGGTGTCAGGCATGTGGGGGAGGAGGGAGTGGGTATATTCACACCTAATGGGAGTGGTGTGCACTGTCTCAGGGATGGACACGCTTGTAGCTCTGACTCAGGCAGTGCAAAGGCAATATATGTAACCAAAGTGTTTGTATGCCCGTAATATTCTGAAATTAAAAAATATATATATCATTCTAAACAAAATGTCAGTTATCTCCATTTTATTTGAAAAAGAGGCTGTGTAATTTTCCTAGAAGAGAAAAAAATTCTGTGTGTTAGTGTCCTGTCCTAGTCCATTTGGGCAGGTATAAAAAATACCACAAACTAGGTGGCTTTTAAAGAACAGAAATTTATTTTGCACAATTCCAGAAGCTGGTAGACTCCAGATCAAGATTCTGGCAGATCTGGTGTCTTTTGAGGGATCACTTTTTGGTATAGATGGCTGTCCTCCTGCTGTGTCCTCACACGGCAGAAGGGGCAAGGCAGCTCCCTGGGGCCTCTTCCTAGACAGGCACTAATCCCATTCACGAGGGCTCCACCCTCATGACCCAATATCACCACCCAAAGGTCTCTTCTCCTGATACCATCACATTGGTGATTAGATCGTCAACATCTGAATTTTGGAAGGCACAAACATTCAGACCATAACGAGTCAAAAATGGGAAAGTATTTGTCCCAAAACAAAGCACCAGCTCGATAAGAGCCAGCACAGCATAGGAGGCTTTTGATCCAGGGATGTTTGTTTCCTGCCTCTTAGGTTAATTTACAAGTCAATTTGTTTCCTATGCTGCTTGGCCCATGGGCTAGAGAGTCCTCTGTGTTCTTTTGCAGCTGGCACGCTAGGTTATGACTGGCAGATTCACAGGGTGTTCCCTCCTCCCCAGGTATGGCAGCCGATCGGGAGATTAGAGTGGGGCAGGACCAAGATGGGAACCCCAGCACCCACTTTTATTCTGAGGAGACCCTGAATCCCTTGCTGTCTACCTAACACATGCTGGGCAAAGAGTCCTGAGCACCAAAAAAAAGAATTGTGATATACAAGTGGGTTTCTATAATATCATCTCCAGTACATTTGCTTGGTACACTTTATGAATGAGAGAGCGAGCCCAAGTTTGTAATTTGGCTGGCATTTAAAGTGAAGTGCCTGGTAACAGAGGGTGTCAGATAACCAAGTCCACAGCATCCTGACATCTAGGGGACAACCACTTGTATACTTTGTTGCCACACACAATAAAAAGATCAGTATAATTTGCAGATGAGGTCAGCTTGGAACCTGGACTGTCCAGCCTGGAGTTTTCTGTGCCTCTTCTTCCTCATTGGCAATTCCATATCTCCAGTTTCTGTGTGTCCCTGCCAGCCTGGGGGAACAGAACAGTTTGTGGAATATTTGATATAAAAGGCCTTTGGTCTGGTTCTGTCAGTTATCAGGCTTGGTTTTGTCACCTAACCAAGTCGGTCCCGACTTTTGGTCTGCCAATATACGGTATCTGATAACTTAACAAGGGCCACAAGTGAGCAACCCCAAGTTGCACAGGCCTGGCTTGTGAGCCTCCCATAACATCTGGTGATTTGACAAGCATTGACATGCCAGCACCACCTAAGAGTGCAAGAATGCCATCTGTGGAATCACACCGTAGGGTCTGATCACAATATTGCTCTAGTATGTCACCTGGAAAAGATAAGAATTCTTCTAGTGACTTTACCTAGCAAAAGGTAGTTCTTGAGCTTCCACAGAGGTTTTTTGTGTGCAGTTGACTCACCAACTGGGGAAGCAGCGTGATGCTTTCTCTGTTTATGGATGCCGCTTCCTCTTACATGTCCATCTTCTGGGCTGGTTCCACCAGGTGCTCATGTTGGCAGAAACCAGATGAGTTTGGGTTCCTTTGCATGGTCTAGACATTGGTATAACTAGCAATTACATTGATTAGTTGGTGTGGGCAGAGTTTGAAAGGTCGGTGTAAAAGGAAGCTGGGTCTGTGCCCGAGCTGCAAGAAGGGTAGCAAGCGTTAGCAAGAACAAGGCACAATTTGAAAGCAGAGTCATAGTGGAAGGTAAAGGGAGCATGGGATAGGTTGAGGCAATCTCCACTCAGCTTCCAACGTGCAATCCCTGAAGCAGGAGACTTAAAAGAAGTGTTTAAACAAGGATGATACGACATCTCTTTGGTTCTCCTGGAGAGGGTTGGAACCCATTCTATTAAGTGAAGTATCCCAAGAATGGAAAAATAAGCACCACATGTACTCACCAGAAAATTGGTTTCCCTGATCAACACCTGGGTGCACATTTGGGAATGATACCAATTGGGTGTCGGACAGAGGTGGGGGGAGGGGATGGGTGTATATCTACATGATGAGAGCGAAGCGAACTGTCAGTGGAATG